>LPNX010039758.1:51347-266846 GCA_001517045.1 Pseudotsuga menziesii | reverse complement strand
GAGGATTAATAATCCTAACACCCCCCTTGAATGCTAACTTGGACAAACTGTGGGCCCTGGTAACTAAGACCATATGTCACCCATTACATCAAGTAAAATAAAGTAACTACTTAATACAAGGAGCTGGGGCAAAAACCACATGGGAAAAAAGGCCTCCCTCTAGCTAAGCAGGTAGAATCAGGTCTCAAGTTTGAAAAACTTGAAAATATGTTGCTGCAATCTTCATCTCTGTGAGGTAGTGAAGCAACATGCATGGTGTGTTGTGCACAGGTATTCTGGGGCATGGCATGTAGACTTCGCCTTCTTCTCCAAAAATGACGATGGGAGGAAGGAGGAATGTAACCTTTGTCTCTTGCTGAATGAAGAGGTGTATGATCATATCCACTCTTCTGAATGTAGTAAGACTGAGCCTTTTCCATATTGCATCTTATAGGAATTCTATTGCATCTCCCTGAAGGAGGTAAAATAGCATGACATAGTGCAAGAGTCTTTCCTTTCTGAGTGTCAGGTGAGTTTCCAGTCATCTTCCTAGCTTTCAGTTCTAAGTCACCCTAAATATCAACGTCATAAACTGATATAGATGGATCTGCAATACTAGTAGAAGCTGTAAAAGAAGTAGATGCAATGATTTTACCTTCCCTTGTAGGTGGCTGTTGAGAGTGCACTGGTTCTGAAGGAGCCATGAAATGTGAGAACTCGTATCCTTTTTAAGCATGATTTGCAGTACCCTTTGCTATGATGCTCCCAGTAGATATATTTGTGATCTCCACTGAGTTAGGACCAAAGATCACTCACTTTGGAGATCCAGTATGGGTCATCTGATAGACAGATAATAGGTTTGAAGCTAGGGAGGGAACAAATAGCACATCTTTGAACCTTCCATGTTCAAGTTGGATAGAGCCCTTCCCTTTTGTTTTGACTTCACTGTTATTTCCCATCTGAATACTAGGACCATCAAAGGACTGATAAGAAGAGAATGATTCTATGGATGCATCCATATGGTTGGAAGCTCCAGAATCAATGAGGAAGATAGGTGCTGATGTGTAGCAAGCCTTCAATGCATGTCCTTTCCTTTGGTATTCTTCTTCTTCTTCTTCAGAGTCTTCCTTCCTTGTGCTAGAAGGTACATAAATGTTGTACTTTTTCAAGAGAAGGGCCATTTCATCAAGTTGTCTCCTCATACAGGAGCTTTCTGAATGGAAGCCCCTTCCACAGTAAGAGCAGAGGACCTTGCCTTTGTCATTCTTCTTGCTTCTCTTCGAACCTGAAGGTTCTTTTGACTGCTCTTTCTTCATAGGGGACTCATCTCTTTTCTTTCCTTTGTCATTCGCTACGTTATCTCCTCTTGTAACTAGAGCTAGATCTTTGGGAGATCGAATGATCCCCATTTGGATCAATTTATCATTCTCAGAAATAAGAGATTGGATGAAGGAATTAAGAGTGGGAATCTTCCAATTTGGAGTAGTGAGCCTTATTGTTTGGAAGGTGGATACAAATACTGAGTAGTCTGCATTGAGCTTTGTGAGAATGGCAAGGATGAGTTGATCTTCATCCTTCTTCACTTTGCATTGCTTCAACTGATATATCAGGTTCTTGAACTTTGAGAAGAATTCATTTAGAGATTCAAAATTGGATGGATTGAGAGTAATCAGATCATTTTCTAGCTGATGGATCTTCATCTCATCATGCTTATCAAATAAGGAAGCAAGCTTGTCCCAAATCTCCTTCGGAGTGTCCAAGTCTTGGATGTGAAATCGAAGATCTCTAGAGACTGAGGAGAGCATGAGTCCAATGGCTTCATCAAGCCTGTTCATGTACTTAGCTTTGTCTTTATTTGATTCTAGCTCTTCCTCTGTTTCTTCTATGAGTCTGAAGAGATGCTTGGTGCAGAGCAATACTCTCATGTCATCCTTCCACTGGTGATAGTTGAAGGGAGTGAGAAGCTCCACTGGATGAGCCATTTTGAATGTAATAAGAAAGACTGAGCTGCTGTAATGAATGTAGTGAGAAGAAGAGGTTTCTTGTAGCGAATGCTGTAAGAAAAGGTGATAACCTGTCACACAATCAAACATACAAAGTAAGGTCAACAGTCTGCACTTTTGGAATTTCCTTCACACCCAGCATAGTTGATCAAGCAAGCTTGATCAACAATTTCCTAACTTGGGATATTAAGTGGTAAATTCTCTACTTTTGGTGCAGTACTGGAAGGAGCAATTTGCCCAAAAAAATTGATATGGTTGGAGATCTCAGGAGGAGAGGAGTCTTGTCCACTGAGGATCTGATACCATATTAAATTGAGCACATAGATCTGTGGACAAACACACAACTCACATGATATATCACACAATTTACTCAGTTATTGAAGAATGAAACAGTGCAAAAATGGCTTGCAGCTGTGAATGCTTTTCATTAATCAAAGAGTAATTAGATGATAATTACAATGAAGTAAAATGGCTTTAATAGCCACAAGCAATTCGAATCCACATGAGGAAGTTTGAATTTATTAGACTCTACTTGACTGTAGGTAACCAAGACCTTGTCTAAATCACTATCGGAGGACTCAGTAGTTAACTGAACTTGTCTAAACCATAACCGGAGTTCATCGGAGCTCTAAAACACAACTCAAGTGTTACATTCAGTGTTGACTAAGGTTAAATGACTGTGGTAGGTGAGAAATGTGCCCCACATGTGTTCAGTCAAGTAAACCTAGCGCTAACTGAATGTAGAGGACTAGAACTGAATGTAACTGACTCCTAACTTAGCTTGACTAGTCATTAACCGAAGTGAACTGACCTTGGTTGGTTTTGGCACTCCCAGTGGCTTCCTAAATTGTAGGGATTGGTCTAGGAGGCTCCTAAACTGATGCAATCAAGTGCAATCAGTGACAGTGAGGCTCAATTAGTGTTCCCCACACTTTAGTAACTGAAACATGTGCCCCAATTAGGTCAAGTGGACCCAATGGTGTTAATGACTATAAATAGACTGGATGGACTCTCGATTTAGACATGACTCCCAATTTAGACATATGACCAAATTTCGACAAGGGAGGATTAATAATCCTAACACATGCAAACCTCTTTGTTCAACTGGAAATAACAAATTAACAGGTTGACATACACGTTGCAGTCTTTATCAATTCTTGAATTATTGAGCTGGCATTTACCTTTTGATTTAAAATAATGGAAAATTTCATGCTTTAGATAACGAACTCTTAGATCTTTAAGTGGTTGTTTGAATCTACTGTTGTGTTGGCATTTCTTTTTTCAGGTCTTCAATAAATACTATCGATTATATTACGGATCTGATCACACACCATGAACTCAATTGTTAATGATTTGCTGTAATTTTGAACTCAACATTTTTCGTTGAGATTTTCATTGCGAATTTGTGGAAAAATTACTTTGACACCTGTGTGATTTGAGGAGTGATTACTTTGCAAAACAAATTTCTTTTTGACATGAGTCATTTTCTTTTAATTGGACACCTCCACCTCTCCAAAATTGTGCTAAGTGGTTTGATGATATGGTGAATATGATTTCGTTGCATCATCTCAAAATATTAATTTATGAGATTTGAACTTATCATAATCATCCCTTTAAAACATATAATAGAGACATGCCACATTGATGTTATAGAGAAATATTAAGTTTGACCATAAAATATTTCAAATTATTAATACATCAAGAATATTTCTCTTTTATAAAGCTTTATGGATAATAACGTATGTGATAAAAGTTTATTTTCAAATCTCAAACTTTCCAAAATAAATTTTAAATAAATGAGAAAAACTTTTAAGGTTTTGTGTTCATTTTAATAAGTAATAGAATTATTGATATGTAGTTCAATAATCATATATTATGAAAGAAGAGAACACATTGGAATTTTATTACCACTAGATCATAATAATTATACCATGCTTAATAAGGTGTCCAAATCACAAAATCCTTTTACAATGAATGTCAATCTAAAGAATAAGTATTGCACAAAGCAAATGGATCAAAGAAAGAAATCCAAGTTAAAGAAAAGGAAATGCTGAAAACCAAGGGTAAAAAAGAATATCATCAAACAACTAACTAAATCAAGAAAGATAAAATAGAAGAACCCCGAAAACTAAGTATTTACAAAAATTCTAATAGGGGTTCCCTTTGATTTTGCGAAAATCAAGGGGAGTTGTTGGAGTGTCAACAAAACTGTAACTTCAAGTTTTTGTGATCAAATTCTTAAGTTTTCCGACTTCAAATCTCCGCCCATCTGTTCTCTTCCAGACGGTCGATCTTTGGCGTGTGCGCTCTCGACCGTCAAATCCTGATCACGAAAGGAAGAAATCAGGATTCTAATTTTCAAAATAAAACTTATTTTCCCTTTCCTCTTTTTCCTTTTCCCTTCCATCATTTGCACCTTTCCACATCGTTGATCTTGGGCAAAAATGCTCTATACCGTCAATCTGGCGGATCGCAGAAGACAAAAATCGAGATTTGAACTTTTTGTGACCACAAATTTGTCTTTTCCATTTTCTTCCCTTTGCACCTTTCTGTGCCATTGATATTAAGCGGAGACATTCTAAACCATCGATCTGGCGGATCGCGGAAGGTGGAAGTCGGGGTTCCACTTTTCATAACCAAATTTCTACCTCTTTTGAGCCCGATTTTCCTTTGGAAAAAATGATTTTTGTCCCTTTCATCTCTTCTACGGGTTAGATCTCCATTGCTCATTTTTTCCAAGATCTATCCTTGATCATATTTTTCATATTAGGCTCATCTCCAAGGTCACGCCTACATTAGAGGAAATTTGATCTCAAAATGGGCCTTTTAACTCTAATTCAAGTTCCATGTCATTATGTGTTAGCCAATGAAATTGCTTTAAATTTGAAATGCCGTATAGGTCTTAAAAAAAATTTAATATAAATTTTGGGATAGGTATCATAAAAAAACTACTTTTTTGTTTGTATTTTCGACATATCTTTCTTTGTTTTAAATCAAATTTCGATCGGGAGAGCTGTCTTCATCACATTTTTTTAGTTTTTTAAGGTATTTCTTGTTTTTGGGGTAGCAGGGTCTCTCAAAAGCATGCCAGATGGGTACTTGTTGGATGTATAATTTAATTCCGCATCCAACCAGCTCTCCCGATCTAAATTTGAGTAAAAACACAGGGAGAAATGTAAAAAATACAAACAAAAAGTAGTTTTTTTCTTTTCTTCCTCCAAAATTAATAAACATTATTTTATTATTTTAACTATTATTTTTTTAAGCCGCACGGGTGTGGCTCAATGGCGGTTCCGTTGTAATGAAATTGTTTGTCAATTGGAGGTCACGAGATCAATCCCACCTGGGTTTACCTGTGTCCCATGTCTTGCGGCGGGTGTGGGCACCTAGGGTTATAGTGGTAGCGGGAATGGATCCCTGGACCCCGTGTCACGCGAGTACCAGCCTGGGCCCAGTTGCCGATTCCCCTAGTCAAAAAAAAAAAAAAAAAAAACTAGTATTTTTTTAATTTTCCTTATGAGGCCCATTTTGGGAATAAATTTCCTCTAATGAGGATTTTTTTACTGTTTTTGGCATTTAGGCTTAGGAATAAGCCTCCCACGCAACTTCAAACCCTCTTCTTCATACCTCTACGTCATAAGACATGAAAAGTTTTTGACCCTACCCCTCATTTTTATCGGCTTATCCTTCTGTAGAGGGATCTTTATGGGTGTATCTATAAAAATCCTCAAAATTTAGCACAGGTGCTAACAGGTACATTTATTCATAATTACATGAAATTTTTGCTATGAACTTCCTTGTTTATTGCATGAATGGGACAAAAGGAAATATGAGGTTAGCAATATCTAGAGAGAACCTAGTCCAATAGTCTAAACTAGGGAGGAGATAAAGGAGTTGAGGAACTTAGATAATAAATGGTCTAGTGTAGTTGACTTTTGGTTTTTGTTGGTAAAAGAAGGGTATATTGTATAGATTTCCCTAAAATGTAGTGAGTCTTATAGTAGTGTGAAATCTAGGTTTAAGGAGGGCCCTAGGAAGATATTTTTTGTACAACTCCCGCTATGGGCAGAAATGTTGTTCATTGAGAAGGGACCAATGACCATCGATCATGACACCATGGTAGCATAAACCCCATGTTGTGGGGATGGGGTATGAAGGAGTGGGAAAGTAGGTAAGAATAGTGATGGTCCATAACAGAAATGACTCAGAGTGAGGAAAGGTATACAAGATGATCTAAGATAAGGTAGTTAGTTACAAAATAGAGGAGATAAAACACATTGAAGGGGGAAAATAATGATGATCGAAGAGGAAGGAAGAAGACCAGGGAAGAGACTATGCCAAGATGGTAAGCAAAAGGGTCAGATGGGCTTGAAGGGTGCGTAGTTCTTGTGAAAGAAGAGTGTTTAGTGAATGAGAGACTTCCAAAATGACATTGAATAGAGGATAACATAATCTTATATGAGGAAAATGAGATTAATCGCTAGAGTCAGAGTAGAGGAAAGAATACAAAGGATGTAGGAGAAGAGAAATTGCAGCTAGAAGGAGGCACTTAGATGACTAATGGAGACATTTTGTAGCTGGTTCTATCATCTTCTATATTCAGAACTTTGAGAAGGAACATGCCTCAAAGAAACTCACTCTTTATCCCAACCCCCCAGTTCCCTTTATCCAATCAAGAAGATAATTTATCACAATAGTTTGAGTGGGTATCAATTCCCAAAGCAGAATAAGTCAAAGGGATAGAAGGTACTTTTACCTTAGAGACTCATTCAAAGATGCTAGTTCCATAAGGAAGAAATAGAGTTTTTAATCCACTAGGTTTGACAAGAAAACCTAGTACACTAGTAACAACAAGAATGGTGACGACATCAAACTTTACATTGAGATTTATTGTATTTCATGGGATATGAAAGGATGACATTAGAAGTACTGGTTCACCTATGAGGTGATATGGTTAGTGAATTAGATAACTGACAAGGATTCCAAGATTGTGTAGCTGGAAACTACATTAACAAGAACCAATTGAATCAAATTCTTAAGTTTTTCGACTTCCGATATCTGCCCCTCTTCTCTCTTCTGGACCAATGATATTTTGAGGGAGTGCTCTAGACCATTGAATCCTGGTCGCGGAAGGAGGAAATTGGGATTATAATTTTCAAGATCAAACTTATTTTCCCTTTTTGCTTCTATTGTTTGCGCCTTTCCACATCGTTGATCTTGCACGAAAACGCTCTACACAGTCGATCTGGAGGATCGTGGAAGGAAGAAATTAGGATTTGAAATTTTTGTGACCAAAAATTTGTCTTTTCCATTTTCTGCCCTTTGCACCTTTTCACACCGTTGATCTTACGTAGAGGCGTTCTGAACCGTTGATCTAGAAGATCACGAAAGGTGGAAGGCAGAAGTCGGGGTTCCACTTTTCATAACCAAATTTCTACCTCTTTAGCTCTCGATTTTCCTTTGGCAAAAATAATTTTTTTCCCTTTGATCTCTTTTGCGGGTTGAATCTCCACTATCCATTTTTTCCAAGACCTATCCTTGATCGGATTTTTCATATTAGGCTCATTTCCAAGGTTGTGCCTAAGTATTTTTTGACTATTTTTGACATTTAGGCTTAGAAATAAGCCTCCCAAGGAACTTCACACCCTCTTCTACATACCTCTAGGTGATAAGACATGAAATGTTTTTGACCCTTCTCTTCATTTTTAATGGCTTATCCTTTTGTAAAGGGATTTGTATGGGTGTATCTGTAAAAATCCTCAAAATTTAGCACAGGTGCTAACAAGTAAATTTATTCATAATTACATGAAATTGTTTTCTATGAACTTCCTTGTTTATTGCATGAATGGGACAAAAGGAAATATGAGGTTAGCAGCATCAGGAGAGAACCTAGTCCAATAGTCTAAACTAGGGAGGAGATAAAGGAGTTGAAGAACTAAGACAATAAATGGTCTAGTGTAGTTGACTTTTGGTTTTAGCTTGTAAAAGAAGGGTATATTGTATAATTTTCCCTAAAATGCAGTGAGTCTTATAGTAGTGTGAAATCTAGGTTTAAGGAGGGCCCTAGGAAGATATTTTTTGTACAGCTGCCGCTATGGGTGGAAATGTTGTTCATTGAGAAGGGACCAATGACCATCAATCATGACACTATGGTAGCATAAACCCCCATGTTGTGGGGATGGGGTATGAAGGAGTGGGAAAGTAGGTAAGAATAGTGATGGTCCATAAGAGAAATGACTCTAGAGTGAGGAAAGGTATGCAAGATGATCTAAGATAAGGTAGTGAGTTAGAAAAGAGAGGAGAAAAAACTAGTCGAAGGGGGAGAATAATGATGATTGAAGAGGAAGGAATAAGACCAGGGAAGAGGCTATGCCAAGATGGTACGTAGAAGGGTCATATGGGATAGAAGGGTGCATATTTATTGTGTAAGAAGAGTGTGTAGTGAATGAGAGACTTCCAGAATGACATGGAATAGAGGATAACAAAACCTTATATGAGGAAAATGAGATTAATCGCTAGAGGCAGAGTAGAGGAAAGAATACAAAGGATGTAGGAGAAGAGAAATTGTAGCTAGAAGGAGGCACTTAGGTGACTAATGGAGAGACTTTGTAGTTGGTTCTATCATCTTCTAGATTCAGAAATTTGAGAAGGAACATGCCTCAAAGAAACCCACTCTTTATCCCAACCCCCTAGTTCCCTTTATCCAATCAAGAAGATATTTTATCACAATAGTTTGAGTGGGTATCAATTCCCGAAGTAGAATAAATCAAAGGGATGGAAGGTATTTTTACCTTAGAGACTCATTAAAATATGCTAGTTCCATAAGGAAGCAATAAAATTCCTAATCCATTAGGTTTGACAAGAAAACCTAGTACACCAGTAACAACAAGAATGGTGACGACATCAAACTATACATTAAGATTTATTGTATTTCATGGGATATGAAAGGATGACATTCAGAAGCACCAGTTCACCTGTGAGGTGATATGGTCAATGAAGTAGATAAATGAAAAGGATATCAAGATTGTGTTACTAGAAACTACATTTAGAAGAACCAATTGAATCAAATTCTTAAGTTTTTTGACTTCCGTTCTCTGCCCCTCTACTCTCTTCCAGACCGTTGATCTTTGGAGGGATCACTCTGGACCGTCCAATCCTAATTGCAAAAGTTAGAAATCAAGATTCTAATTTTCAAAATCAAACTTATTTTCCCTTTCTTCTTCCAAATTTTCTCTTCCTCTGTTTGCACCTTTCCACACCGTTGATCTTGGACAAAAACTCTCTAGACCATCGATCTGGCGGATCGTGGAAGGCAGAAATTGGGATTTGAACTTTTTGTGACCGAAAATTTGTCTTTTCCATTTTTCGTCATTTGCACCTTTCGACGCCGTTGATCTTAGGTGAAGACATTCTGAACCGTCAATCTGGCGGATCACGGAAGGCATAAGGCGGAAGGTGGGGTTCCACTTCTCATAACCAAATTTCTACCTCTTCCGCTACTGATTTTCCGTTTGCGGAAATGATTTTTGTCCCTTTGATCTCTTTTGCGGTTGAATCTCTTCCATCCATTTTTGCCAAGACCTATCCTTGATCAGATTTTTCATATCAGGTTCATCTCCAAGGTCGGGCCTAAGTATTTTTTTACTGTTTTTGACATTCAGGCTTAGGAATAAGCCTCCCAAGGAACTTCAAACCCTCTTATGCATACCTCTAGGTCATAATACATGCATTTTTTTTAACCCAACTCCTCATTTTTACCGGCTTATCCTTTTGCATAGGGATCTATGTAGGTGTATCTATAAAAATCCTCAAAATTTAGCAGAGGTGCTAACAGGTAAATTTATTCATATTTACATGAAATGTTTTTCTATGAACTTCCTTGTTTATTGCATGAATGTGACAAAAGAAAATATGAGGTTAGAAGTATCTCGAGAGAACCTAGTCCAATAGTATAAACTAGGGAGGAGATAAAGGATTTGAAGAACTTAGATAATAAATGGTCTAGTGTGGTTGACTTTTGGTTTTTACTGGTAAAAGAAGGGTATATTGTATACTTTTCCCTAAAATGCAGTCAGTCTTATAGTAGTGTGAAATCTAGGTTTAAGGAGGGCCCTAGGAAGATATTTTTTGTACAACTCCCGCTATGGGTGGAAATGTTGTTCATTGAGAAGGGACTATGACCATCGATCATGACACCATTGTAGCATAAACCCCCATGTTGTGGGGATGGGGTATGAAGGAGTGGTAAAGTAGGTAAGAATAGTGATGGACCATAAGAGAAATGAATCTAGAGTGAGGAAAGGTATGGAAGATGAGCTAAGATAAGGTATTTAGTTACAAAAGAGAGGAGATAAAACTAGTCGAAGGGGGAAGATAATGATGATCAAAGAGGAAGGAAGAAGACCAAGGAAGAGACTATGCCAAGATGGTACGCAAAAGTGTCATATGGGTGAGAAGGGTGCATAGTTCTTGTGTAAGAAGAGTGTGTAGTGAATGAGAGACTTCCAAAATGACGTGGAATAGAGGATAGTGGAATCTTATATGAGGAAAATGAGATTAATCGCTAGAGGAAGAGTAGAGGAAAGAATAGAAAGGATGTAGGAGAAGAGAAATTGCAGCTATAAGGAGGCACTTGGATGACTAATGGAGAGATAGTGTAGCTAGGTCTATCATATTCTAGATATAGAACTTTGAGAAGGAACATGCCTCAAAGAAACCCACTCTTTATCCCAACCCCCCAGTTCCCTATATCCAATCAAGAAGATAATTTATCATAATAGTTTGAGTGGGTATCAATTGTGGAAGTAGAATAAATCAAAGGGATATAAGGTATTTTTACCTTAGAGACTCATTATGAGATGCTAGTTCCGAAAGGAGGCAATAAAGTTCCTAATCCACTAGGTCTAACAAGAAAACCTAGGACACCAGTAACAAAAAGAATGCCGACAACATCAAACTCTACATTGATATTTATTGTATTTCATGGGATATGAAAGGATGACATTCATAAGCATTGGTTCACCTGTGAGGTGATATGGTTAGTGAAGTATATAACTGGAAAGGATTCAATCGTTAGCCAATATTAAGGAAAAATTTCTGAAAGAATTTCAAAAGAAAATTTTAGAATATTAGTGTGTGACTGAGATTAAAGAGATAAAACAAAGAGTTGGTGAGTCCATCAGGGACTATGACCAATGGTTTAAGATACTAGAAATCTTGTATTGGATGGCAATGAAAAACTAGAAACTTTTCCACCATGAAGTCTTATGGAGTGGGGTCGTTGTACTTGTAACTCGATAGTGGATTCTATTGGGCACTCTATATACCTATTAATTTCTTAACAAGCAGAGTGTTCAGTATTTAATTGTCAACCAAGGAAAGTCTGTTTATTTCAAATTCAATTAGCAAAGTATATTATGCATAAACATTTTTAGTAGTTGATAAGTAAAATTTAAATCACTCAATTCTAATCATTGCTCAGCCAACTCAGCTCCTTGTAAGAAATCAAAGTAAGAGTATCCATCTAGAAATTGAAAAGAACTTCTATTTCCTATCACACCAATATTAAGGTCTATGAGATAAAAATAAATCATCTTAAAATTACTCTTGCAGAAAATGGAAGTCTATATTACCAAACCAAACCAATCACTAATCATTAATGAAGCATAAAATTCATCAAAGCAAATGATCTATCTAATATGGAAAAATATCAGAAAGATAAGTAACATGCCACATAAGAGATGAGCAAGTTTGTAATAGCTATTAACACACTTGTGCATAAAAGAAAGAATTAACTACACATTTGATTATCACACACATTGATACATCAAGCCAAAGAAAATATGAAAACACAATTACTTAATGAATGTAGTTGCAACTAACTATGCAAATTTATCAATACTAAAATTCCACACTACATAAAAGTAAATAAACTAAAACATATAAACTACAAGCAACTCTGTAAGAAGGCGGGCCTTGGCCTTCGAATAGAGATGCTGTTGAAAACTCATGAAAGATACAACAGAGAAGTGCTAAGAATTGCTACTCCTTTATTAAATTTATAAAGGTACAGTTGCGATTTCTCTGCTATAAACTCTTACAAATTGCAAACCCTTGGCTCTCCCTTCCTATGCATACTTATACATGAGTAAAGTTATTCAGTTACATAGATTTCGGTTAGCCATAAAGATCTTCGATATTCAGGCCGTCGAATTAAATCATGATAGTTACAACCATCAATTATTTGCACAAGATAATCTCAAGAGTAAACAAAATTTACTTCAAGTTTTTTCACGAGCTGACATGATCAGTTCAATGTGGAAGATTCTCGGGGAGTATCAATTGCATGAGTGAAGGAGCATCCTAGATTCCTTCTCCAGTAGTGTTCACCAGATCATTGAGCAAGTATATGTCACCAAGCAGTGTTAAATATGGAGTATGATGAGTTGTTGCAGTTGAGTCACTTTGTAATTCTGAACCCTTCTTTTAAATCATGGACAGATGAACACAATTAAAGGATAAAACCCATGATTATAAGTAAAACCAAGCATAAAACAAAATAATAAATATTGATGTATACCTTGAGTCTTCATGCTTGTTCGTGTGAAAAATTTAAGGATTCATCTATAAAATAGGGACAAAAATAGGGGGAAAGGGTGAAACATAATAGAGTAGAAAGGGGTAAATTTAGGACCCGACATTCCCCCCCAGCTATCTGATTTCATGTCCTCATGCAACAATTTGAAATATTTTGAGTCTGAAGCAGACTCAAGACTCTTCAAATGAAAATTTTTGAGGTTAAATGAAGATTCTGGTACCTCCCATGCTTGCAAAAATCCATTACTCATGATCAACACACCCCAACAGACTTTCTCGGCTTTCTTTGTCATCCTGTAAGTGTTAACCCAAAAATCCCCCACTCAGCTCTCAATGGCCTACACCACCCAAGGACACCATCTCACGAACCTCATATCACTCCATTAGACCCCCACACCCTCAAATTAGCTTAAGGATGAAGAAAATGGCTTAAAAAACCCAAAAAGGAGCCCAAAATAGTCTCCTAGGAGCTAAAGCCCCCAAAAAGGGGCTAAAACCCTAAAAGGAGCTAAAGTTAGGGTGGAAGGGGCTAAAAGCCCAAAAAGGGGCTAAATCCCTGACCAAGGGCTTAAAACCCTAAAACCCCTAAAAAAGCTATAAAAGGAGGGTGGGGGGTCACTCTCAAACAACTTCTCCCTTGCATATTGTTATGCTACCCATGGATGCCTTGAGACGTTTTCCTCTCAAGCCACCCACACTCCCTCTCCTCCATTTTCATTGAGCCAGAGCTCCCCATCCAAGAGAGGTTCTTCCATAAGCTAGGGCATGGTGGCCCATTTCCACCCAAGAGAAGGTATAACCATGTTTCATGTTTTGTTTCTTAGTTTCTTAGTTTTCTTTGCTTTCAAACCCTTATTTCATTTGCAGGTTTATGTTTAACATTGTTTTGTAGGTTATTGTAGCCTAATATTTGTTTGCATGTATTTGGAGGCGGAACCCTAACTTGTGTTTGCAGAGGGGTTCACCATTGCTTCTATCTTCTTTCTATTCTTAGTTTAGCTTAGTTTACTGTTCTGTCCATTTTCATTTCCGTTTTTTATTTTCTGCATTTACCCACTAGAAAGAACCTAACCTTTTGTCCTATAGATAGAAGGGAGCCATTCCTGCCCTTGTAGCAAGGAGAAATCCCTGCTACAGAACTAGCGACCATACCAGGTCAATCCCACAGGATCCTTGGTCCAAATTTTCAATTTTCAAGTTTTTTAATTTTTTGCCCTAGTTTTCAAAAATTTCCTATGAAATCCACTTTAAATTCAGTTTATTTTCTATTTTCAATACTACCGAAGCCTCTGCTAGGCAAAACCAAGTCAGATTGGCCACAGCACAAGTTCTGTCAGCCAGATCTAACTCTGCCTCACAAAAAACCCTAAAATCCGTAGCAGGGTGCTCTTATCCGGGCCAAAAGTGAGGTGAGGGCGCACTTAATGGGAAAACAGGTGCACCCAGGGTGCACTTAATCCCCCGATAAGTGTGACTTCAACACAGAAACTCAGTCCGTGACTGTTTTTGTATTCTGTGCGACCCCCTTGCCTGTTTCTGAAAAAATCTTGCGGCCCCCTCACTAGATTTGATCAGAAATGTGCGGCCTATCAAACAGAACTTCAATTTAAGTTTAATGGAGGTTAAATTTAAGTTTCATAGAGACTGTCAGTGCGGCTCAGCCGCCTCTGTCCAGCACTGCAAGTTAATTTTAGTTTTTGTTTCAATTTCATGCAATTTCTTTTACAAACAATGTGTAAATTCCAAGTAAATGTTAATGGCTTAATCAAATGAACCTAGCCTAACTAAAATCAACCTAAAATTAGATTTCTTTCTTCCCCTTCCTCCTCTACCCAGTCATCACCCTACGGGGTATTCTGGGATACGACAAAGGGCAAGCTCGTATAGATCTAGGCACTCCACTATATTGTTCCAAACCATTAAAACCAGATGACTTGGAAGGTAGAGAGGGTAGAGAAGGAGGGCTTCTCATGACGCTAAGCATCCTCGCTATTGACCAACCTTGCATCCGCAAGGTGACCTGAGGATCTACGGATGGGATTACTCCCATTTTGTTGAGAGCCCAACACCTTCTCTTGGTTGAAGAGGAATATCAGTGTGAGGTAGACATCTAGTTAGGCCATCAAACATTCAGGGTTAATAACTGTATTTGTTCACAATTTCTGATTATTCAATGATTGCATACACAAACACAATGACATGAAATCTACCATGATGAATTCATAAACCTTTTGCAGCAACCAAATAGCAGAAAAAAAAAAACAAACAAATACACCATACTAACTAATCAACCCAACTCGGTTCATGACGCTGAGTGAGCCTTAAAATTTACCAATTTACACTAAGGACAAACAAATCTGTAGTCTTTGAGGACATAAGTCCCTGACTGCTTCAACTATGGGAAGTACTTGGGCTTTTCCCAGGAACTCATGTTGATGAGTACCATAGGAACCCCAAATTAGCTGGTCGCTAAGAGGAATTTCCAAGTAAAACGGGCAACGACCCCTTCCGATTGAGTAGAAACACCTATGAGGAACAAGCCAATCGCTGTCTTCTGGAAGTCTTGGTGGCCGAGTGACCACCTAAAGCCAATAGGAAGCCACTGAAACTGGGGTCCAAACATCATTCCCACCAGTTTCATACATAAAAACACAATTGATCCTCCACGCTCTTCCTCATGCCTAAGAGGTGAACCACCACCATTTGGAACACTCAATCGACACCGTCGAAGCCGCTCTTAGCAATCTCCCACACTGTCAGAAGGCCATACAACCTCTGATTCTAATTCAGACCCATACCAGTCTGAACTAGACCTCCATACTGCACCATTCAGCCCCATGGCTAGTGCAAATCCGGATCCATTTTTTGGCATAACCATAGCAAGTGGACCCATGTCCACATCACAACCTGTCACCCACAACCTAGAAAGTGGTCCAAGAACAGTCATGCAGACTGTCATTAGTTAGCTTCCATCACCTATAGTGACCAGCCAAGCTGTCCCATTGGCAGCACGCGGGGGCAGTGGCCCTTCCACACACACTACCCCTCCTGCCACACAGGGGGGCAGTGGACCGACCACTTGTCCCTACTTTCATACATGGGGGAAATGTCCCCACCACTCATACCGTCCCACCCACAACACTTGGGGGAATTGGCCCACCCATAATGGTGCCACCGCAAGCACCCCTAGCTGTGCAGATGCATTATGCACCTGCAAACCCCACCACCATCGTAGCCCCATCCCACATCAACCTGGGGTCAAATATGCCATTCATGGCTCATCTTAACTTGCCTAAATTGGCCAGATTAACAAATGACCCCATTCGCCATCAAGCCTTTTGGCCTCCAATGCCAACTAAGCTAGCATCAGACATCCCCAAGTTTGAAGGAAAAGTAGGGGAATGTCCCCAAAACCACATAATGACATTCCATATATGGTGCTCATCCAATAGCATTGTAGACGATTCCATGAGGCTGAGGCTATTCCAACGCACCCTTACAGGTGCTACGGCCAAATGGTACATTGAGCTACCATAGGCCAAATACCTAGACTTCAACTCCCTAGCCTTCATGTTCCTACAGTATTTCCAACTCCCTGTCAGATATGATGAAGGGGTGGAGATCTTGCTATCCTGTCACCAAAGCACCACCACTCATATAACGGACCATATCCATGAGTGGCAGTGACGTCGTAGTCTATGCAAAATCCAACTTGACAACAGGATCTTCTTGGATTAGTTTCTTAAGATCTTGCTCCTGCCCATAGCAAAGGATGTCACATCCAAACATCCCCAATCCGAAGAAGAGGCCATATTGAAATCTCAACAGTTTGACCTTATCTATGCTCATTCGGGATACCTGTACATCGTCATTCTAGGTGCTCCCCATATGAGTACCTCCTATCATGATGCACCAGGGGAATCCCATGATGTGGATGGAATCATAGGATATGTCTCCCAACAGCCACAGCCTCGACCGACACCACCTACCATTACACCACAGCTAAGCAACACTGCTAGTGTTGCTTACTAGAACCAAGCTCTGGACTATGCAAGAATGATGTCTCAGTCTGGAGCAACAACTTCCTATGCGTAACCTACACCGCTGCAGCAGGTCCAGGCCATGGCTTGGCCAACACAGCAGTATGTGGGAAAAATTCCCATGTTTATGGCACCGCCACCCCCACAAATATACTATGCACCACCAGTGCAACTAGTTCAAGCCCCCGCCCCCGCTCCACTCACTCCATTGGGACAAGTGTTCGCATAGCGAAACCATCCCAACCAGCTTGCCCCCAACAATCAATAAGGGCAAGCTAGAAATAACCAGCCCTACAACCAAGGTAATAACAAATCGTAGGGAGGCGGTCAACAACCGAACCCTGCCAACAATGCCACGACAAATCAGCCAGCCCAAAACCCCCCACGACAGAATGAAACAAGACGCAATGCTTCGTTGCACACAAACCAACCGTGCACACTCTGTGACGTTTATGGGCACTACACATTCAAGTGTCCCCTCATGGATCGCGCTAAGCAGGCCATTCAAAACAAGGCCCAACAGGCCACCAATGCAGCAAATCAAGCCCAACCCAACCCAGCACCACAAGGACCTCCCCCCATGGTGCTTCAAAACCCACTACCAGTCCAAGGATTGGTGGCAACCGCACCCCTTCCCCAGGCCAATCCCAATGCTTCGAGAGCACCTCCCATGGCTGAAATAGGTGTTCACCACCTTCTAGGCATGACAACTAAAGAGGTCAACTTACAAACTAGACGGAATTAGTATGAAGCCAACACCGAACCTGCTGACCCATCAGCAACATCCACGTCCAAAATATTCAACCTACCTCTTCAGTTACCCCCATTCCTGCACCCCCCTGTATGCAGGATTGCCAATAATGCCACGGTTAGAGATGTAGTCAGCTATAGTATTGTGGATGATTTGGCCCAAATTCCCACTGCCATGTCTTCTCTTGAGGTGCTTAAAATATGCCCAATGCAGTGGGAAGCCTTACTAGCCGCCCTTGGGGCAGTAGATCCCTCTGAATCCAAGTTGATCACCTTTGTCATGGAGAACAGGGAACCGCGCATGCCCGCGACCATCACCTTGCAAATCCCAGTGTCCATGTGGAATTTGGTTGCGCATTGGTGCATAGTGGATGAGGGTACGTCCACGTGCGTTATGTCTACCTTGGTTTGGAAAAAAATTAGATCATCAATTCTGCAATCGTCCTCGACAACTCTATGGGCTTATGATGGACATCCCACTAAATCCCAAGGAATCCTCCCCCACGTCCCCATCACATTAGTCGGGAAGATAGTCCTTATTGACATTGAAGTCGTCAATGCTCAACTGGAATACAACCTCCTCCTCAGAAGGAGTTACATGTACGCCATGCGATCTGTCGTGTCAACTGTCTTTCATCTCATGATGTTCCCACATGAAGGGAAGATTGTGACGGTTGATCAGCTCACTTATCATGATTCGAAAGGGTTAACAACACCTGCCAATGTTATCCCTACCATCACCACCATTGAGCTGCAAGGGGTGACCACACATGTTAATGTCGCCCCTGCCATCAACACTATGGTTAAAAAAACACCAGCCTTCCCACCGTTGAATGTGGGCCCTGGGTTGTTTACCGATCCTACCATGACGGATCCTTTCCCATTAGTGTTGCCACCATTGACACAAAATGAAACTGCGGACTTGTGCATGGTCTCATCAAGCACCGCTGCACCCAAACAACAACCGTAGCCATGACCCCAACCCCAACCACAACATCATCCACAGCTGCAACACCAACAACAGCCACAACATCACTTGTAGCAACAGCATTAGACACAGCCGCAACCACAACTGCATCCCCACATGCAACTAGCCAGGAGTTATTTGGGCTCATCCCCAGTCCATATGATTCCCTTCCTCTTCCCCCCACCTGGTGTCATGAGCAAGCCGGTCATGGCCACCTTAAGCCTACCCAATTTTATGTTGGGAATCCCGGTGTGGTATCTTGATCCACCAACTCAACTAGCAATGCCCCAGGTTGTCTTAACCCTGGTGCAACCCATTGCGGTCGAGTCTCACCCTCCACCCGATCCACACAAGCCAACCGCCGCACATGTACCTACACTACCCCAACCAAAAATATCCAGGGGAAAGAATGCCAAAGCCACCACAGACCCATGATAAGTCCCACCTTGTGCCTTCTGCGAGCAACAGGGTCATCCAACTCAGAATTTCCCTGAAATCCTAGTGATCCGTGCGCACTTAGATGCCATGGATACAAACAAAAACATCCCCGTGGTTGAACTCCCAACCACGTTGATAGTCAGGAACAAGGCATTGAGGACAAACCATGCTTGTGCCCTTTGCGGCTTGTATGGACATTACTCCTACCATTGCCAAGACCTGCCCGAATTTCGGATGGCTCTCGCTAACCTCTATCAACATTCCCTTGATTCTGATATCACCTTGATTGAAGAAGTTCACCCACCACCTCCTTCTTCAGACACCATGTCCATTTACATGATGTCTAGTCTATAAACCCTCTTGTCTCCACCATCAGCAATGGTCCATCAGACTTGTCTCTTCCATTGTTTTCGCATCCGCAACCTCAGTTACCAGGGAAACGGCGGAGTTCATTCCCAATCAACATGATCCTTTTCCTTTTTCTATTCCTTTTATTTTTCCTACCATCTGATATTGTGAGTAAGTATGTCTTGGCAACCCACAATCTATAAGATTTCACACTAGGAGATCCTGTGTGGTACCTTGAACCACCTACCCTACCTCTAGGTCCATCAAAGACTTCTCCTGTCTCTAGGATTGCCCCTCTCCCTCTAATAGAGGCTGGGGGAAAGGCCACCAAAGCCACAACCAATACCATTTACATGATCTCTATCACTAGTCGCCCTTCCATCTCATCACTTGTGGAAGATCCACCTGATCTATCATGACACCACTTATGCAATGACAGAGAAATCTGTAAGACCACCTCTGGTTTTACCCCATTCCCTTTAAACCATAGTATGGAATCGGTTCTTCCCATAAAAGACTAGATTCCATCACCCTGCCTTGCCAATGACCTTCATCTTGGAAAGGGGGCATGCCTCTTCGTTGAATCTGATGGACAACTCTTGGAGAACCCCCGCAATGGGCTCTACCTCAAGAAATTTTATGCTTAACATCACCAGTGATTCGCTTCGTTTTCTTTTCTTTTTTTTCAATGTTTTTTCAGGGGCAGCACCATCAGCTACTAATCCAAAGCCACCCGAAACTGGTTTGAGACACCTCTCACATCTCTGGGCTCAAATTCGTATCTCTTTATGAGACCATCATCTCATGTTTAATAAATCAATTTCGGGACCATTTCCCACAAGCCACCTGGATTTACGAGCCATGACATGACGATGTGAGTGTCTATGGACCTGTACTTGTATCACACTTCTCGACCGCAGATCATGCGAGTTTTCGAGCCACCGCCCGTTAAGGAATGTAATTTTACTTTTATTTTTGTATTTATAATTGTCTTTTCCACCACACCTTTTGTGGCCATCTGGACCATCATCCACAAAACCCTTTATTTTTTCTGCATATATTTGGCATATAAGTGCCTCGGACTTGCACTTACATCGCATGTAGTCAAGTTTGTATACCACAACACACACACACGCTCTCCTGACCTCTGTTCAAGAGCCACCTTGGTTTGCATGCCTCTGCTACACCGACTCGCGAGCCTCTGCCGCAATCTATCCCACGCATGTATTGGTATGTTTGAGAGCCTTCTACTCTGTCCATACTACGTGGATGACCTGTGGAACTCTGTCCACTGTCTCGACATGGGGCTTCACCTGTGCCATCGCAATCGGTTGACCACACTAGAGTTTCACTTAAGCTTTTTCTAACTCCTTAAAACAATGAAAAGATAGCTGAGCACAGCTGCTTCCTTTCCCACTCACTAAAGTATAGGAAAGGGCATCTACATCGTCTCGTTTACCTCCTTTTGCGGACCATGTAGACCATCAATTGAAAAGGATCTCCTTGGCACACTCAAGCCAAGACCGTTCCCCTCTGCATACTTTTATGCTTTCTCGGGTAGAGGGGCCACACTTTATGAAAAAGCTCACCACCGATTGTCGTTAAGCTCTTTTCCAGCCATCTCATCAAGAAAATATTTCTGAACAAACTTGGTTTCGTTCATGCTCGTAAAAGCATCTGAATGACTGTCCAGTCAGTATAGGTTTAACCTTTTCTACCCTGATTGGACTACTAATGGTAAAGAAGTCTCTCATCCCCTACAGGATGGGCAAGCACTCCTATGTATACTTTTATCCTTTTTTGGGCACAAGAGACTACCAATGAAAAATATCCCCCATTGGAGTCTTCTTGATGCTTTCAGACTCTCTAAAATTGAAATCACCATCAAGAATTTACCTTCTCGGGCTCGCCAAAAATCCACAAGATCATACCATAATGGTGTCCCTAGACACCACCCCATAGAAAATAGTTTGGAAACATTCCCCCGTTGGGTCGCCTTTGTTCAAAATACTCTACAATGTGTCTTCCTTGGATCCCATCAGTACCAAAAGTGTCTACCTCCTCCAAGTATTTCCCATCTGCAGTGACATCCCCAGTATTTCAGCTATGATCCCATTCCCATGAGTCAGTTTCATTTGTTTCCTGGTCCACCCTGCCATCATACTCTGAACAAAGAAAGTTTGAGTCTCACTCCCCCTGCCCCTATTCAAATATTTTCCTTCCCTCCCCTCCCCATTCAGTGAGTCAGTCCATAGATTGCTTCACACCTTCCTACTATCTCCCTTGCACCCCTGGTCAAGTAAACATCATTGCCTTGGCTAGGGGAAGGTCTCCCTCTGTTGATGCCAACACACATATTCCAGAGGATAGACCTAGAGGTCCCTATATCTTGGTTTCATTAACCTCATTGATGAGTTCCTTGGACCACTTGAGAGGATTCCTTAGTGCCTCTCGGGATGGTTGTTTCTCACGTGCTCGACTTCAACTACATCATCGCACCATTGAGATTCATACATGGTTTTGTCCATACAATATTTGGTCGAAGACCCCAGATGTCACCTGACTCTAGCACATTGGTGAGTCCACTCGAGGGACCTAAACATGTTATGTCCCTTGTGATTTCCGGGTTGCATTGGAGACAATGTTCAGAAGCCCCATTAGTGATTCGATATACCTTTATGATTGATGTAGCATACTTGTACCACAGAGACACTGACTCTCAATCAGTGAGTCCACATAGCTATGTACCATTCTAGATCCAGCAGACCATCAGTCATGAATATATAGCATTCCACGAGAATGCCATGGGTCCAATGTACCAGATCATCATTGTAATCAACCTCACATGGAGGAAACCATTATTGTAACATCAGTTGTATATAATCGGCTCTTGTATTTTAGAGCATAGATCAAATTATTCTTTTGACATTTTCATGAGCATGGGGATTCCTGCCTCATCCATATACATGTCACACATTATTTGTATCTCACCCATTGATGGGAACCATATTAATACAAAAACCAAAAGCCACCATGCCCCAGCTCCGGAAGCACCACCTCTGTGCAGCAAATCCTATGATGTTCGTCGACCATACATTGAGCTCCTGCCCTCACACATCAGGGGGCAATTTGTTAATCCAAAAATCCCCCACTCAGCTCTCAATGGCCTACACCACCCAAGGACACCATCCCACGACCCTCATATCACACCATTAAACCCCCACACCCTAAAAATAGCCTAAGGATGAAGAAAAGGGCTTAAAAACCCCAAAAAGGAGCCCAAAATAGCCTCCTAGGAGCTAAATCCCCCAAAAAGGGGCTAAAACCCTAAAAGGAGATAAAGTTAGGGTGGAAGGGGCTAAAATCCCAAAAAAGGGGCTAAAGCCCTGACCAAGGGCTTAAAACCCTAAAACCCCTAAAAAAGCTATAAAAGGAGGGTGGGGGGGTCACTCTCAAACAACTTCTCCCTTGCATATTGTTATGTTTCCCATGGATGCCTTGAGACCTTTGCCTCTCAAGCCACCCACACTCCCTCTCCTCCATTTCCATTGAGCCAAAGCTCCCCATCCAAGAGAGATGCTTCCATAAGCTAGGGCATGGTGGCCCATTTCCACCCAAGAGAAGGTATAACCATGTTTCATGTTTTGTCTCTTAGTTTCTTAGTTTTCTTTGCTTTCAAACCCTTATTTTATTTGTAGGTTTATGTTTAACATTGTTTTGCAGGTTATTGTAGCCTAATATTTGTTTGCAGGTCTTTGGAGGCGGAACCCTAACTTGTGTTTGCAGAGGGGTTCACCATTGCTTCTATCTTCTTTCTGTTCTTATTTTAGCTTAGTTTACTATTCTATCCATTTCTGTTTCTATTTTTTATTTTCTGCATTTACCCACTAGCAGGAACCTACCCTTCTGACCTATAGATAGAAGGGACGCATTCCTACCCCCGTAGCAAGGAGAAATCCCTGCTATAGTAAGTTCCCTTGTAGTTCTTGTACGGACACCAAATAAGAGGAAATCTAAACTTCAAACCTAGCCATCTTGGACCACAAGAATCCATACATTTGACATAGCTAGGCACTCTAGAAAAAGCATATTTGAAATTTTCAAAACAAAATGGGTCCTTTTCCCTTAGGGATATAGGGGAAAATTCCCATCTATGGCTCTTCCTTGTAGGGAAATGTCCTGCAACCGAGATATCAAATCAACAAAAGTGGATATTATTTTCTGTTAAAATACAACCAACTAATTGAATTTCTCTAGAGATGAAAGATGTGTCTTGTACATGGTAATAAGAGGGATAGGGGCTCTAGGTTCTCCATGAATCCACAGAGGTGGAGTTGTCCTCATTTCTTTGAATGGTTTGTGAGGCACTTCCACAACATACATGATTGTTGACAAAAGAGGTGAATGATATTAAATGAATATCCCCAATATAGGGAATTGGATTAGCTTGAGTATCCATTAGACATGCCATCTGATGCAGATATAGTTCACATAAAAAAATATTCTTAGAAAATTCACTATGGGTGAAACTTTCCAAGAACTGAGAAGGTGTTACAACCTTCCAGGGTATTCCTTATTTTAGATCCTTAATCTTGAACAAAGTCATCTGTTCAAAGAGAAATACAGGGTAGGATGGGGAGGGTGCCCTACAGCTCAATAATTCATGAGTTAAGGTGAACATCTATTCTTTTTATTTCTCCAGACTCATATTTCCTTAACTCCTTTAGTTTCTCCTGCATCTTTTCCCATCGGATTTTCTGAAAGAAGATATCCTCGGCCCATTGTTCCCTTAATTATTGAATAATCATTTGTTCTTAGTAAGGGAAATAATATCCTCATCAAATTGGCTTGCATGATGCTTCCATTTACTTACCTCAAGATTTAAAAATTATACCTCTTCTGTCAATTCTTGATTATTCATATCTATGGATGGCTCCTGAAAGTCTACAACCTCCACTTGTGTTGTTGATTCTTGTGTTTGAACATCTAAAATATGGGTTGTTGCTTCCTGAGTATCAGTATGAACCATTGCTTCTTGTGTTTCAGTAGTTTCAATCTCAGTATGAACTGCTCTATCTTGAGTTTCAACAGTTTTAGTTTGAATTGTTGTCTCAACAAATGTTTCCAGAAACACTGGTTCTTGTGTAACAACATTTGATTCCTTCAATTCCATCATAGTAGCTTAAACAACCAAATTGAAAGACATAGTTTCTTGTGTAACGGTGTTATGCTCTATCTCCATATATTTGGGCTATTGGAAAATATCTGTATCACCCGATTGTTGCTCCTGATCCAGAAGTGAATCGAATTCCCTAGAACTTCTTTCTGAAGGAAGCACTTTAGTTTTTCCTAAATGGCGAGGCTACAATGCCTCTTTTTCTTGTAATTCCTACTCAGGAATCAAATCCACTTCCAACATTGATTCCACCTTATGTGTTTCATTTCTTCTCTGTCCTGAATATGCAATTTTCCAGGCTTCTATCTCTACTTTTTCAATCTTATAACCTAATAATTCAAATAGAACCCCACATTCGAGGCATAACATATCCTCTTTCTCTTGGTTGGAAAGTGGAGTTTGAAACTGACTGACAGCTTCTCCCAAGGTTTCTAGGGCTTGTGTTGATTTCTTTTTCCTTTCTTTCTTCCAGTTCTCTAGTTCATCTCTAAGTACTCTCACATACTCCTTCAATAATTCATTTTCATACTGCAAAATTCCTAATTGTTGTTGTCCTTCAGCAGGTTCTTGTGTAACAATGGCTCCCATAGGTAAATTTCCCACTAGTTCTTGTGTTTCAGTAGATAACCTAGGTCTTAAAATAGGAATTTCAATACTCGCCACTTATGTTTCCCATTGCATCCTGGTTCTTCTTCTTCTTCTCATGGATGATTCTCCCTGTGTTTCAGCATGTTATTGTGTGACAGTGGCTTCCATTGGTAAATTTTCCATTGGTTCTTGTGTTTTAGTGGGTAAAATAGGAATTTCCATGCTCGCCACTTCTTCTGCTGTTGCACCTGGAAATCTCACACTGCTTGTCAGCCTTTAGAAGAATTTCATGTTTCCTGTTAACCTCTCGGAAAGCATGGCCTAGGTCACCTTGGACACTTTTGTCCCCGACCTAGAAGGGATGGCGCTTCCTTGTATTTTGCACAGAGCATCGGTGACGCCTGCCTTAGTTGAGAAAAAGGATATGTTTTCCCTATTTTTTGGAAAAAACCCTAGGTCGATGCTCCTCTTAGTTTGGCTAAGAACGTCGGTGGTTATTTAAAAGGAAAAAAAGATGTTTCTAGAAGCTTCTGTATGGAATCCTTCGTGGAATTAGTTCCTATATGCCTGGGAGAGGTGGAATTCAACTCCCTCATCTATAAGGATATAATTCTATCCTTTTGTCAAGTCATCTCATGGGTTCTAGGCCTATAAATGAAGCCTTCATGAGGAGAGTGGGGGAGGCCAGAAAAAGCATCCTTATGCTGCTAGTTTGAAATCTGAATCAGAGGTAAAGCAGAGGTAGATTGTGTTTGGAGAGGTCTTCATAGTCATAGTAGATTGTAGACATTCTTGATTGAGACAGAATCCATTGACATCAAGGATTTTGGTTGTACTTCTTTCTCATCCATATATTAATACAAATAAATTTCCCTTTCTGATATTTAATTGTAGTGTTTATGATTAAATATTATTGGATTCCTTGATCACCAATATGGATAGTCAGTTATCATGATTCTCTCATCCCTTTTGTTTGTCTTGTGATATCTTTTGCAGATACTAAACCATTGCAAGGAATTAATGGAGAGAAGATAAATGGATCGAAGGTTGAGGTATAATGTGTTGTATGTTAATTGATTTAATTATTCAAGGAAAGGATATGTTGCTGTGTCTTTTTGTTCTGTAGTTGTGTCTTACATTACAGAGGAACAAGCAGTGTCTGCACTAGTTGATAATTCCTATCAACAAAATTGGTGACTCTGCTGGGGATCTAGCCTAATCTAGTCAGATCTAGGGAAGATCTAGTCAGATCTGGTGTAGATCCAGTTAGATCTACAAACTTCGGTAACCATTCCATCTATGAAGGTTATTTCTCTCTCCTTTCAGTTGTTTCAGTTAACAAGGTGAGTTATCCATATTATGCTTTGGATATTTTGCCTATGTTCTAAGTAAGTTTTTGCACTTTTTCAGTCAACTTAGTATTTCTAGTTTCTCCTGCAGGTTTTTAACTTTTTTAGTCCACTGTTCTGCGACACTATTTCCTTTGGCTGACATAGCGTTGATTCACCCTACGACGCCTTTTCTCGTTTTGACCAAAGCATCAACACCACCTTTTCTTTTGCTTGACAGAGCATCGACAACGCCTTTTTATAGAAGGATAGGAGTGCCGTAGTAGCCTGGGACACTCTGGTGTAGTGCCCTTCAGCATGCCAAGGTAGGTCTTCAAAAACTTCCTGTTTACAAAATTTTTGTTCAAAAATTGGAATTTTTCCTATCCTCTGAGACTTTTTCAGTTTGGTCTGCTTGATTGCTTGTTGTCTAATTTATTGGTTTTTGTGAGTCTGATTCTCTGTTTGAGCATAGATCCAAAATTTTCTATCTTTTGCATTGTCATAAATGAAATTGGAAACATAGTTTGATCTTGGTTATTTAGTGAAGTATCTGAAAATTTCCTTTTGAAAAGAAATCCTATAGCCTCTTCCTAGAAGATTAGTCTCTTTTGTATAAAAGACTACTTTGTGTGCCTCATATTTTCTAGAAAAATAAAAAAAGAATCGTTTTATTTTTCTCTTGTTTATGCTTGCAAAAATTGTTTGTTTTTTCATTTGCATGAGTGATTCAGAAAAATAGGTCTTTTTGACACTGTAGTAGAAGTTAGTTTTGCATGCATGTTAGAGGCTTCTCTCTGTCATTTTTAGAAACTTTAGAGTGCTTGTTTGAAAGAGTTTTTGTGTTTTGAAAGGACTTCCTTTGCATTTATTTATTGGATCTTGTTTTGTTGTTGAAAACAACTTTATTTTGGTATATTGTTGAAAAGAAAAAGGAAAAGGTTTCTTCCTTACCCTAGTTAGTTCTCATCGAAGTCAAAAAGTGCATCTACATCTAGATTAATTTGCATTATTGGAGATAACATTCCACAAACATTCACCTAATCATCCAGATAAAATTAACAGTAGCTTTAGGTTTAAAATTGTATAGAAACTTGAGTGATAGGTTAGTGATGTGTTTGGGCGTCGTTAAGCGTAGGAGTTGTTGTTATTTGTCCGCACTACAACCCAAGACTCGTGTGGTTCTTCCACATACCGTTGGTATATAGAACGACCTTTCACGTACCCTTGAGGTATATATAAAGGTACTTCACGTACTCAATTGTATATTAGAAGGCCCCTTGTGAATGGTTTTGCATTAGACATCACTACTACCGATTTGAGCTCCCACGTACCTTGCGTATATTGGGAGACCCCACTAGGATACCCTGACCATATGAGAAAATCCTTTTGGTTGTCTTGTGTGGAGAAATACACCGAAAACAACATTTGGGGAGACTACTACGCACATACCCCTGAGGTATATCACGAGCTGCACCTACTTGACAATCCTAGTGAGCAACCGGCTATTCTGAACCCATCCTATCATTTAAGTCTGCTTGTGACCTTTAGCTCTACATAGGTTTTTCTTGTGTGTTTTTCTCCTTTTTTGACCTAGATTAGGTAACTTTGGCCACCACCATGGATGAGCAACTTGCGATATGTCAATCTTGTAGATTGTAGGGTTTATCTCCTGACTCTCCTTCTACTATGGAAGGATAGCAAAAGGTAACCATGGAACAACCAGCTTCTGCTAATGTTCTTGTAGGAACTATCCTAGCTAGTGAAACAAGAGAAGAATTCACTGTTTTTACAAATCCTTTGGTTCAAATCCCTCCTGCAGCTAATGATTCTATGCACCCGCCGTTGGAAGGCCGTGTCGATAGTCCTACTCCACTAGATTATGGCTTAGATGCTCTTTTTTGGGGGAACTCTATGGGCCAAGATATTGCTGAATTTGGGGTTATTAGACTTTCACTAGGGAATCCTCCTTTGGGAGAGGAGGAACGGAGAAGAATTAATGTATCTCTCGATTGAGCTCGTAAATTTTCAGAGAGAGTAGAAAGAATCATTCATCCACTTGTGTCTCATTATGAAACTATGTCGGCTTGTTTACCTCGTAATACAGATCCTTGGCCTTGATCTAAAATTAAACCTTCCCCTGAAAATTATTCAACCTATGGTGAGACTTCCCACAACCCATGGCCTGAAGGATATCGTTCACTAGCTCAAGTGTTAGGTCCTGTTGAAGAAGTTCCATTTCAAGGTAATCTAGGTCGGTATGAATGTCCTATAGTCTCACATCTTGGCCCCATTACTAGGCCTTCCATACCAGTCATGGTTGGTGGGAAATCCACAAATCAAGTTATGTTAGCACATTATGACACCGGGGGGAAACCCTCGGCGTGAGTTACTCCATCTGCTAGTGGAATTATTGCTAGTTCAGGACAAGTTGCAGCTGTAGCACAACCTGCAGTAGTCATCCCTCCTACTAATACCAATGTTTTCCCCCTCCCATCTAGTTTAAGCCAACCCTTAGGAGTGAAACTTGTCAATAATCCAACTTCTTGGGGATATACTTATCCAGGAACTCATCCGCCTACAGTCAATCAAGTATATCAACAACCACCGCTAGCGGTTATTTATCCTGGAATGCCCTACCCTGGAACATTAGAGGAAATTTGGGGTCTAAAATGGGCCTAATAAGAAAACATCCCAACAATAAATTTTGTGAGTTGGAATGTAAGAACCAATATAATTTCAATAAAATGAGTCCACCATAATGGTTGAATTGACATATTTGTCATAAAAGAAAACTACTTTTTTTGTTTGTATTTTCGACATATCTCCCTGTGTTTTTACTCAAATTCCAAGTGGGAGAGCCCGTTGGATGCGTAATTTAATTCGGAATCCAATGAGTACCCACACTACATACTTTTTACAGACCTCGCTACCCCAAAAACAAGAAATACCTGAAAAAAATGTGATGATGATGTCATCATCACATTTTTTCAGGTATTTCTTGTTTTTGTGGTAGGGGGGTCTATAAAAAGTATGCAGTGTGGGTACTCGTTGGATACAGAATTAAATTACGCATTTAACGAGCTCTCCCACTCAGAATTTGAGTAAAAACAAAGGGAGATATGTCGAAAATACGAACAAAAAAAGTAGTTTTTTTCATTCTTCCTCCAAAATTAATAACTATTATTTTATTATTTTAACTATTATTTTATTATTTTCCTTAGGAGGCCCATTTTAGACCTCAAATTTATTCTAATGATGCTTTTGTACCTTGGGGACAACTTAATTGGTCCAATGTTTCATCATATGGAGGAGCTTTTGTTAATACTGCTGGAGGATATGGTGCCCCCCCCTAGAGGACCACCGCATGGACCTGGAGGACCCGGAGGTCCTGGAGGTCCTAGAGGACCTGGTGGACCATTTGGAGGACCACCACCTAGAGGCCCACCACCATCACCTGGAAGTGGAGGACCACCGCCTGGAGGACCACCACCACCTCCTGGAGGACCACCACCACCACCACCTGGAGGACCACCACCACTGCCACCACCTTCCAGAGGATCCCCTCCCTTGGGTTGCCCACCTCTCTATGGAAATTCTAGAAATAAACAATATTTTCAACAAACTTTGGGGGCATCATCCATACCCATCTATCAATCAGCATATGGTCCTACTGGTTAGCAAATGCCATATCAGTACTACCAGTATCCACAACCAAATCAACAACTACCATTTTTGGCTACTTTAGATTTGCCAGATTTGTCAAGATTGATAAATGACTTCATCCATCATGACCCCTCTTGGCTTGCCATCCCTGTAAAGCTTCCTTTAGATATACCCAAGTTTGATGGTAAACCTGGTGAAGACCCAAAAAACCATGTGATGACATTTCACTTATGGTGTTCATCCAATTTTTTGATGGATGGTTCAATCCATATAAATATTTTTCAAAGAACCCTCATTGGTATTACCGCAAAGTGGTACATTGAGTTACCGAAGCACTCTTTTTGGGACTTCAATGCTTTAGCAATGGCATTTTTAACACACTTACAATTGCCAATCGATACAAAATAGGTATAATACCTTTTGAATTCGCTTCGACAAACCACATCAACCCACATCTTTGATCATATCCATGAATGGAGACAAAGGTGAAGGTTAATTAAGGCTCCCATTCCTAATTAGTTACTTGCTGATTGGTTTACAAAGTCTTTACTTCCACCTATTGCTAGAGATGTTGCCATGGGAGGCGCTGTTACTGAGGAGCAAGCTATTAGTCATGCTAAATACCTAGACTTGGTTTACTCCCAGCCAGGTACTCTATATGATCTGATTCCCCATGCTCCTCGACCTACAACTGATCCATCAAGACCAGCAACTGAACCACCTGCTAATGGCATACTTGGTTCAGTTCTAACGTAAACATCAAAAAAACCTTCCAAGAAACAAAATCAATCAGCCACTCTGTCAAATCAACCAGCACCATCTACCAAACTTGCACCCTCTCCTGTTGCTTCCGCAGAAGTAAACACGATCCAATGAAATGAACCTTCCACCAGAAAGAAGAAAGTCAAAAATAAATCTAAAAAACTTGATAACCAACAGGAAGGAAACAAAACACAGAACTCAGATGCTGATTCAAAAGGTAAGCGAAAGGTAAAATTTTCTTGTTTAATCTGTGGAGGTGACCATTTCACAAAAGAATGTCCTCGTCACGAGGAAGCTAGTAAGTTTTTGAAAAATTCACCCACCCCAGCAGTATTGGAAGATCCTTTCCCTTCCCAATAGCAGTTAATTGATTGTTGGGCCTCAAAATTGTCTTTTATAATGGTTTTATTTACTTTAATTTCTGACCTATTTACTGTAATTTAATACATCTATGTTCATTAAGGTTGTCTTTTACTCTGTTTTATTAATTAAAATCTCGTAAATGTAAAATAAGACAAATATGTTATTTTTATGTATTAAATGTAGTATTTTGCAAATAATAGGCATTCTGCACTTCATTTAGCACATTCTTTCGGTCCTAAGTTCCACACTAGGTTTGATGACATGTTTTCTTTTATTACATTCTTGGTTTGGTTTACCCTTGTCTTCTATTTTCTTGCTGGCCCTGTTGATCCTGTATATGAAAATCAAAACCAGGGACTAATGATAAGTTTCATGGAAAAACTTTAAATAAAACTTAATGGAATATCAAAGAAGGATTATTATGAATCTTTTTAAGATAAAATTTGTTTAAAATCTAAAGTAAAAAGAAATTAATATAAAACAAATGTGGAAACACATAAAAAAAATATGGGGAAAAAGGTTTAAAGTGGGAATGTGTTAAAATATGACAACAAGCTATAATATATTTCGATTGCTTAAAACACATAAAACATATATGGATTTCCTTTTATGTTTTATAACCATTTCGTTGACTTCCCACTTAAACAAATATATTAATATGATGCCCTTTCATGTTTTAAACCTTATTGCCATGGTTTAATGCTTATGTAATGTTATGTGCAGGATGCAAAACTCACGAGGAGGAGGGCACGCAGCATGAGGATGAAAAGAATGGAGAATCAAATGATGCAACAATAAAATCCGGCCATGATATGAATCTAGAACCCAACCATCAATGTGACCAACAAACCAGTAGAAAATCTATTGAGAATCTGGATTTATGAACAAATCTTGGTTACAGGTCATCTGGAGATTCATCCAGAACCCTCATCTAGACTCCCATGCAGACCACGTGTTTTTAACAGATAGTTTATTTTCGGGAAAACATCAGTGAAATTTAAAATTCTGGCACATGGGTTTTGTGCAGAATAGGCCCATTTCAGTCAATGTAAGGAATTTTATCCAAATTCATAGCCATTTGGGAGAAAATCGTGGTTCTCTGAAACCAAATTTCCCAGAAATTATGGTTAGCCATTTTCTGAATTCGTGGGTAGTTGTTACAGCATTGAAGAACTTCTATTTTTAGCAAGAGGTGGTTGAGTTGCTCATCTCTTGTAAATGCTATATATACCAACCTCTTCTTGAGAGATGGGTGTGGATAGATGTGATCATTCTGATTCCAGAAACTCTGTAATATTTTGTTTAAATCAATGAAAGTTCTATTACATTGTGCATGTTCATGGTCTAGTACCATTTGAAGAGCTATCACTCTGTTTGTAGGGAGGGCCCCTGGACAGCCAGAGCTTTATATGTTTGTGTATTTTTCATTATTTCCCTTCTCTATAATTAGTATAGCTTTTTTATAAATTTTTCATGTAATTCCATTACTGTAATTGTTCATATTATTTTCCTGTAGCATAGATTTCATTTTAATGTCATGATGGTTATGTAGTTTTTCTTTCTCAAGTTAGCAACTGGTTGTGCATAGATTAGATTGCAATTAGATGCATTTCTAGTTTTTTTGATTTTATGTTAAATGCTTTGATGTTGTAGGATCTGGATTATAAGTAGTTTCAATTCTGTCAATTTCTATGCCGTTGTAAATTTCTTCCCCAGTTTACTTAAGATTGCAATAGGTAACAATGATTTTCTAATGATGAATTGAAATTGAATTGTTTTGCAGGTTGAATCTAGTTGTTAAGTATATTTAATTTTTTTATTTATATCTTGATATCACATGCATGGATCAGCTAGTCTTAAGAATCATTTAGAATAATTATTTCTTAACATTTTAGTATTTTCTGTGTGTAGACTGTCATTTTGACCGTCTGTTCAGACAGCCTGTTCATCCTGTCATTTAGATAGTCTGTTTAGTCTACCATCCAGACCTTCGTTCCAACCTGTGTTCCAGTCTTCCATTCATCTCCTGGCTTGCTTTATCCATTTCCAGTCCATTTCTCTAGTTTGTTGAGTATGTTTTGATTAAGTTAGTTAGATAATGGTTGTATTTCTTTCTAAAAGCCTTTGGTTAAATCGTTTATAATACTTATTGAGTTTTATTCTTATTTCTTCCCTCTTTTCATCTCATGTTTAGAAGTATATTTTGTGTTTTGGTTTTTTGTGTTGCTTTGTGATTATGTTTTTAGCTTGAATTGATTTTACCTTTTTAGGGTTAGATATGTCAATAAAGTTAGTACCTTGTAAGTAGGATTTGTTCCTTTTAATTAGGTGGTTTCTTGGGTCCGCTTGAACCCCAAGTTTAGTTTTCTTTGATTAAGTTTACTATTTTAAAACACATTTATTTACGCTTGTTATTTAGAATAATATTTGTTTTGCTTTTTACGAATCCACATTTACTTGCTTTGCTTTCTACGAATTTGCAATTAAATAATTCATTGCTTTCCATGAATCAGTTGCACTTGCATTCTTAGACAGGCATTTACTCATGCATACATGGAATAGTCTCCAATTTATAATATAGATCAGATAATTTGCTGCAAGTAGTTAATTTTGCTCTCATTTCTTTTTCGGTCCAAGCGATTGCTTTCTAGATTAGTATATGCAATTCCCTTCCATAGAATAGATTAGCACAACATTAGATTAGTTTGAATCTCAGTTATGAATCAGTTTCATGCCTTTATAGAATAGGTTAACATTAGATTAGATTAGATTTGAATTTATAGTTACTTTCCAAGTTCTTAGTTAATTTCTTGTTTTCAAAGATAGATTAAATCCTTGCATTTAACTCATGATAGTCATGCATGTAGATTAAAATCATATAGTTGCATGTTAGCACATTTGCATATTTAGTTAGATTAGATTACAATAAGCTTTAATCCTGCACATATAGTGTTTGCATCTCACAAGCTCCCTTCTCGGGTTGACAAATTAAGCGTTGAATTCGATAGTGCATATTTTACCCAACATTTTGGTGCTGTTGCCGAGGAGGTGATAAAAGGATTAGAGTTTAGGTAGATAGATTGATTTCACATTACACAACAAGGGGGAGGGGTGAACGATAAGATGAGAGGTAAGAACCTGAGCATCCACTATAATGGGGTGCCCTGAAGCCTTGTTATTCCTTTTCTGCGTTTACTTTCCGCGAGTTAATTTTAGATAGTGTTTTAGTGTGATGTGATTTTGTAAATTTGATTTAGTAGTAGATAATCTTTAAAAAAAAATTAAATAAAACAGAGAAAAAAACACATAAGATTTTTGGGTGTTGTAAGAACCCCAGAGACTAATCCTTTTGTGAAGCAAGACCATCAACCAACCAAATGGATTCAAAGGTATTTATTAGTATGAGAGAACTTCCTCAACTCCTAGCAACAGCTGGGATCTCGATCTCTACCTCTTAAGAAGAGAAGCTCTTAATAGCAGTTGAGAGCTTATCGTTTGCTCCTGAAATGACAAACGAACCAAAATCCCAAGAACTACAAAAAGATGTTCTTTGTGAGACTGAAAAAGTAGCTGATACATTGGGGATTGCATCCGAAGGAGAGAAACCTGAAATTAAAGAGTTCTCCACATACAAGCTAATAGATCCATCATGTGCTTGAACAACTGCTCAATTAAAAGAAGGGGATCTGTATGACATAGTGAAGGAATGTGAGTACCAAGACTACATCGAAAGATGGTTTCAGGAGGTAACTCGACTGCAATACCATTCCTTCGTTCGACACCTATTGATGCAAAGAAAAGTAAGTTGGTTGAACTTCCACATTCAGGTAATCACTGCAGCAATATTTTCATATGTGGATAAAGGTACAATTCTTATTTTGCTTCGCACTTGGTTTCATTGGAAAAGCTCATATACGTGAATAAATATGTTTTCTTTCTTCTTGAGGTAGCGAAATATGTATATAAATAAAATGTTGCATTCTTAGTTTAGGGAATAATGCAACTTTGTTTTTTTGTTTTCTTTTTCAAATAAAAGAACTAAGAAAAAGATCATGTTAATGACTAAACCAAAAATGGTTTTACATCATTATTCATTTTCATACATGCATATTTCTAATTATACCAATTACTCAAGACCAACTTTAAAACTTACGGGGATTTGTCATAAATTAAGGTCTATCTAAAACCTAGAGCTCACTTGTACATCCTAGATTCATTATCAGGGCATGTTATTTAAGCATCTTTACTATAGGGTAGCATAAGGGTGAATGAAATTCCTAGTTTGTGGGGAACACTACTATAAATATACATGACAAAGGCGAGATTTGAGACTAGAGACACCTTTCATTCATTATCTTATGGATTCATCCACTTTACACTAAATCCATCAATTGTGTGTATCTTTGATTCAGTAGATTCCTCTTGCAGCCTTTATTTTGGTTCCATAATAATAATAATAATAGAAAAAGAGAATACTAGTTGTCCTCCAATCCATATACCATCCCACCCTGTAGCATGGTTTTCAGAGCTGCTCCCCCACCACTCCTTCATAGGAAAAATCATTTGTCGAATATCTATAGGGATTGGAAACATTGGGACAAGAGCCTCTGATAGAAAATGGGTTTAAGAGGTTAACATGTCGGGGTACTGAATAGGCTCGCTGGCAACAGGTACCAGCCTATGGTATGACTAGGTAAACCCGACGGGGTACTGAACATGCTCGACTGAAAGAGGGGAATCTGCCTAGAGAGGATATTTTGTTAAAAAAGGAGAGAAAAAATATGAAAATGATTCTATAAAAATAAAGGTTGCTGTGGGTCTACTGGAGGAAGTTATGCATGATTGATCTAAAGAAAATGAACTCCATCAATCCGCCATTTGAGAATGTTTGTAAGTTGCACTTAAGACCCTGTTGTCTAATTCATACTATACCTAGGATGTCAGTATCCTAGAAGTGGGACCCATAAACTTAGGAGTCTAATGCACTTGAAATGCAAACTTTGTCAATAATTACTTGAATAACGAGAAACCTTTGAGAAGTAGCAGGGATGATTGGTTTCCTATAGGATTTACTAACTATCTATACCCTCATGTTTTCCATTTTAACCTAGTCTTAATTCATTCATGGCGCGAGGAGGTGCCACACCTCCGGTCTGGGGGAGGGAGTCTCAATTTATATGGTCTTCATAATCATGAATTATCACTAGTTGGAAAAATCTTTAATAATATGAAGTTGTTTTGGTCATCTCATAACATAACTTTCTTTTTTCTAAGTTCTAGTTTTCATGTAGTAATAAAGATGGCTTCATTTTGCTGAATGATTGCCTATTAATGATCAAGTAGAGTTTTTGAATAAATGAAAGACCACTTCCGATTCATTCATGGCATGAGGACATGCCATACCTTTGGTATGGGGGTATGCTGGGCCTCGAAATTGTCTTTTATAATGGTTTTATTTACATTAATTTCCAACCTATTTACCGTAATTTAATACATATATGTTCAATAAGGTTGTCTTTTACTCAGTTTTATTAATTAAAATCTTGTAAATGTAAAATAAGACAAATATGTTATTTTTATGTTTTAAATGTAGTATTTTGCAAATAATAGGCATTCTGCACTTCATTTAGCCCCTTCTTTCAGTCCTAAGTTCCGCACTAGGTTTGATGACATGTTTTCTTTTATTACATTCTTGGTTTGTCCTTGTATTCTATTTTCTCGCTAGCCCTGTTGATCTTGTATATGAAAATCAAAACCAGGGACTAATGATAAGTTTCATGGAAATACTTTAAATAAAACTTAATGGAATATCAAAGAAGGATTATTATTAATATTTTTAAGATAAAATTTGTTTAAAATATAAAGTAAAAAGAAATTAATATAAAAAAAAATGTGGAAACACATAAAATAAAATATGGGGAAAAAGGTTTAAAGTGGGAATGTGTTAAAATATGACAATAAGGCATAATATATTTCGATTGCTTAAAACACATAAAACATATATGGATTTCCTTTTATGTTTTATAAGAATTTCGTTGACTTCCCACTTAAACAAATATATTAATATGATGCCCTTTCATGTTTTAAATCTTATTGCCATGGTTTAATGCTTATGTAACATTAGGTGCAGGCCGTGAAACTCACGAGGAGGAGGGCATGTAGAATGAGGATGGAAAGGATGGAGAATCGCATGATGCAAAAATAAAATACAACCACGATCTGAATCTAGAACCCAACTATCAATGTGACCAACAAACCAGCAGAAAATCCGCTGAGAATCTCAATTTATGAACAAATATTGGTTACAGGTCATCCGGATGTTCATCCAGAACCTTCATCCAGATGCCCATGCAGACCACGTGCTTTTAACAAACAATTGATTTTTGGGAAAATAGAAGCGAAATTCAAAATTTTTATGCAGAATAGGCCCATTTCAATCAATGTGGGGAATTTTCTCCAAATTCATAGCAGTTTGGGAGAAATTTGTGGTTCTTTTAAACCAAATTTCCCAGAAATTATGGTTGGCCATTTTCTGAATTCGCGGGTAGTTGTTACAGCATTGAAGAACCTCTATTTTTAGCAAGAGGTGGTCAACTTGCTCATCTCTTGTAAATGATATATATACCATTCTCTTCTTGAGAGCTGGGTGTGGATAGATGTGATCATTCGGATTCCATAAATTGTGTAATATTTTGTTTAAATCAATGGAAGTTCTGTTACATTGTGCATGATCGTGTTCTAGTACCATTTGAAGAGCTATCACTTTGGTTGCTGGGAGGCCCCCCCGACAACCAGAGCTTTATATGTTTGTGTATTTTTCATTATTTCCCTTCTCTGTAATTAGTATAGGTTGTTTATAAATTGCTCATGTAATTCCATTCCTGTAATTGTTCATATTATTTTCCTGTAGCATAGATTTCATTTTAATGTCATGATGGTTATGTAGTTTTCCTTTCTCAAATTAGCAACCAGTTGCGCATAGATTAGATTGCAATTAGATGCATTTCCAGTTTGTTTGATTTTATGTTAAATTCTTTGATGTTGTAGGATTTGGATTATAAGTAGTTTCAATTCTGTCAATTTCTATGTCGTTGTAAATTTCTTCCCTAGTTTACTTAAGATCGCAATAGGTAACAATGCTTTTCTAATGATGAATTGAAATTGAATTGTTTTGCAGGTTGAATCTAGTTGTTAAGTAGATTTAATTTTGTTCTTTATATCTTGATATCGCATGCATGGATCAGCTGGTCTTAAGAATCATTTAGAATAATTATTTCTTAACATTTTAGTATTTTCTGTGTGTAGACTGTCATTTGGACCGTCTGTTCAGACATCCTGTTCGTCCTGTCATTCAGATAGTCTGTTCAGTCTACCATCTAGACCTTCATTCCAACCTGTGTTCCAGTCTTCGATTCATCTCCTGGCTTGTTTTATCCATTTCCAGTCCATTTCTCTAGTTTGTTGAGTATGTTTTGATTAAGTTAGTTAGGTAATGGTTGTATTTCTTTCTAAAATCCTTTGGTTAAATCGTTTATAATACTTATTGAGTTTTATTCTTATTTCTTGCTATCCCAGCTGTGTAGACAAATCCAATGTCTGCATGAAAAACATTTTTATCTCAGTACTACAGAAAATTAAAAAAAATGAAATAAATATGAAATTTCAAAGAAAACAAAGTGGATAATGTCTTCTTACTTGGGTCATCCCACACTTCCATCTCAGGTAAGACTATCTCCGGGTAATTTTGGAAGTCCTCCCCCTCATAGGCATAATCCTCCACCATAAGTAGCTAGTTTCTCAAGCAGGGAAAGAACCTAGAATCATAAGTGACTTTAGGTTCTCCACCTCCAAGGTGAGGCATAGCTGTCACCCATGCAAGCATCCTCAGATCCTTAGGATCCAATCTAGTAATGGTCACCTAGGGCCTCATGTGAGGTACCCACTGTAAGTTAAAAGACACCACCACTGCTCCGTAACCAAACTGCTTCAGTGTCCCTCTTTTGCACTTGTTTAGTTGACTCTTGAGACACCAACATTCCTTCACACCAGTTGAAGATAGTGGGCTCCATGCACTGCAAATAATATAGCATGTGAGATTTGCTGGTAAGGTGGGCAGCCCTAGTACCTGCCACCCTGCCAATGTTGTATACTACTATCCTCAAGGGGATATCCAATAGAGACTTGATATTTAGCTTACCCGATTGGGACTCTATAGCCAATGAGCAATGTTGATCGATGATATCATCCAAGGAGCCTTCTCCCCCTCGTGCTTCAGATAGAACCACAAGGCTTCCCCTCATAAATAAACCGATCAGAAAATAAATATCCTCGGTCTCTATAGGAAGGATGTGGAACCCTACCACAAAATTCTCTTGGCTAGGATCCCACATGTTTATGATGTACTCCAGCAACCGAACATGTGCTTTCATTCCTGGGATCTGGAAATACTTAAGAAGCCCGCAGTTCCGTAAAGCCTCAATGGTGGCTGGGTCATTTACCGCTGGGGTGTCTGGGACTTCATGCTCCCTTTCTTTCCAAATTACCATGATGAACCTGTGACATGTAAAATTCATGATTAGTAATTATATCATGGCTAAAATAAAAAAAGATAAATGACATTATAAATTGCAAAGCAAGATAAGAAACATGAAAAATTATCTTTTGGGTGGTCTAGGGTTTTATTTTTTCTTCTTTTCCTTCCTGCGGCGCTGCTAGATTTTGCGCACAGAGCACTGCAGTGATTCTTCCCTTGGCATGCATAGCATTGGGTGCTTGTCTACTATGGACAGAGCGTCGACGACGCTCCTCTCCTAGCATGACAGAGTGCCGTCGAGGACGCTCTCCGATGGCCAAAACACCCTAAAAGAAGAAAATTTTGCCTTCTATTGTGGCTAGAAATCTATGTTGAGAGGATAAATACCCTACCCTATCATTACAAAAGAAGATCTAACCTCTATCTTGCCCTTTTAAGCCATTAAAAACATTTTAGGAGTTTGAAATTAAACAATGCAAAAGAAGCAAAATGGAATTTATTGAACATGAAAAGAGGATAGGAACAAGTGCTTACCTCTTCTATGGATAATGAAGCTACAAAGAAGTGGAATGCCCTTGCCAAATTGCTTGAGGAATTCTTACTATCAAAGCTAACTTCCAAAACTCACCAAATGGTAAAAAACAAGTTGTAAAAATAACTTACCTACCCTTTCTATTTATAGAATGTTTGGAGTTTTCAAATATGCATTGTAATTTATTTAATTTCAAAATCCACATTATTTTGGTAAAAGCGGGTTTTTAATTTTTACTTTCTATAGTATTGAAAAAGTGGCTTTTAATAGTATTTTTTGAGCTTTTTCAGGTGAATGTTGGGTCATGGTTACGATTTAAGCTATTTTTGTCTTTTTCGAGCTTAGTGCAAAACTGAAAAAGTACTGAGCATTGTTTACACTTTTTACATGCTCATTAAAATTCCAGTAGAAAGGTGTCGAGTATACTTTTTCACTTTTTCAAACTCGTAAAAAATGGATTATGAAGTCTGCCCCCTCATAGGAATAATCCTCCACCATAAGTAGCTGGTTTCTCAACTAGGGAAAGAACCTGGAACCGTAAGTAACTTTAGGTCCTCCACCTCCAAGGCGAGGCATGGCTGTCACCAATGCAAGAATCCTCGGATCCTCAGGATCTAGTATGGTAATGGTTACCTAGGGAGTCATGTGAGGTACCCACTATAAGATAAAAGACACCACCATTGCTCTGTAACCAAACTGCTTCAGTGTCCCTCTTTTGCACTTATTTAGTTGACTCTTGAGACACACCAACATTCCTTCACACCAGTTGAAGATAGTGGGCTCCATGCATTGAAAATAATATAGCATGTGAGATCTGCTGGTAAGGTGGGCAGCCCTAGTACCTGCCACCTTGCCAATGGTGTATACTACTGTCCTCAAAGGGAGATCCAATAGAGACTTGATCTTTAGATTTCCTGATTGGGACTCTGTACCCAATGATAAATGCTGATCGATTATATCATCCAAGGAGCCTTCTCCCCCTTGTGCTCCAGATAGAACCACAAGGCTTCCCCTCATAGATAAACCGGTCAGAAAATAAATATCCTCGATCTCTATAGGAAGGATTTGGACCCCTACCACAAAATTCTCTTGGCTAGGATCCCACATGTTTATGATGTACTCTAACAACCGAACATGTGCTTTCATTCCTGGGATCTGGAAATACTTAAGAAGCTCGCAATTTCGTAAAGCCTTAATGGTGGCTGGGTCATTTACCACCTGGGTGTCTAGGACTTCATGCTCCCTTTCTTTCCAAATTACCATGTTGAACTTGTGACATGTAAAATTCATGATTAGTAAGTATATCATGGCTAAAAGAAATAAATATAAATGACATTATAAATGGCAAAGCAAGATAAGAAACATGAAAAATTATCTTTTGGGTGGTCTAGGGTTTTATTTTTTCTTCTTTTCCTTCCTGCGGCACTGCTGGATTTTGTGCACAGAGCACCGTGGTGATTCTTCCCTTGGCATGCATAGTGTCAGGTGCTTGTCTACTGTGGACAGAGAATCGACGATGCTCCTATCCTATCATGACAGAGCGTCGTCTAGGACGCTAGCCGACGGACAAAACACCCTAAAAGAAGATTTTTTTTCCTTCTATTGTGGCTAGAAATCGATGTTTAGAGGCCAAATACCCTACCCTATCATTACAAAAGAAGATATAACCTCTATCTTGCCCTTCTAATCCTTTCAAAACATTTTAGGAGTTTGAAATTAAACAATGCAAAAGAAGCAAAATGGAATTTATTGAACATGAAAAGAGGATAGGAACAAGTGCTTGCCTCTTCTATAGATAATGAAGCTACAATGAAGTGGAATGCCCTTTCCAAATTGATGGAGGAACTCTTACTATCGAAGATAACTTCCAAAACTCACCAAATGGTAAAAAACAAGTTGTAAAAATAACTTACCTACCCTTTCTATTTATAGAATGTTTGGAGTTTTCAAATATGCATTGTAATTTATTTAATTTTGAAATTGACATTATTTTGGTAAAAGTGGGTTTTAAATTTTTACTTTGTATAGTTTTGAAAAATTGGCTTTTAATAGTATTTTTTTGAGCTTTTTCAGGTAAATGTTGGGTCATGGTTATGATTTAAGCTATTTTTGTCTTTTTCGAGCTTAGAGCAAAACTGAAAAAGTACTGAGCATTGTTTACACTTTTTACATGCTCATTAAAATTCCAGTATAAAGGTGTCAAGTATACTTTTTCACTTTTTCAGACTTGTAAAAAATGGATTATGAAGTTTTCCCCCTCATAGGCATAATCCTCCACCATAAGTAGCTGGTTTCCCAACCAAGGAAAGAACCTGGAACCATAAGTGACTTTAGGTCCTCACCTCCGAGGAAAGGCATAGCTATCACCCATGAAAGCATCCTTGGATCCTCAGGATCCAGTCTGGTAATGGTCACCTAGGGCCTCATGTGAGGTACCCACTGTAAGATAAAAGACACCACCACTGCTTCGTAACCAAATTGGTTCAGTGACCCTCTTTTGCACTTGTTTAGTTGACTCTTGAGACACGCCAACATTCCTTCACACCAGTTGAATATAGTGGGCTCCATGCACTGTAAATAATATAGCATGTGATATCTGCTGGTAAGGTGGGAATCCCTAGTACCTGCCACCTTGCCAATGGTGTATACTACTATCCTCAAGGGGAGATCCAATATAGACTTGATCTTTAGCTTTCCCAATTGGGACTCTGTACCCAATGAGCAATGTTGATCGATGACATCATCCAAGGATCAATCTCACCCTCATGCTCCAGATAGAACCACAGGGCTTCCCCTCATAGATAAATCGGTTAGAAAATAAATATCCTCGATCTCTATAGGAAGGATGTGGACCCCTACCAAAAAATGCTCTTGGCTAGGATCCCACATGTCTATGATGTACTCCAGCAACTGAACATGTGCTTTCATTCCTAGGATTTGGAAATACTTAAGAAGCCCGCAGTTCCGAAAAGCCTCAATGGTGGCTGGGTCATTTACTGCCTGGGTGTCTGGGACTTCATGCTCCCTTTCTTTCCAAATTCCCATGATGAACATGTGACATGTAAAATTCATTATTATATCATGACTAAAAGAAATAAATATACATGACATTATAAATTGCAAAGCAAGATAAGAAACATGAAAAATTATCTTTTGGGTGGTCTAGGGTTTTATTTTTTCTTCTTTTCCTTCCTGCGGCGCTGCTGGATTTTGCCCACAGAGCACCGCGGTGATTATACCCTTGGCATGCATAGCGTCGGGTGCTTGTCTGCTGTGGACAGAGCGTCGATGATGCTCCTGTCCTAGCATGATAGAGCATCATCGGGGACGCTAATCGACGACCAAAACACCGTAAAAGAAGAAAATTTTACCTTCTATTGTGGCTAGAAATCTATGTTGAGAGGCTAAATACCCTACCCTATCATTACAAAGAAGATCTAACCTCTATATTTCCCTTTTAAGCCATTAAAAACTTTTTAGGAGTTTTAAATTAAACAATGCAAAAGAAGCAAAATGGAATTTATTGAACATGAAAAGAGGATAGGAACAAGTGCTTACCTCTTCTATGGATAATGAAGCTACAATGAAGTGGAATGCCCTTGCCAAATCACTGGAGGAACTCTTACTATGAAAGATAACTTCCAAAACTCACCAAATGGTAAAAAACAAGTTGTAAAAATAACTTACCTACCCTTTCTATTTATAGAATTTTTGGAGTTTTCAATATGCATTGTAATTTATTTAATTTTAAAATCCACATTATTTTGGTAAAAGTGGGTTTTTAATTTTTACTTTCTATAGTTTTGAAAAAGTGGCTTTTAATAGTATTTTTTGAGTTTTTTCAGGTGAATGTTGGGTCATGGTTACAATTTAAGCTATTTTGTATTTTTCGAGCTTAGAGCAAAACTAAAAAAGTACTGAGCATTGTTTACACTTTTTACATGCTCATTAAAATTCCAATAGAAAGGTGTCGAGTATACTTTTTCACTTTTTCAGACTCGTAAAAAATGGATTATGAAGTCTGCCCCCTCATAGGCATAATCCTCCACCATAAGTAGCTGGTTTCTCAACCAAGGAAAGAACCTAGAACCATAAGTGACTTTAGGTCCTCCACCTCCGAGTTAAGGCATAGCTGTCACCCATGAAAGCATCCTCAGATCCTTAGGATCCAGTATGGTAATGGTCACCTAGGGTCTCATGTGAGGTACCCACTGTAAGATAAAATACACCACCAATGCTCCGTAACCAAACTGCTTCAGTGTCCCTCTTTTGCACTTGTTTTGTTGACTCTTGAGACACGCCAACATTCCTTCACACCAGTTGAAGATAGTGGGCTCCATGCACTGCAACTAATATAGCATGTGAGATCTACTGGTAAGGTGGGCAGCCCTAGTTTTTGCCACCTTTCCAATGGTGTATACTACTGTCCTCAAGGGGAGATCCAATAGATACTTGATCTTTAGATTTCCCTATTGGGACTCTGTACCCAATGAGCAATGCTGATCGATGATATCATTAAAGGAGTCTTCTCCCCCTCGTGCTCCAGATAGAACCATAGGGCTTCCCCTCATAGATAAACCAGTCAGAAAATAAATATCCTCAATATCTATAGGAAGGATGTGGATCCCTACCACAAAATTCTCTTGGCTAGGATCCCACATGTTTATGATGTACTCCAGCAACCGAACATGTGCTTTCATTCTTGGGATCTGGAAATACTTAAGAAGCTCACAGTTTCGTAAAGCCTCAATGGTGGTTGGGTCATTTACCACCTGGGTGTCTGGGACTTCATGCTGCCTTTCTTTCCAAATTACCATGATGAACCTATGACATGTAAAATTCATGATTAGTAAGTATATCATGGCTAAAAGAAAGAAAGATAAATGACATTATAAATTGCAAAGCAAGATAAGAAACATGAAAAATTATCTTTTGGGTGGTCTAGGGTTTTATTTTTTCTTCTTTTCCTTCCTGTGGCGCAGATGGATTTTGCACATAGAGCACCGTGGCAATTCTACCCTTGGCTTGCATAGCGCCGGGTGCTTGTCTACTGTGGACAGAGCGTCGATGACACTCCTATCCTAGCATGATAGAGCGCCATCGGGGACGCTAGCAGATGGCCAAAACACCCTAAAAGAAGAAAAATTTCCTTCTATTGTGGCTAGAAATCTATGTTGAGAGGATAAATACCCTCCCTATCATTACAAAATAAGATATAACCTCTATCTTTCCCTTTTAAGCCATTAAAAACATTTTAGGAGTTTGAAATTAAACAATGCAAAAGAAGCAAAATGGAATTTATTGAACATGAAAAGAGGATAGGAACAAGTGCTTACATCTTCTATGGATAATGAAGCTACAATGAAGTGGAATGCCCTTGCCAAATCACTGGAGGAACTCTTACTATCAAAGCTAACTTCCAAAACTCACCAAATGGTAAAAAACAAGTTGTAAAAATAACTTACCTACCCTTTCTATTTATAGAATGTTTGGAGTTTTTAAGTATGCATTGTAATTTATTTAATTTTGAAATCCACATTATTTTGGTAAAAGTGGGTTTTTAATTTTTACTTTCTATAGTTTTGAAAAAGTGGCTTTTAATAGTATTTTTTGAGCTTTTTCAGGTGAATGTTGGGTCATGGTTACAATTTAAGCTATTTTTTTCTTTTTCGAGCTTAGAGCAAAACTGAAAAAGTACTGAGAATTGTTTACACTTTTTACATGCTCATTAAAATTCCAGTAGAAAGGTGTCGAGTATACTTTTTTTATTTTTCAGACTCGTAAAAAATGGATTATGAAAAAGGAATTTGGTTCGGGAGTTATATTTAATCTCTTTTCAGTCTCTAGAAAACACAAAAATATTTCCAAGTGAGCTTGTTGCGTTCACGCTTGTAAAAGAATCAGAACGGTCGACTAGTCGGGGCTAGGTTATCTCTTTTTTGGATCGACTGGCCTTATTTACAAAAAAGGACCTTTTGGTGTCTTCTTAGTCATTTCAGACTCTCTAAACATGAAACAAAAAATGAGTTTTGTTTCATCGGACTCATAAAACAAACGGTGAAAGACCCTATTTGGGAATGAACCTCTCCTTTCTCAGGTTCGTGAAAAATATGAGAATGGACTCATCACTTGATGAGCTTCAATGAGTGTTTGTTACCCTCTTTGGACTTGTAAAAAATGAAAAGAGGCACTCACCTTTCGAGGTGGGAAAATTAAAGAAAATGGGAATGGTTTTCATTTGTTTATATGACATTATTCTACAGTCCACCTTTGACCATGGCACCTATTTTCATTTCCATATTTGAACAGTTTGGTTTTTTAGCTTGTCTCTGAGTCAATCCACTTTTGTGAGTCACCTGACTCCTTTGAGTCAATTCAAAGAATGCTTTGTCAAATTCCTTGCATTACACCTGGTTCTTTTCTCGTTAAAGTCAAAGCTGCAAAGTCGTGTGTCGTGTCGACAAATTGTTCAAAGGATGTCTCTCCCAGAATCAATAACTTCACTTATCCTTAAGATTCAGTCATTGTCTGAGTCAGTCTATTACTTCAAATCAAATTTTGTTCCTATTTTTTTATCACTGATGTGGGAATAATCATGGCCCTCCTGTGACAAGTCTATTCTTGTTGACTTCAAATCATTGTCTAGGAATTAGACCTAGAAACCAAGACAGTACCTTGGGATTGCATGCCTCAATGGCAGGTTGCCTCGCTTTTGACATGAGTTTACATCATTGAATCTTGATTGAAAGATCTCATTGAGTGTTCGACTTCAATTCCTTTATTCACAATCGATGGTATGTACTGAGATACCTTGGGGATCATTGTCATCAATGATGATTACCCTCACACTTGTTAATAGTTTACATCATTGAATGGTAATCAAGTGGTTTCTACCATGTTTGAAATCAAGACATTGTAATCACATGGTTAGATTCGTATCGTTTGGATATCGGAATGAAGACCCTAAGTGGTTAGGCTAACATCATTATTGCCTATGCTCATGTTGCATTTGGAGATCATTCACAGTCATGAAACAGATCCACATTGTATGTTTGGTGGTTGTGTTCTATATATAACATATAGAGGCATAGATCTACTTTGTATATCTCGTAGCTATGTCCTACATCTTGTAGCAGTTATTCATGGATCTACAGTTTATCATTAGTAGCCATGACATGGTCATCATCATAGATTTACATTGTATTGGTCTGCAGCTATGATTGGGTTGGATAAAGTTAGTTACCGGTCCTATATTAGTCTATCTCTTTTTTCCTTTGTATCAGACGAAAAAATTTGCAAACCATTTCACCTATCACCTTCTTCTAGCTTCATACTTTGGGGGGCATTCTGCTGCACCTAGAAATCTCACACTGCTTTTTAGCCTTTAGAAGAATTTCATGTTTCCTATTAACCTCCCGGAAAGCCTGGTCTAGGTCACCTTGGACACTTTTTTCCCTGACCTAGAAGGGATGGCACTTCCTTGTATTTTTCATAGAGCATCGGTGACGCCTGCCTCAGTTGAGAAAAAGGCACCATTTTCCCTCTTTTTTGGAAAAAACCCTAGGTCGACGCTCCTCTCAGTTTTTCCAAGAGCGTCGGTGGTCAATAAAAAGAAAAAAAAGATGTTTCTAGAAGCTTCTGTATAGAATCCTTCATGGAATTAGTTCCTATATTCCTGGGAGAGGTGGAATTCACCTCCCTCACCTATAGGGATATCATTCTATCCTTTTGTCAAGTCATCTCATGGGTTCTAGGCCTATAAATAAATCCTTCATGAGGAGAGTGGGGGAGGCCAGCAAAAGCATCCTTATGCTGCTAGTTTGAAGTCTGAATCAGAGGAAAAGTAGAGGTAGCTTGTGTTTCGAGAGGTCTTCATAATCATAGTAGATTGTAGACATTCTTGATTGAGATAGAAGCCATCGACATCAAGGCTTTTGGTTGTACTTCTTTCTCCTCCATATATTAATACAAATAAATTTCCCTTTCCTATATTTAATTGTAGTGTTTATGACTAAATATTATTGGATTCCTTGATCACCAATATGGATAGTCAGTTATCATGATGCTCTCATCCCTTTTGTTTGTCTTGTGATCTCTTTTGCAGATACTGAACCGTTGCAAGGAATTTCTAGAGAGAAGATAAACAGATCCAAGGTTGAGGCATAATGTGTTGTATGTTAATTGATTTAATTATTCAAGGAAAGGATATGTTGCTGTGTCTTTTTGTTCTGTAGTTGTGTCTTACATTACAGAGGAACAAGCAGTGTCCACACTGGTTGAGAATTCTTATCAACATCTGCCCAAGTCGCCCTGGTTCTTCTTCTTCTCCTAGATGATTCTCTTTTTATTTCAGTAGGTTCTTATGTGGCAATGACTTCCATTCATAAATTTCCCATTGTTTCTTGTGTTTCAGTGGGTAAAATAGGAATTTCCATGATCACCAATTCTGTTGCTCGAGAAGCCATGGTTCTTATTCTCTTGGATGATCCTCCCTTAATACTCGATATTTTCCTCCTTTTCTGTGGTGTAATAAAGGAGAGAACTTCTATAGTTTTTGCTAATGGTTCCTCCTCCTCAATTATGATTACTTTTATCTCTAAGGAAGTTTCAATATCAATAATTTGAGGTATTGTTTCCCTAGTTTCTGTGACTTCTCTTTCTTCTACTACCACATCTACAGCTACAGCTTCTATTGTCACTGCTTTTGTAGATGTTCCCACTTCTATTTCTATTGTTGTTTCTCCCTCAATTGATAATGGTGTAGCTTCTTCTATTACCATCATTTCTCCAACCATTTCCTCCGTAGGATTCTCTACTATTGCATCTCCTCCTGCTATTGCATCTCTTCCTGATTCTTCTTCTCCTGGATGATTCTCTTTTTGTTTCAGTAGGTTCTTGTGTGGAAGTGACTTCCATTCATAAATTTCCCACCGGTTCTTGTGTTTCAGTGGGTAAAATAGGAATTTCCATGATCACTAATTCTGCTACTCGAGAAGCCGTGATTCTTATTCTCCTGGATGATCCTCCCTTAATACTCTATATTTTCCTCTTTTTCTATGGTGTAATAAAGGAGAGAACTTCTCTAGTTTTTGCTAATGGTTCCTCCTCTTCAATTATGATTAATTTTATCTTCAAGGAAGTTTCAATATCAATAATTTGAGGTATTGTTTCCCCAATTTCTGTGACTTCTCTTTCTTCTACTACCACATCTGCAGCTACAGCTTCTATTGTCACTACTTTTGTAGATGTTCCCACTTCTATTTCTATTGTTGTTGCTCCCTCAATTGATAATGGTGTAGCTTCTTCTATTACCATCATTTATCCAACCATTTCCTCCATAGTATTCTATTCTATTGCATCTCCTACTGCATTTTTCTCCTGCTCATCTTCACCTTCTTCCAACTCTTCATTGCTGTACCGAGCTGAATCTAAGGAGGTTTGTTCAACCTCTCCATGCCTAATGTATTCTACTACAGGTGCTTGGTGCAACCCAGCTCCAAAAAAATGTTCCCATGTTACATTATTTCGTGCCAAATATCTTTGCACTAATAATTTAATCAACCCATGGTTTGTGATAGAAGAGAGTGGGTGTGTGAAGTTTCTAACATAATGCACCATGTTTTCCAGAGTGTTTGAAAGATAAAATGGCATATTTATGAGTTTCCCATGGCGTAAGTGAAATAATAGGACAAAATCATAAATGCACACAACTTTGTATCTTTATTCACATGTAATGTACCTTTTTAGGAAGATAGCGACCTGGTCCCAAAGTCTTGGCAATGTCTCCAATGCTATTCCTCTCGCTCTTTGATGCACTTTCTCTCCTACTGCTAAAAAGTATTCTAATACTTTCAAATTGTTCCTCTTCCAAAAGAACCAGTGATTCCCATTCTGAGGAAGTACCATGGCTTATGCTACAACCCATTCTAATGCATTTATTCTCAACCCCCTGATGTCTGAGTGTTCTCCAGTCCTGTTCATAGAAAACTAGGGTGTTGTTTCCTCATGGAAACCATTCAATCTTTGGAAATAGTCAATCCATCCGAATTCACAAAAAATGGAAAATACCTCTTTATTTGCATGCAGAGGGTCCATATTACTAGGTTCATACCTGACTAGAGGACCCATAGTGTGTTTCCTTGACTGGATGTGATAACAGGAGTAGGGGTTGGAAGAATCAGCCATTTGAGTTGTAGCTATAAAACACAGTAACTTGATAGCAAAGGTTCATATGGGTATTTTGAAATTTGGAAATATTAAAAACAGGGTGTCTTAATATATTATTGGAGATAAGGTGGTGGCAGTTTAGATGTACATGCGGGATAATTTCAAAAATTAACTGATTACAAAGGCCTGTCAGGGATTGAAAAGGTATAATCATTAATATTATATCATTTTGCACTTGATTGTACCTATAACAACAATTCATACCTTATCATCATGACTTGAACCGTCATTGCTCCAGGATGATTACCTTTTGATGTCGAATAATCAAAAAGGATATAATTACATACGCATAATTTCAAAAAAAATCAGCCATCAAGCATTAAACTGATGGATCACGTTCGTACTAGCATTGATTTCCCGAGCACATGGAGGAAATGCAATGAATATCATTATGACAGAATAATATTTAGTTGGAAATATTCCCAAGATGTGACAGAATTATAGTGGAAGTTGGCGGACACATGGTAGAGTTGCAACACGAAATGGCCGACTTCGATAAAAAATAAGTAGCGGAGTTGTAGCGGGAATCGACCAAAAATATCGAAATTTTTTTTTTTTAGTAATTGATAATTCCAAGAGTGTTTCAGTAGAATTCAACTCAAGGAAAACATTGAATATCAACCCTAATCTCAAAGTCAATGAACTGGAATGTCTCGTTACGTTGATGAAATAACGTAAGGGGGATTTTGCATTGGAATATACAGACATGAGGGGGATTCCCTTAAAACTGTGTACCCACCATATTTATATTAAGAATGATTCAAAGCATATACACCAACCTTAGCGTAGAATGAAACCAAATTTAAGAGATATTGTGAAGGAGGAAATCCAAAAACTTTTAGAGGCAAGTTTTATTTACCCTATTTCAGATAGCAAGTGGGTTTCCCCACTAGTGATCATACCTAAGAAGAATGGGAAATGGAGAGCTTGTGTAGATTACAGAGAACTTAACAAAGAAACATAGAAGGACCACTTCCCTTTTCCTTTCACCGATAAGGTTCTAGACACCTTCTCTGGAAAATGGTTCTTTTCTTTCCTGGATGGTTTTAGTGGATATAACCAAATCCATATTTCCCTTGAAGACCATGATAAAACCACCTCCATCTGTCCTTGGGGCACGTTTGCACACAGGGTGCTTCCTTTTGGGTTGTGCAATGTGCTGACTACATTTTAGCGAGCTGTAATTGGGATTTTTTCTGAAATGTTGAAAGATTGCATGGAAGTCTTTATGGATGATTTCACTCCATATGGAAACGGTTTTTATGAAGCACTGGATAACTTGGAAAAATTTCTGAAACGCTGTGAACAAACACACCTATCTCTAAGCATCAAAATGTGTCTGTTACACTGAAATCTTGTTACCCTCATGTTTTGAGATAGGTATTCCGTTGACTGATCCAATCCCTCAAAGTTTTCCTTAGAGAAATGAAGGAAGAAATTAACCCCTTGCAATTTTTCCTTGTTTTGGGCTAGTAACACTCCTCTCCCATTGAAAAAAAACATTACCCAAGTCAACTCCACTCCTGATACATGAGTAAGAAGTGTTTCCACTGCTCCTACCCTCACTGAAATAAGTGTTACCCCCTTGTCACCGCCTGTTTGCTTCATTAGAGGAGCGGTGCTCGTTTTTTCAAGGAAAAAAGAGAAGCTTTGAGAGGCTTCTTGAAGCTAACCTCCATGGAGCCTCATCCCTCTAGTTTAATACTAGCTAGATCTCAAGATCCTCCCTTTTAGGATCTTATGTCCACCTCACCAATGATATCCTCAACCATACCTATCCTCCCATGCCTTTAAATATTAACTCACCCCCCATGGGGAAAGGGAGGAAGAATTGTGTTGCATACCCTAACTCTGTCAAAATAATTCTTGAGTCTTTGAAGGAAAGGTGAAGTTAGAGGCAAGGAGCCATTGGAAGGAACTCTCAACACCAAGGCATGAAGGTTGTAGTCTCTCCAATCATTTATTAATAAAAAAGTGTATTTTCTTTCCCATATTTACTGTTTCATATGTTTATATTGCTTGATTCCTTGGTCACAAGCATAGATCTAGTTGATTATATTTTATGCTATCATGTTTCTCTTGTTGTTTTCCATCTTTTACAGGTTCTTCTGCGAGGATAGCGGGGACAACCTTTGAGAAAATTATCATGGAATTTCATTCAATTGATTAACCAGATCTAGGGGAAGTTTAACATTTGGTGTTTGTGTTTTGTTCTAGACTTGAACCATTCAGAACTAGGGAACCAGCTCTTGTCCGCAACAGGTGTATATTTCCAGCTAACAGGATAAACATTGAATATCAACCCTAATCTCAAAGCTGATGAACTAGAATGTCTCATTACATTGCTGAAACAACATAAGGGTGATTTTGCATGGGAATATATAGACATGAGGGAGATAACCCCAGAACTGTATACCCACCATATTTATATTAAGAATGATTTAAAGCCAGTGCACCAACTTTAGCATAGAATGAACCCAAATTTAAGAGATATTGTGAAGGAGGAAATCCAAAAAAATTTAGAGGCAAGTTTTATTTACCCTATTTCATATAGTGAGTGGGTTTCCCCACTAGTGATCATACCTAAGAAGAATAGGAAATGGCGATCCTGTGTATATTATAGAGAACTTAATAAAGAAACACATAAGGACCACTTCCCTTTTCCTTTCATCGATAAGGTTCTATACACCCTGTTTGGAAAATGGTTCTTTTCTTTCCTGGATGGTTTTATGGATATAACCAAATCCATATTTCCCCTGAAGACCATGATAAAACCAACTCCATCTATCTTTGGGGCATGTTCGCACAAAAGGTGCTTCCTTTTGGGTTGTGCAATGTGCTGGCTACATTTCAACAAGCTGTAATTGGGTTTTTTTTCTGAAATGTTGAACAATTGCATGGAAGTCTTTATGGATGATTTCACTCCATATGGAAATAGTATTCATGAAGCACTGGGGAACTTGGAAAAAATTCTGAAACATTGTGAACAAACACACCAATCTCTAAGAATCAAAAAGTGCCACATGATGATGAGTGAAGGTGTGGTTCTGGGGAATTTTATCTATGTTACAGGTATTTATGTAGATCCAGCCAAGATAAAGGTAATTTCAAATATTCCTATCATGGGTCATAGAAAGAGGTAAGAAGTCTTCTTGTCCATGCTGGTTATTATAGGAGATTCATAGAAAAATTTTCCAAATTATAATATCCTTTATTTACTTTACTAATGAAAGATGCACAATTTGTGTGGACAAATGCATGCCAGGTAGCATTTTTAGAACTAAATAAAAGGATATCTACTACACCCATATTGAGGGGGCCTAATTGGGCCCTGCCTTTCCATATCTCTTCTGATGCTTTAGATACAACCATTGGAGCAGTTCTGGGACAATAGGAAGGGCACAGCCCATATGAAATCTATTATGTTAGTAAGAATCTGGTTCCTACTAAATTGAACTACATGGTAACAGAGAAAGAATTCCTTGCCATCATTTATGCCATTAATAAATTTAGGAATTATATTACTGGATATTCTACTTTTGTACATACTGACCACTCAGTTATTAGATATTTGAAGAATAAACCCATTTTTAATGCTAGAGTGACTAGGTGGTTGTTGTTACTCCAGGAATTTGCTATAACTATTGTTGACAGACCAAGGAAGGATAATTAGGTTGCAGATTTCCTTTTTTCAACTGAATAATAACGATGATAATACACCAGTCGAAGATTCCTTTCCTGATGAAAATTTATTTGTAGTCTAAAACTTTTCCCCATGGTACGATAACACTGTTAATTACTTGGATGCAGGTAGACCTCCATCACACTTATCCAAACGATAAAAGAGAAGGACCATACAACAAATTGCGAGATGTTGTTGGACCGAAGTCCACCTCTTCTACACAGGACCTGATTTGGAAATCAGGAGGTGTGTGGGAGAGGATGATATCCACATCATTTTGAATGCCTTTCATGATGGTCCCTATGGGGGGGGGGGTATTTTTCTGACAAAAGGACTACCCATAAAGAATTAAGGATGGGTATCTTTGGCCAACTATGCTCCAGGATGCGAGAAAGTATGTTCAAGTCTGTGACAGCAGCCAGAGAATGGTCCAACTAAATAGATTAGTTGAAATGGAACTTCAGCTAAAGTTGGTAGTTGAACCCTTTGATAGATGGGCTCTATATTTTGTAGGGCCTATCAACCCTCCATTAAGATAGAAATTTTACATTTTGGTTTGCACTGATTATATGACTATTACGGAGAGAAAATTCCTATGGATTGGGGGTACCACAATAGACAGTATGACACCAGAAATCAATCTTTCCCAATATGAAAGAGCAATAAGCAAATATATTTCAGTTTGTAGATTTATGCGGTGAGTTAAGTTGATGTAGGGTTTTTCCGGACAATTTGCAGCAGACATTTTTAAGTCGACGTTTCAATTCCGAATCAGGAACCATCATCAAGAAAAGTAGTCACTTGGTAAAGCTGCAGCTCTGGATTTAAATATAGGTTTTAAATATAGGTTGGTGAAGTTTTATAAATAAAATTAGCCGACAATATAACACTAACACTAAGGGATATAGAATCGTACCTTATTTTGGACAGTTGAGATTTTCCAATGCAATTGAAATTACAATTTGCTCTCAACAACAACAAACAAAGTAAGAATGATATATATAAATGTGTTAGAGATACTCTAGCATATATAATCAATCATGTATAAGCAAGTAAATACATCCATGGATTCAATATTCATATTAAAATGCACATGTATTGGACATGAAAATATATTTCTATTAACACTCTGTGCTCCAAAAGGACAAAGGGATGTAGACTCAAGCATAAGCAAAACCGAGGCAACAATGGACTATAGTTTCCTTGCTCTTCAATTTCTCCTCCTTCAATGTATCTAAGAGGCTCAATATAATGCACTCTAAAGAGGTAATGGAGGGTCGAATCCGAGCATTCTCAAGGAATTTGGAAGGCCAAGATTCAATTTATTCAGACTCATATGAAGAAAGCTCCAAAAATATTTGTCTTTATGCACACATCCCGATGTACATGGGTTTGAGGTCAAAAGATGTGTATACACACGAGTATGGCTTTAAAAGTCGTGTATAGGTATAAATAGGTGATTTTTGGGGATAATATTGGAACATCAAAGTATAATATAAGTCCATGTGGTCCAAGGAGTTTGCATAGGGACATGGAAGTCCATTAAGGTGTGATCTACCCGGTGTAGTAAAATAATCTATAACAGATTCCCCCTAATGTGTGAGGTTGGAGGGGTAACATGATGGCCGAAATACATTATATAATCCATCCCAGAAGTGGAGTAATGAAGACCTAGGTGGAAGAACCATACACTCATCAGTACAATACCATGATTAATTTGTGTATGTGCCTACAAATACATATAGCAGTCCCGAATACATAAGAGTACAATGGCCATGAATATGCATGATATACAAAGCTTCATGTGGTCATCACCACATACAATATACAATAAGTTAAGATCTCCATAAGGATGAAGATATCTAATATAAACTGGAATCTGATCACGAGAGCTGGCATCCCATGAATACTGACACAGTTAAGGAAGTAGCATATATGGAATGCCACCAATCTCGAAGGTCTTCTACACAAACCGCTACATACTATGTGAATATATGTATCAAGGTCGACCATAGTAGTCCATCATTTGATTACCAATCATTGATGTATACCATTAACAGATGTGAGATAACGCACCGATAATGAAAATGGGAATAAAGGTACTGAGTACAATATAACAAGTGTGAATATATGTGTTTAGGTCGAACACTTGGAATAATCCATCGATCAGGGGACATTGATGTATTCCCAAAACTGTCGATGGCGAGAGAACCTACCACTAATGACTGTAAGTATCAAGGCACTCAAAATGACTCTAGACTCATATTCCAGAATAAATGATATGAAGTTGATGGAATGCAATCCATTGGAAGGATGGAATTAAGGCATCCCCATCAACAAACACAAGGTACTCAGCAATGATGTATAATGTGGAAGAAATAGAACAAGATGTACATGAACTAGTAACAGTACCGAGAATGGCTGACATGCAAAGTCAAGATAAATGAGGAATGGCTGACTCAAGCTTCAACTTCCTTCAAACAAGAGCATAAGGCAAGTGGTGACTGAAGGTAGGTAACTATGACTCGATATGCAAACTGGGACCTCCCTGTGACACAGGAGGCATCAACAGAGGCTCCATGGGCACTGGAAGCCTAACTAGCCAGTGGAGATAAACTCAGAGTAACGAGTGAAGTCAAACTAACAACCCAACCAACATATGTGATATACAATGCTCTGTTCGAAGGCGACACGACTCGATTGTTTCCAAATATAATATCATTCCCTATCCGAATTTTTATATTTTTTGAATTTTTTTTTACTTTTTTAGATATTTTGAAAATCTTGAAAAAGAACAAAAGTGCTTTATAGTACATAACTAGGAGGAGACGAGTGTCATGGGAAATAAAACTAGTTCCAGGAAGTGGAACATGCCTTATATGCCCAATGCAAGGAAGTATGTGCAGGATAACGATACTCGAGGGAAGGTATCCTCTCGATAAAGGGGTGATCAAGCTGCAAAGGATATGTAAGAGGCTCTGCTTGGCTAGACATGAGACAAGCTTGGGCTACATCGATTATAAGTATGAAGAAGGTAGCCGACATAAATCTCAATAAGGAAAGAAAAACTCATGAAATGCAATCACAACTTGATATATAAAAGGGAGTCCCTGGGGGGAGTCCATCATAAATTTCAAGAGGAGTATGAATCTCTACTCAAGGACATGGCAGGGACTAAAAAGGGACTCCCCAAACCTAAAGGAGGAATCTCAGCATGGGCACCAAATGAAAAATAGGATCTAATTAGGATGCCCATGTATAGGAAAGCTCTATCATTCACACAATGCCACTTCTAATAGCAGCATGGAGGTTCTGTGACAATATGTAATGGGTTCGTGCCTAAGGTTAAAATGAACCGGTCATAAGGTCATGCAAAATGAAAGCAGATATAAAATCCTAACCTATATTCTAGTTCGGACATTATACCTGTGATAGGCACGAATGGATCAAATAATTGGTTAAAATGCGCTCAAAATGGGTCCCTACAACACAATATTAGGCCAAACGGTCAAAAAATGGTCAAAGCTATAGAAAGTGGGTAAAATTTTTAAAACATTTTCTATGCAATAGTTAAAAAAAAACAATTCCACACCATTTGGAAATTTACCCACCATAGTGCTTTTAGACCCAAAAAATTTGGAAGCTGATCCCAGGAGCATCGGTCCATGAAATCGCATACCATCTGGTTTAGGTAGATCATCATTCCCTTCTCTTCCATTTTCATGCTTTTATTTTTAATTTCCATGCTCTTTTTTATTTATTTTGGGCCATTTGAAGTAGGCAGTTTCGGCCCATGCAAGAATAGGTTGTTTTTCTGCGTGTACGGATCGACATAAGTGGGAAAAACCGCAATAACCGTGTTTGTATGTGGTTGTTTTGAAAATAGTCTCATATAGGGCCGCATACAAGAAATTCAAAGGCAAAAGCTAATGAAACTTGGAAATTCTTGTACATGATGGTTCTAGAGTGAAGAGAATGTGAACATGAGGATGTTGATCAAGACATGCAAGCCAATTTGATGGCTTAACAAGCACTGAGAGCTTGTGGGTTATATAAATTCCGGTGCCTTGGAATATTGAGGGAAAAACCAAGGCTACTCCAAATGCTAGTATATTATTGGGATCCTGACTCAGAGATATTCCAGTTGGACAGGATGCCCCTCAACCTTGAGGTTGAGGGTATCCATTTCATTACAGGACTGTCCCACAGAGGGGAAGTGGTGAACCTATGAGATCATGGGATATGAAGTGGTCTCCCTATAGAGGAGTACATTGTTGTTTATTGTCTCCTGAATACAAAAAAGGTTAGGAGCCAAATCCTACCAAACTTGATCCAGAACCTAGGGCTAAAGGCCATACTATTGGCACTTGGAAAGATAGCGGTGTTAGAATCCCTCCACCAGGCTTCGAGGCGGTTGATGTTCTATGCGATGGAGTATATGCGGCCTACTATTTATGACTGGAGTACCTCACTACTGAGCAACATGAACCAACAACTCACTGACTGCAAGATGGGACGGGTGAAGAACTTTGGGTTTGGAAGTATCTTGAGTGCTTTATTTTTTTAGCGTGTGTCAAGGATAAGCATAAGAGTTGATATTTCCACACATGGTGCTCAGGATCCGGCTTAGCTACGCTGGGCCAATGTCATGCGGAGACTAGGAGAGGGGCGGGTGGCCAAACCCTACCCAACATATTTATTTCTTTGGTGGCGCAGGAAAATCATTGCCATAGATGACTACCCCTGTGAGGGGATAGACTTCCATGGAGATCTTGATATGCCCATTCCACCAAGATCCGCATATGGAGAGATAGGTAAGAATCCCGACTTAAACTTGTTTTTTGATATAATGGAATAAAAAATACTTTTTTTGTGTGTGATGATATATATATTAATACTTGGTCATGTATACACAGATGTGGGACCTAGTCAGCGAATGGTTTTCCTTGTCATCAATGGAGGGGAAGAGGAGATCAAATCATGGCTATGGATGAGGAGCATATGCTCCAAAGCATTCACATGAACTTTGTTTGATTGACACATAGAGTACACATGGTGCAAGTCGAGGAATTTCCCGAGGCCATGCAGTGCCATGTCGTGGGTGTGCCACATGCATGGGTGCACTTATTCCATCGGCTAGCTAGATCCGTAGTGTACTATCATGACCAACACCCTCCTCCTCCCCAGGATTAGAGGTTTGGATGTACATTTTATTGTATGACCGTATAGTATATTTTGGTGGCTCGAAAGCCCCATTTTTGTATATGACATTATGTATTATGAAATCACATTTTGGACTCATATTTTAATGAAAAATACTTATGATGATCATTTATTTTATCTACATGTGTAAATGTGTTTTTGAATGCTTTATCATCTGTGAAACAAATGCCAATCAAGTACATAATTTGCATATGAATCAGAAACTTGATTAAAATTTCTTGTAATATGAATATATGTTATGTTCTCAAATTGCCTTTCTAGCAACCTTACATGCAAGAATCTTCATAACAAAGTTGGATCTCTAACATGATGCAAGCCATTTATCTCAGACACCACTAACTGCGAATCAAGACGTACCTCTAGAGAATGAATACCATATGAAATGGCATCACGCACTAACTCAATCATGACACTATATTCAGCAACATTGTTCGATGAAGGTCATAAACATACGCCTCCTAAAGACAACACTTGACCCATAGGAGTATAAATCACCCAAGGAGATGAAGCTGAGTTTTGAGTGTGGCAGCTAGCACCATCAGTGAATCCTTAATAAACTAAGGACTTTGTCGACATCTACCACAACAAACGGAAGCAAGTCAACAAACCTAATCACCATAAAAGGACCAAAACTATGCTATGCAAATGTGCAATAATATACAAAAGAAAAGCCTTAGCTAAAAATCATGCATAGTACTTCTTAAAATAGAGCCCATTTCTAAGCTTCGCTAAGGCCATCCCTTCATAATCGACTAAATCATAGGCACCTTTCTCTAACACCCGCTTGACCACATAAGGCCCATGCCACATAGGATTAAACTTTCCTTCCCCCAAGGGTTCCTTAGCTTGGTCCCACAAGAGAACCAAGTCAGCTTCATTAAACCTCCTAGGACAGATAGACTTACCATACTGGACCTTAACGCAACACTTATTAATATCAAGAGCCATGTTGTAATCTCACAGATCACATAAGGTTACCAATAATACATACTAAAACATACATAAATATAGAACAGAGACAAGAGACAAGAACAGATAGGATTAAACAAATTATATTATTACAATGAGTTCATACAATGCAGGGAACTAAAAAGAGTTCTCGTTTGGCTCAACAGCCTAATATATACAATTTACAGATGGTTACAAAATAACTACCTGTCGGTTCGGTGAACCGACGTGACTTTAGATGGACGACCTAATCTCTTTAGTTTAGTCGGTCGACTGACTTAGTTGGCTGATCGACTAAGTCCGCCCATCAACTTAGTCGACTGATCGACTAAGTCGGTCCTCGTTCAAGTTGACTTATCAACTTGCTCCTTCTACATCTCCCCCATGAACAAAATGTTTCTTCGTCCTGAAGAAACAGGGAGGTACACAAAATTTGTTTGTTTGGTCTTCGAAAATTTTATTGTGGCGGACTGTGGAGACAGATGGTTGGTCTTTTCTGTACACAGACCTCAATAATGGCTAGAGCTATGATGGCGATGAGTCAGTGCTCTTCCAGATTATTGAGCTGAAGTATTCGGTCCTTCCTTCCCTGTTCGACATCGACATGGAGGATTTTTGCAATAGTAGGTGTCTGTTGTCGGAAGTGTAGAGGGACTACAGCTTCTTGTCCGTAGACTAGTCGAAAGGGGGTTTGGTTAGTCGACCGTTTATAGGCTATTCTGTATGCCCATAAGACTACAGGTATTTTCTCATCCTAGTCATCCTTGTCAGCATTACATATTTTGGTTAACCCTTTTGTTAATGTTTTATTGAAAGCTTCAATCGCCCCATTCGACTGAGGATGATATGCTGTACTTCGTCGGTGGTCGATGTGGAATTGGTCGGTCAAGTTTTTAATAGTTTTATTGACAAAGTGTGTCCCTTGGTCGCTAATAAATGTTAGTGGGCATCCGAATTGAGTGATGATATTTTCGTAGATAAATTTAGCAGCTACTTCACTCGAACATGTATCGACGGGTTCATCTTCGGCCCATTTAGTGACGTATTCTACTGTAGTGATAATATATCTTGCACCTGATCTTCTTGCTGGGATAGAAATGGTCCTATGAAGTCTATAGCCCAGATTTCGAATCTGAGACTGGGGTTTACTAATATCAAGGGAATTTGTGTACACGGCAGGGGTCAACCAAGTCGTTGACATCTGTCACATCGAATAACAAAACTTTTGCAATCTCTGTGGAGTGTCGGCCACCATAATTCTGACTGTTAGATTTTCTTTGTAGTTGTGTCTACTTGAAAATGTCCTCCTGTAGGTCCATAGTGTGCTTCATGCATGATTTGGGCTTGTTCATGTTCGAGTACACACCTTCTGAGGATGTCGTCTAATCCCATTTTGTATAAAAATCCATTGATGAGGCTGTATGGTGCATCCTTCATGGATAAGATTTGTTTCTTCTTGGTATTCATACCTTCTGGTGCCTGACCGTTTTCTAAGAACTGAGCTATTTCTTCTAGTTCTTCTGGAACTGCTTCTATGCGAAATAAATGTGCATCCAGTAAGTCATCATCCACTCCGATCGGTTCCTCTCCTGTGTCTATTCGGGATAGATGGTCGGGCCCAACATTTAGCTTGCCTAGTCGGACAACGACTTCGAACTCAAATTCTTGGAAGAGGAGTAGCCATCAACAAATCCTCCCATGATGGAGTGTTTTATTGACAAGGTACTTCAGGGCTTGATGGTCGATATAGAATGTGAAGGTGTTGGATAAAAGGTAATGTCGATACTTTTGGAGGGCAAATACCATACCTAGGGCTTCTCTCTCTGTAGTCAAATAGTTTCTTTCAACCTTATTTAATTTGTGACTGCTGTAAACTATAGGGTAATCCATCCCATCATCTCATGGTTGAGTTAGGATTGCTCCTATTGCTATTCCTGATGCATCGATATGCACATGGAATTTGATTGACCAGTTTGGAAACTTTAGAATGGGGGCTTTCACTAATTTTATTTTTAATTTTTTGAAAGAGATGTGGCATTTCTCTGTCCACTTAAACTCTTTATCTTCCTTTAGTAGTTCTTCCAGAGGATAGGTCATATCTGAATAGTGTCTTATGAATTTTCTATAATAGCCTGTATGGCCAAGTAACACCTTGACTTGTTTAGGGTTTACTGGTGGTTTCAAGTCGAGGATAATTTTAATCTTTGCAAAGTCGAACTTGATACCTTCTTTACAAACAATATGCCCTAATAATATGCCTATGGGAGTCATAAATATAAATTTCTTAATGTTCAGGGAGAGTTGAATCTGTTGACATCTCTCCAACAAAAGTCTGAGCCATTTGCAGTGGTCTTTTAAGGTGGAGTATATTGTCCAGTCGTCGAAGTATACTGTCATGGTCTTATATATGTATTCTTGGAATGTCTTGACAACAATTCAAGAAAACACTGTAGGTGCATTCTTTAATCCAAAAGGCATAACTATATAAGCAAAGGAACCAAATTCACACACAAATGTTGTCTTCTTTTGATCCTCTTTAGCTATTGGTACTTGGTTATAGCCTGAGAATCCATCTATGAATGAATAGCATTCGTGTCCTGCAACTTCATTCAAGATTTCGTCAGCATAAGGGGTTGGGAATGGGTCTGTCAGTGTGACTTTGTTGAGTTCCCTAAAGTCGACACAAATTATTAACCTTGTCAGGTCATGTTTCTTGGGCTGTACAACCATTGGACTTTCCCATTCCGACTGGTTGATAGGGTAAATGATCCCTGCTGCTAACATGTTATCCATTTCCTTTTTTACTATTTCCTTGTACCTGTGAGCCAGTTTATAAGGTCTTTTCTTAATAAGTCGAACATCAAGTTTAGTATCAATTTTCATTTCTCCCATTTCTTGGATTAAGCCTTTTAGGTCTTTATAGTCCCTGGCAAAGACATCTTGGAACTCTTTTAGTAAGTTTACTATTTCTGTGGTCTGTTGTTCATTCCAGTAGTCACCATTTTTTGCTAGTTTTGGTCGATCATCGTTTGAGATGTCGACTTATTTAGTTTTTACTTTGGCATCTAGCCACTCTGGTGCTTTAGCTTCATTAATCAGCTAAGTTCCTTCTTTGAACTGTGAGAATGTGGCAGGGAAGTCAGCTGCAGTCATTCTGTCAATATCTTGTTTGTCTGTTGTTGCGATTTTCAGGATGGATCGGATAGGTTTTGTTGTTTCGATGTGGTTGGATTTCCATCTGAAGCTCTTGCCTTCTGTGTTTTCATTTTCTAATTGTAAATGGGTCAACTGTGGTTTTGACCATATTTTTAGATTGTTACAGTCCTTTCTCTGTCAATGGTATTGGGAGGGTCGTTTTCGGTCGGTTGGATAAATTGTTTAATTTGTTTTGCTGTCTCAACCAGATTTTTGTTTTACGGTATGAAATTGAAGTCTTTAATAAAATTCTCCCTGAGTTCGTGCCATAAGAAGGTTTCACCTCTAGCTTCTTCCATATTATACCACTTGTTGGGTAAGTCAGCTAGGGTTGAGGGGAACAAATGTGGCCAGGCTCGCTCATCCTTGTATCCCAGTCTTCTCCACTGCTTTTCATAGGTTTTGATATGTTCTTCTGGGTCTTTTCCTTGGGTAAAGATAGGTATCTAAGCTTGCTGGGTTAATTTATTTCCTCCGAACCTCTCGACAAAGTAAGTCGAAGCAGTTGTCCAGGTCTGTAGTTTCGTCTGATGGGTATCCCACCATCTAGCTGCTTGACCTGTAAACGTTTCAACTAAGCTTTGAAGTCAGCCATGTTCACCAATATTTTTAGATACTTGCTCAATATGCCCGACTGGTGATTCCCTCTCCTTATACCTTAGTAGTTGTGTAGAATTTAGGTTAGTTGGTTGTAAGGTAGGGTGTTCCCTGATTTTATTTTCGAAGATTTTTGGGATAATGGATACTATGAATCATTGTTGGGTGGGATTTTTCTATACTTTTTGTATAGTCCAACACCCTCTTACTTGTGTTTCGTAATTCTCAATCTCCCAGTCGTACAATTCAGCATCTAAGTTATAAACAGCTGAGTCTTGGTTACCTAAGTTAAGTTCTCCATGGATGTTTGGTTCTGTGTAGTCTGCACCATTGTGGATTTGGTAAATTTGTCTGATATCGACTTCTTCATCAATAGGTTCATTCCAAGGCTCCCCTTGGGATGGATGAATGGGTACAATGACCTTTTGACCATTTCCTTTTAATTTGATTCGTTCCTTGTCCAAAGATATGGATGCTTTCATCTTTCGACCCCAAGGTCAACCGACTAGCACTGGGAAGGAGCTGGATCCTTCTTTTGGGTCAATAATTTCAAAATCAACCTTGGTCAAGATTCCCTTGATGGTTGTGTCGACGTTTTTCCAGACTCCAATGGGTTCAATTAGGCCTTGGTCAACGAGTTTCAGGTATATGCCTGACTCGTAAAGTTGAGGTCTACCCATCTGTTCCCAAGTATCCCGAGTCATGATATTTACCTCTGATCCAAAGTCGAGTACTACTTGTCAGATGTGGTAACCTTCGATTTCTAGGTCGACAAGTGGGTTGGCATCACTTTTGTCTTTTTGATTCAAGCTGCAGATGTTTTTGGTTTGTTTTTCTGGGTTTGTTCCTTTTATTTCATGTAATAAGTCAATGAACTGCGATACTGATTTGTCTGTTTGAACAAGTTGGATTAGTTGATTTACTATGTTGGGTCGACTATTATGGAGGTCTTCTTGTTGTGCAATGTCTTGAGAGACGTGGGTTTCTTTTTTATATGTTTGTTTTTCCTTCATTGGGTCAGTGTAAACGTTTGTGTTTTTTATCTTACTAATTCTGGGGCTATCAAGTCCTATTTTTTTTCCTTGTCGAGTTACAATATGTAAATTTTTGGTGGTTATTACATCATTCTTTTGCACACAAGACAAGACATTAACATTTTTCTTGGTATTAATTTTTTCTAACATAGTAGGGAAATCCTCTAATGAGTGATCACCTACTCCACAGTGGGTACAAAATTTGAGATCAGTCATGTCCTTGTATGGACAGTCTGCATACCGATGACCTTCTTTGTAACATGTGAAGCACTGGGTAGGTCGACGAGGTCGTGTGTCGCGATTCCCAGGGAATCGACCTATTCCTCCATATCCTTGGCATCGATTGTCGTACTGGCGCTCATATCGCCGGTCCTCGTATATTTGTCTATTCTGATCATTTGCTAGATTGTTTTGTTGGTTATGTTGTGCCACTTCATTTGTTTGGTAGAATTCCTGATAGTTTTGTCGGTTCTTTAGGTTTAAATGGCAGTCGGCCATGTTATGACTTTTGGTTTCGCAGATGGCGCACTAGGAAGCCTTGCCATTCTTCATGTTAAATGGACAGTCTTTTGTGGAGTGATCTTCGTGTTCCTGGAAAATGTCACAAAATGATTTGGTCTGTACAAATTGAATGTCTTGTCGGCTATATTCTTGTCGACAGTTATCTTTCGAATGACCGGCCGTTGAGCAATTGGTACACCAGATCTCCTGATTCTTGAGGCTTAGTTCCTTCAAATAATTCTGTATGTTCTCAATATGTTCTTCCAATCTATAGTCCATGGGGTAAGCAAGTATGTCTTCATCCATCTCCACCTGAAGAGCTTTTGTTAGCGCATCCTCATATGTTTTGAACGTCTCCAGACTAATGTGTCGACGTACTTTTTGCGATAGTCCTGCAAGAAACCATTGAATTAGTAACTGTTCATTTATAACATAATCCAATTGGCTCAATAAGTCCTTCCAATGCTTATCATAGTCGCGGACAGATTCTCCTGGCTTTTGTGAAGTGGTTTTGAGTTTCTTTGCGGTCAGGTGCTTAGCATCTGGAGTTTTAAACAATGACAAAAATTGCACCTTAATCTCAACTTTTGTCGCTCTGGGTTGTCTTTCTGAAAAGGTCATGTACGATGTCGATGCCCTTTTCCTTAAGGCCCATGTGAACTGTGCCATTTGTCGATCTTCATCTGTAACCTGGTTGGCTTCCCAGGTCGCCTCGCAGATGAACCAATGTTGTCTGGGGTCTTCATCTCCCTCATAAAGAAGAATGTGAGTGGATCCATGACCCATGTCTGAATCACTGTCACTGCTCTCAGAAGGTGGCGACGGTGGGGGTGGGGGTGTTGATGAGGGTGGTGGGGTTATTGGTGTATTCATGCCTACGGAATTCTGATTGACAAAACTTTCATTTTCATCGGTTGTCAAGTATTCATCGACTTGCAGTCGGTTGATGTCGACTTCTGCTGTCGATGGTACACTGCAACTATTTGTTCGTAGGTCTGATTGTTCATTTTCTTCTAAAGCTATATTTGGTGGGGGGGGCACTCCTTCATGTGTCTGTAAGAGCAAGTGGATACTTTGGAGGGATGCTGCCACTTGAAACGTCACCCAGTTCCCTTCCACCGGTCGAAGTATAATAAGGTGTCGTCCAGGGTATGTTTCGTCGCCTAGTCAGCTCCATATAGTGAATTCACCAGCTCATAGTCAGAGGTCTTCTTCAACAATAGTTTGTATTCTAGTACATGGATTCAATGGGGAAAGGGTTGTTCCTTCATCGGGAGCTCTTAGTTGGAGAGCTTTTGGCTGCTCTATCCACAATTCTTCCTCCTTAGGGGACGCTTCTTGCTTGACGCCTTCTTCATGTCAGTCATGACCTGACTTTGGCAAATTTTCTTCCTTATTGTCCTCCCTAGGGTTTTGTCCTTTGTGCAGATCTAAGGCCCTTTCTCGCCGTGCTTCCCATCTCTGGTGTCTCTCGTCCCTTTCTACTTTCTGAATGTCTGACATACTTTCGTATGATCTATTCTCTTGAGGTCCCTTTTAGTCGACTTATCATTGCTGGTGACTGTTATCTGGTTTGTGTCAACTAGGATCCACTATAATCTATCTTCAACACATGACCAGCTACCCCCCCATAGCCTACCCGACACTTTTAGAAATACCGGATAGTTCGATTTATTTGCTTAGGAAGTATTCCCACTCCCTTTCTGCAATGAATTTCTCCCACTTCCTCTGCTTCTTCTCCTAGTTAGTGTTTGATGGTTGTTCATACAGTGGTGGTCGAGGTTCAACAATGTGTCCTGCTCCTTTCTCGATCAAGAATTTGAACAGCAAGGTCAGTAGGGAACACAAAAATCGTTCGGTGAGATCTGTGTAAAATTTCTCTTTGACGGTTTCCACCGAAGTTCTGTCTTCGACTGCTTGCTCCTCATAAAAGCCATCGGCGATTTTCTCAAAACACTCCGACAAATTTGTTCTGCCTCCTCAGATCAGTTTCTCCAGCAACTGTTGTTCTTTAGTTGCATTCGGCTTTCTCATCTAGGAGTTGCTTCAAGAGTTGGGGCACTGATTCGACAAAATTTTCATGTGTCTCTGTAAAAAATCTTTCTTTTGCTTCGGTGATTGTTAATCTGTTCCTTCATGCATAATTCTGCAAAAATATTTGCAATTTTATGTTCCCACCAGTCCTTAATCTATTGCTCTGGTATCATATGTGAGCATATATTTCAGTCATGTACTACCGGCAACAGAACCAATGTTTTAATCTCACAGATCACATAAGGTTACCAATAATACATACTAAAACATACATAAATATAGAACAGAGACAAGAGACAAGAACAGATAGGATTAAATAGATTATATTATTACAATGAGTTCATACAATGCAGGGAACTGAACTGAGTTCTCGTTTGGCTCAACAGCCTAATATATACAATTTACAGACGGTTACAAAATAACTACCTATCGGTTCGGTGAACCGACGCGACTTTAGATGGCCGAAATAATCTCTTTAGTTTAGTCGATCGACCGACTTAGTCGACTGATCGACTAAGTCGGTCCTTGTTCAAGTCGACTTATCGACTTGCTCCTTCTACAAGCCACTAAAGCATCTTGACGATGCTCATCAGGTTGCTCCAAGTGGACCAGACGCTCTTCCAATGCGGAAGTATCTGGTAAAATATCCACGGCTAGCTTCAAAGAAGGGATTTCGCATTCAACCGGTAAGATTAAATCCACCCCATGCACACGCTGATATGGAGAAAAACAAGTGGAAGTCTTAGCCACGGTTTGATAAGCCCACAAAGCAGGATATAACATAATATGCCAATTGGTCTTGTTTTGTGCGATGGTTCCTTGGAGAATGGACTTAAGTGACTTGTTCACTACTTCAACCTGTCCATTCGCTTGAGGATAGTAAGAAGAGGAATTCTCTTGCTTATACCCTAACTTTAAGGACAACTTAGCCATCATCTTGTTCTAAAAGTTCCTGCCATGGTCAGTGACAATCTCCTTTGGGATACCAAACTGGGTGATAATCTAACTGAATACGAAATGCACGGCTGTCTCACCGTTGGCTTTGATAGTCGACATAGCCTCTTCCCATTTCTTGAAATAGTCAACAACCACTATAATGTGATGGTGCCCCCGAGTTGAACCTGGGTTACAATCCATAAAATTGACCCCCACGTGGTGAATGGACCGGTGGTGATGATCGGAAGCAAAGGGGCAAGATGTGAGTACATGTTCTATGCAAACACCTGGCAAGGGTGGCACCGCTTGACCGCATTAACACAATATTTAAATATGGATGGAAAAAAGTATCCCTTTCAAAATATTTTGAGCTGTAGAAACCCCAAATAAATGACCACCACTGTCAAAACCCCAAATTTTCACAAAAATTAATTTTTTTTGATGTAACATAAACTGTTTATAGTCGCAGTTTGATAACTGCTAGCAGCTAACGGAAAGAATGAAACATTTAACAAAAGTAACCATTAACTTAAACCCATATAGATTTATACTATTTTAATTTCGATATGTGATGTGAATAATCTACATTCAATTATCTTTAGTTGTACTGATGGTTTTGATTTTTCAAGTAGGTGAGAAGTTACTTTCTAACCGGGGCTTACTTAGCGATTGCTAACGTACCTGGATTTCTGGATCTTACAGGCTTGACATGTAAATTTTGAACCAGTAAGAGTTTATTAAGGCGTTAAACCTGCTATACTTCTTTTAGCATAAATATACTTCTAGAGTAAAAGTTTGCTTAGAAGAATTCAAGGTACTACAAGGTAAAGTAATGTTTCTTTTGCTTGCTTTGCAACTGTGATAGTACTTAAAATTCATGTCGTAAAGGTTAATAACTTTTCCCTACTATTTGTCTTTTATCAGAAAGACTGCTACATTGGATAAAACTTCTTTCTATCTTTACTCTAAGCTATTTCTAGTTCTTAGTAGAGCTCAAGATTTAGTATATCCATACTCTTATTGAAACAAAAGCTATTTGCTGTTGCTATTTATAAAATGTACAACGTTGCTTATAAGTACGGAAACAGACCTAAGGTTTTTCAAGAAACAAGCTTATACATAACTCTTAGCTTTACCTTTTATTAAGCTTCAGTAGAGGAAGTATATCAGCTTATTAATTCATTGTATTTATAGATTATCAATTGCCTAAATGTCGTTAAGCTACGATTTGAACCTCCAAACTTCTTTATGACATAAGTAATGTGACGAATTTCATTATCATATTATTTATCTATAAATAATAGTGATGCTATATGTACTCTTAGATAGTTTTACTATCCTTTACTACTAAGACTAGTTTAGTCTTAATTGAATTCATTTGGAGCTTTATTTACTTATGGAGACCAAACAATTACAACTTCCCTGTAGTTTATCTTAGTACTATAGACTTCTTACAAAAATAAGAATCTATTCTAGAAAGTAAATAATTTTTATGTACAAAATGTTGATTTATAATTTTAAACTCTCACCATTAGTATTTACATAAAGACTAGTTCTATTAACCTAGTCCTTCAATGTATAATTGAATCCATGATTATTATTAGAATTATTAACTTGTTCTCAAGGGCTCATACCCTACTAGGAATCTCTCCATAGTTATTATTTTCCCATCGAGAGATTTCATTGTTTACATATATCAAAGGTTAATGATACAATATATCATTTGGTTTGTTATCATCGACGGTTCCAAAGCTTATAATTAAACAAGGGTTAATATTACCTGATAATCCCATGCTTCAACGTTGTTTGACTTATTGATATCATTGAAATGATACATATATCGACTTTGTATAATATATTATCATTGTGATCATTGTGTAGATTATTAATAATAATTCGATTCCCAACAATGCAGTGGCAACTATACAACTCGACCCACTGTGGAATGGATAAATTTGTGGGCACGTGAAACATCCACCACCGTGCATTGCATAGCTTATAATGTCACCACACAACCCTACTTCTTATTTTTCATCGAGGGTTTTGGTCTCTGCATTTTTGGGTTGTCTGTGGCCATGAGGGATCGTTGTTGCTCATCTCTAGCTCCATAGTTTGTGTAAAGAGGAGTGTTTCCATTAGAGTGTGGTCTTCAAGACTCGTAGTTCGCATTTGGTTTTCATTCTTCCTGTGATACTTCTTATGTGTGCAGTAGGTATCTGTCAATAGTTTTAGTACTGTTTCCTTTCATGGCCATTTCCAAGCTTACTCCTGCTCGTGGTGTAGAATGTACTATGAGCTCTGTCAACTCTGTCACTAGTGAACGCGAGGGTTTTGGGCTGTTCATTGTGTTTCTCATGGTGTGGGCTCAAATCCTCCTCGGCTTCCAAATCTTTTTCTTCCAGGTAAAGAAAATATTCTTAAAAAATTTTATGGTTTCTAGTTACAGTTTTTAATATTAGAAGTTAACAGCTCTTAACTAAAACCATTTGGGTTTTTGCTTGCAGGGTTGCAGTTCGATACAGGCTTGGAAAGAATCCACCCATGTTTGGATTGCCAGCAAAACCTATGGGTAAGCCCGGGTTACAATGTGGTTCCTCCCTTCTTGTACAGATTAGGGGAAAAGGGTTTCAGTTGGAGATGTAATATGATCTTGGTTCTTTCGGTGTTTTTAAATGTTTAGCTTAGTTGTTAATAGGTATTTTGGTTACTAATCCCTTGCTAGTAACAGGGTTGCTCCGGTCATAATGTCATGACTTGTATTCATTGTTCTCAAATTATTGGCAGGTTTCATAGCCTATGGCTAAGTAATGATATACTCAGTTTCTTAATATGTGGGGTTCTCCCGTGTTCATGGTTTTAATGGTTCTCTGTTTTCGAATAGACTGATAATTATACATTGTTTTGTAAATGTTATTACAGTAATGAATTTTTTATAAATTAGATGTTAGTTTTGTCTTTCTAACCTCGCCATGATGTTGGGTGTAATCGGCTTGAGCTGGGTGCAGTTAATTGGTTAAGTTTTCAGCCTTATGGCCTGTCAATGAAATACATTTGATTTAATAGATTCCTTTTAAATTTCGGACTCTGTCTCGATTATGAGAAGGGTTTATAAACTTATAAATATTTTGACTTTGTGTAAATTGATTCTTCCCTTTCTCGGCTGTTAACGATGGTAATTATTATTTTAATATTTTTCTTGTAAATAAACAAAGATAAAATAAGACTGGTAAGTTCAGTCATAGGTAAATTTTTATATGTTTAAGCTTTTTAGTTAGGCTAAATTCTAGGGTTACTGTAAAAGGACCCTTAGATAAATATATTCTTAAAATTGATCATATGTGTTGGTTTCTGTTTACCCAATTTACATTGTTACAAAAGCATTGATAATGTTTATCCTGTTTAAGTATTTTCTTTCTTTTAAATAGGAGAGTTATACAAATACTATATGTTCTTAGCTTATTTCTATTTACTGTTTACTCTTAAGTTTTTATTTGTTTACTATTCTGTTAATTAGTAAGGATTCAGTGTTATGTAATAATTAAAACAGTTATCTCTTTATTTATAATGGTTAAATAAATTAGTTAGGGTTTCAACCCTAAAGTTTTAAATATAAGATAGTTTCTTCATAGTAAATATTTAGTTTATACTAGTTATTAATTATACTTTTGTTGTTTCTATTTACTAACTGTCAGGTAGATTAGTTCTTGAAAAGATAAATCATAGACTCTATATTATATATTTTTTAATATCACCCTATTTAGTTTATAATAAGTATCAGTCTTAGATTTAGTTGATATTATTAGAAAATAAACTATGTAATTAGTAACTAGTTTATTTACTTAACTGTATGTAAACATTGTGACTCAACTGTGATTTTTTCTGTTGCATTTCATTCAGTTACTAAGTGAAAACAAAAGAATATAAACCTATCCTAACACATTTTAACCTCCATAATAATTTGACTTGAATAAAATTACTCTAATGTCTGTAAATACACAAACTTATCTACTAAGATATTCTCTTATCTTCTTAAACATTCTACCTGTGCTAGAGTACTGCTATTTCTTTTCCAATATGTTTACATAGATAAGCTTGTTAAAAACAGTAAACATATTAATCAGATTACTGTTCTTTTTAATAATAATCTACATATTGAAATAAATTACTCTGCTAACTACTAAATGCAGAACCATATCTACTATATTCAATCTCTTAACATTTTCTTTCATCCACTATAAATATTCTATCTGTGTTGGAGTCTGGCCTAGTCCTTCCAGGTGTGGAAAAACATAGACTAGAAATTATTTTCCATTCAAAAAAATTAAAAAATAATAATATAGAACTTGATTAGGATAGATAACAACAATGTTAGGAGGTCATTCCTCCCTACCAAACTCCTAGAGAGTGCTCAAACAACGCTTCCTCATGACCCCCGAGCTTGTTCCTGGTCTTCTTGGCTTAGAACTGGTGGAGCATGCAAATAGTAGACTGGTCCAATAACTCAGTAAAACACCCTACACTTAGCAGTAAGATCTTTAAGCTTAGAATTTGCACTATATCACTCAACATTTATCCCCTCAAACTCTTTCCACAATTCCCTTTCCATTGTATTTCTCTGAAGTACATTCACCTGAATGATCACTTCTCTAGAATGAGCAGCCTCAGCTCTCGTCAATGGGAATTTTTATAAATATTGCCTAGGTCTTTTGGGTCAGTTGTCATTAATTGAGCCACCTGCTCTGATTCCACTTTCTTGGGGAATCATGACCCCAAATGTAGGGAGGTTGCCACCTGTAATAGTTGGAAGTGGTTTGAGGATGCTGCCACATGTCAGTTTGCTCTCCACCCAGTATCCTCCACCAATTTGACCAGTAAACACTGTTTTAACATCTCTCCTAAGCTGTTGTCTCCTCCTTTTATTTATTTATAATTAAATATTCAGAATTACATTAAATATCCTTGACTCTGCTGAGTCATCAATTACAACTTAGCATAAAATTTAACATATTATCCTCAAATAAAATCAAATAATATAAAATTGTTTTTTTTTGCAAAATTGGGGCATGCGACAACCACACTCCCCTCTGTGGAAATCATTTAGCACAACCTCAGCCTCTTCATGAGTTAAGCACAGACACAAAATGGAATCAACCCCACATCAATACAAAGTGTTATCCACAATGAGGTAATTCTTTGCTACATGATGTAGTCATCAACACTCATCTCACGAAAGGTGAGAATGAACCTTCAAGGTTTTCAAGTAGACAATAATGTCCCCATACCATGGGTCTGTAGTCAAAATGAGAAAAATGTGCTCATCAATGAACATGTCCTCATGAACTTCTCCCTCATCCAAAATCAGAAAATTAGAGATGAGATCAGCAAAAATTAATGACTTCTTTGATTTCACCGAAACAAAATCGAGGTCAAATTCTTGCAATATTACAATCCATTTATTATAATTTTCCCCCCATCATCCTTCTGGTGAGGCTGAACTGGAATGGATTAATGTGAGCCACAACCAAATTTTGGCGAAGAATGATATAATGCCTCAAAGGCTGGACCGCATGGACAGTAGATAAGGCCAATTTATTGACATTGGTATAACAAAGCTCTGCATCAATAAGGTTTTGGATAAGATAATAGATGACATGCTCATGAAGCTCCCCGGTCCTCTTGAACCAAGACCATACTAATCATCTCTTGAGATGCTACCACATATATCAAAATGTCATGGCTATAGTCGGGTGTATTAAGAACAAGGGTTGATGCAAAGGCTCTCTTCAAAGCATCAAAAGACTCCTGGGCTCGCTCATCCCAGATAAACAACGTGTCTTTCTTCAACAAATGCATGAAGCCTTTAGTCAAATTGGAAAAATTAACTATGAATCTTTGCAAGAAGTTTTCCATACCTTGCAAATTGAAGATGTCTAATGTTATGCAGGGGAGACAATTGAAGTATTGCCTCAACCTTCAAAGGGTCAACCCTAATCCCCTCCTTGAAAATGATGAACCCTAGTAAGCGACCAACCTTCACGCAAAAGACACACTTATGAGGATTTAATCGAATTTGATAATGGCGGCATCTTTAAAAAACCAAACCCAAATGATAATGATGATGCACCCTCATACGAGAGTGAGAAGCTAATTCATCCAAATAAACTTCAATTATATTTTTATGATCGTGAAAGGAAAAGGTCATAGCCCGTTGAAACATAGCTCCGGCATTTTTAAGGCGGAAGGGAATTTTCTGATATGAAAACGTTCCCCAAGGAAAAATGAAAGCATTCTTATGTTGGTCCTTGGGTTGAATTTGGATTTGATTATATCCTGAAAAATCCATCCATAAAATAAAAAACCTCACTCCCCCCACACTCATCCAAAATCTGATCAATAAATGGTGTAGGAAAGTTGTCCTTAGGAAAAGCTCGATTCAAGTCTCTAAAATTAGTGCATACATAGATCACTCCCTGCTTCTTATCCACTAGAACGGGGTTTGAAACAAATTCCATCAAGGGAACGGGATAGATGAAGCTATCTTTGAGGAACTTCTCTATCTCTGCCTTAATAGCGGGTGCTTTCCTAAAATTCATCGCACGCAACCATTGTCAAATAGGATTAGCATCCGGGTAAGTTTTAATTTCATGTTCAACAATGTGAGGGTTGATTCTTGGAATTTCATCATATGACCAAGTGAAAACATCTCAGAATTATTTAAATAGCTCGGTGTATTCCCTAACCTCATCGGGGGAACAATCCACCCCAATGTATACATTTTCAATCTTGCCAGGAACATAATAAATGTTGATAGGTATAGTTGGTGACAAGTTGGCCATGTTCCTTTGACATACTTTCCAGAATATCCTAGTGGGACCGCGGGCCTACCAAATTTCGTGCTTATAAATTCTCTATAGTCATCACACTCTACACGATCAAGATTAGGAAGAAAATAAGATCTATGATGCAACTCTTCCCAAGGTTGTTTTAACCCAGACATATCCTCAAGAATAGATTCATCCATTGGAAAAATGTCATCAAGGCATTCATGAGTGTGAGATGACTCAATTTCCCAAGAAGGCAGTGTATAAGGGTCCTCCTCCTTCGTTGATGAAGAGGAAGGATTAAACTCTATAACATAACCAATATTAGCTTGATAAGCCACCAATTTTGTAGGCAATGGCATGTTCGTTTATGTAGGTATAGAGTCCTCACCCGAAGTACTCGGATAAGGAAGAGTTCGAGGATCTTCCATATGTGAAGTGTTAAAAGAAACCGAACTCAATGACGTGGAAACCTTACCAAGACTAGAACTGATCATAAGAACGATCGTGACACAATTAAAAGTTCCCATCAATGAAGGATACATGCCCACCCCAACACTCTCAGTTGCCGACTGAGAATGATTGATGACCAGGATAGAAGCTCCTGATGATGCTTTCAAACTAGAATTATGAAAATATCTTTGATCAATCACAACAATCTTCCCATCCAAAGGAAAACAAACAACTCAGAATAGGGATGACATGGTCGGTCGCATGTTATAAATCCAGTTCCTACCCAGTAAAAGATTATATTCAAGGGGTGCATCAACCACCTCAACCTCAATCGCAATGGTCTTCCCTCCCAATTAAACCTCAAGAGAAGGAAGTATACCGTGAGGCTGAAACGATATTTTGTCAAATGAAATCAACATGGTGCTTGATTTAAACAATGTAGGAGAACCCAAACCCTTCCAATGAGCTAAAGACATCACAAAAGCTGCAGTGCCTTCATCAATCACTCTACGCTTGATGGTGTTATTTAGACACTCTACATGAACCAAAAGGGACACATAGTAAGGAAAGTGAGGCTGTCCTCCATGAGTTTCAAATTTAATCACTGAAGGATAGCTTCCATCAGCCACTCCAAGAGCATATAACAAGGCATTTCTTTGTGGAGGACAAGTTTGAAGAACTTCTAAAGCAGACATCGCAAAAGGAGTTTGTCCCAAATAATCGACAATAGAATAGTTCTGGGTGGATCGGGCATTAGGATTGTGCCTCGAATGCTTTAGGAATCCCTTAGGAATGCGAGGTGGAGTTTTAGGCTTGTCACTAGGATTTTCAATACGCAAAGGTCTCTCAGGTGGAGCAGGTTCTCTCCCTAGGTCAGGTTGCGATGTACCATAGTCCTTAGCATGCGTCACAACATTTTCAACAGCCATCATGTTGATGCAATTGTAGCCACTAACGGTGTCCGACAGGTTTTGAGTTCCACGAGAAGCACCACCAGGATCCACAGTCCTCGAGTTCCTAGTTTGGTTTTGTGGTAAAGGATTTGTCAACACAGTTGGGCTCTGTGTGATGAAATTCGAGGCGTCTTCTATTCGAGGGAACAAGTGAGTGAGGTGATCATCCCTGCAAATATTACAAGGAAATTTAACCTTACATTTAGGGGTCTTGTCCCCCCCCAACATTATTGTTGTTCTTGTCATTATTATCATTTTCATTCTTATTACCACCCTTTCGATTGTGTTTACCTTTCTTCTTATTCCATCCAGGTTGTTGGTAACCTCTCTAGTTCGAGGATTGCACTGAAAGTACATCCACAGTTTGGGTGGGATGAGACAAAGACGTAGCTTGTCCCGACACAGGCTAGTTAATATACAACTTATTCATTTGATTTGTAACTGAGCCTACCAATTTTGCACTTGCAGAGCCAACGATTCCATTGGCATGTGGCCCAGGTTTAAACTTAGGGTCGAAATTAGATTTAGGTGCGTTTGGTATGATCTCATACAAGAGCCTAGATTGAGCATAAATAAAATCTAACTCTTGAGCTCAGAATATAGCTTGTTCCTCATTCTTCACTCCAGATGTAGAAACATTCTTCACTATATAAAGAAATAAATACTTGAGGAACCATTCCAAAAGGAACTTTGGTGGAATAAAGGCCTTAATCAATCTCTTCCTTCTACGCCACTCTTGAATGTGATCAGAGATATGGGTGGCTTTGTCCTGCCGAAAGGTTGACAAGAGTTCAGTACTAGCATCGTAACACACGGATAGCTGAAAGTGATTGAGGAAGGTCATATCTAAGTCTTTAAACGTCATACAAGTGCCCCCAAGCAACTCTATATACCACTTCACCACAAGAACCATGAGGGTGCATTGAAATAGTATTAAACAAAATGAATCGTGATTCAATGAGTTTGAATAGCACCAGAGGTGGAAAGTTGTAATGTGCTCACTAGGGTCTTCACTAGTCTTACCTTCGAACTTTAGAATGTCTGAAGGAAGCTTGGCAGGAACGACCGACCATGTCGGGTTATGAGATATCGGATCATTAGTTAATCTTGACAAGTCAGGTAAATTTAATGTTGCAAGGAAAGGGAGCCTAGTTTTATCCATTTGATTCCATGCTCCTTGATAAGGTTGGTTCATGTAGGACTGATTGTTATACACACCATGGCCTTGGCAAGTGGGATAGTAACATCCTCCCATTTGTCCCATATAGGAATGCATGGGAATATGATAGTTTGTATTACCTTGAGGCTGGGGTGCTACGAAGCCATAGTTAGGAGACTAATAAGAGGGTTGATACCCAGACCCATGAGGTGCATAAGTTTTTCCATAAGGTGCTCCATAAGACGGTCCATAAGATGCTCCATACGATGGTCCATAAGCTATTACATGCCCTGCTGACACATAGGGAGGCACATAGCCTTGTGACATTATGGTGTGAGAAGATGTAAGATGAACATGGCTAACAGTAGAACTCCAGCTCGAAGGACCATGAGAGTTAGAAGGAGGATGTGTTGTCAAAAATGAATTTGAAGGAATAGGTGTTGAAGATGATGGAATATGGGAAGGGATGTAGCTTGTGCTCCTAATATTCACATGTTTAGGGTCAGTTCCATGGACAGGAGCACTAGTAATAGGCCTAGGGCATGTGTGTGAAGGTACTTCCACCACAGGGGTGGAAGGTGCAATATGACCACTACCGAACCTCTCCGCATGGAAAGGAATGGAAGTGACCCTATGCATAGCACTAGGGTCAACACCCGACTTGACATTAGATTTCAAATTGGCCTTGGGAATGTATGGCATGCCATACCTAACTGTGCTAGTGCTAACGGGTGCATGATGAGTTTCGCTGCTCAAAATGTGTGACCAATACCGACGGTCTGCGCTAATGTAGTCTAGAAACCATGATAAATAATTGTGTGACGAATCAGCCATATGGTGTTTGGAACCTACCGGAGTCCCATATGTGATAAAAGGTTCAACCTCCCACATGGGAGATGGAGATGAGATGCGCTACGGGTTCTTAGACTCATGGTGAATCATGGTGAGAACTCTGTGTGAATCAAAGTGAGGATTAGTCTGCTTGGACTGTATGGCTCTCTCTCTAAAAGGAGGAGGAGATGTAGAAGGTGGAAGACCTGCTAAATGACGAGAATGGTGGGGTGTCACACCCGAATCCACTATGAATCAACAAAAAGAAAAGACTCAATATAACTACGCAACCCTAAGCAATCTAGTGTACATAGAGCACGCTACTAAGAAAATATACATCCACAAATAAGCAAACCAAGGGGAGGATATGTGAGCTCCTGAATGCATCACGTATGCCTCACCTAGGAGAGGATTGAGACTCCCATACACTATAAGAAGAGGTACATAACCAATTATAGTGGCCCTCAACTTCAATGTGTAAAGCGACTGTGCTTTCCGACCCCTACCTGGACATGACACCTATAGAATAACATCTGCAAGTACCCCCTGTGATACCTAGGTAAGGAAACTAAGGTCACCCCAATATAACCAATTCTCAGGTAGAAATTCGCAAGTGAGATCGACTATATGAGCAGGGTAAAAAATATCGAAGCTTGAAAGCACCAACCGGTAGCTCAAAAGCCCCCAGATACGAATACGATCATGGAAATATCTCTGACACTCACATAAAATGACCAAGGGCTATCCAAATCACAATAGTGTGTGCTTCCTCATACTTGACTCCTATGTAAGAGGAGCGTCCTAAGAAACACTAATTATACCAAGGATTTCTCTCTGTCACCTAGAAAGACACCTACTTGTTTTGTTTAGTAGTCTTGGAGAATTGACTCACAATGAACTATTCCAAGACTCTAAATCCTAATATTGTTGGTGAAGCCTATAAAATAAAAATGTGTAGTTCATTTTAATTAAGCATTGATTTTAATGGATGTGATTACTCAAAAGGAAATGGCTGTGCAACTAATGGAATTATTACTCAACAGTGAAATAAATATGCACACCTAACAAACAATGCCAAGTGCAATTTTTTCGAATGAAAAACGGGGTATGGCAATACACGAGATGCAATATTTTTCCTTCAAATGTAAATGCAATCATTCCTAAATGAAAACCTGACTATAAATTCAATAAGCAAAACCTAATGCAAGTACCATGCAAGTACAAGAATGAAAAATTACATAAGTATGCAAAAGCAAAATATATTTGTATTTTATGAAATAAATGAGATGGAAAAGTAGCAAACAGACTCTACTGCTCTTAAACCTTGCAACCACTAACAGACATAAGCCAAGAAAGACACCAAGATAAAAGAAACCTAATACACTAATCCCCCCCCAAAAAGGAAGAAATGAATGAAAAGAATAAAACCTAAAAAATAAATAAAAAAGAGTCTCTCGTCAGAAACAGAGGATGTATACAGACACCAACAACACCCAAGAAGAATCAACAATCATCAAAACTCACCCAACAACACTCAATCCTCCAAATAAATCTCAAAACAAAAGCATGCCTGACTATTCGCAGTAAACCTGTGTATATACATGGGAATTCAGGAGAAAACCGTGTGTACACGTGGCTGTGAAGAAAATACTCGTGTATAGGAAGAAAAAGAGGGAAAAATGATAATCCAAGTTCAAATCACTCCTACAGGACACTACTGGGAAAAAATACCTCCAGACCTGACATGGAAACAAAGAAATAAAGATAAATTCAAGCACATTGTATACCCAATCTCCCCAAAAAAAATAACTAGGAACCTCCCTAATGGAGTCACCGATTCTGTTATGGAGAGAAACTTCCTATGGCTTGGGGGTACCACCACAGAAAATATGACACAAGAAATCAAACTTTCCCAATATGCAAGAGCGATAAGAAAATATAACACTAAGGGATATAGAATTGTACCTTATTCCAGACGGCTGAAGTAGATCCTTGTTGAGCTTTTCCAATGCATTTGCAATTACTATTTTCTCTTAACAACAACAAGAAAAGAAACCATGATATATATAAATGTGTTAGAGATACTCTAGAATATATAATCAATTATGTATAAGAAAGTAAATACATCCATGGATTCAATATTCATATTCAAATGCACTTGTATTGGACAGAAAAATATATTTCTATTAATAAAACAAAGATACAATAGTGACAAACTCTGTCGGGACTTCTGCGAACCAGAGAAGTCGAGTACTCCACCTGGGTCTCCAACACTTCAATCCTCCATATCTTGATAGAAAGATCACAAAGCAAAGACACGCTTGGGAAGAACACTCTGTGCTTCAAAGGGACAAAGGGATGCAGACTCAAGTATAAGTAAAACTGAGGCAACAATGGACTATAGTTTCTTTACTCTTCAATTTTTCCTCTTTCAATGTATCCAAGAGAATCAATATATAGCATTCCAAAGAGGTAATGGAAGGTCGAATCCGAGCATTCTCAAGTCATTTGGAAGGCCAAGAGTCAAGTTATTCAGACTCATATGAGGAAAGCTACAAAAATATTTTTCTTTATGCACACATCCCGATGTACGCGGGTTTAAGGTCAAAAGCTGCATATACACACAAGTATGGATTTAAAAGTCACATATAGGTATAAATAGGTGATTTTGGGGGATAATATTAGAACATCAAAGTATAATATAAGTCCATGGGGCCCAAGGAGTCTGCATAGAGACATGGAAGGCCATAAAGGTGTGATCTACCCGGTGTGGTAAAATCAATTATAACAATGACCAAGTGGGTGGAAGTTGTGGCTTTGGTAAAGGCCAATGATCAAGTTGTAATATATTTTTTATATGAAGATATATTCACCCATTTTGGAGTACCTAGGGAAATTGTGATAGAAAAAGGACCACATTTTGTGTCCCGAAAGATGGAGGCCTCATTTCAGAAGTATCGTATTCAGCATTGAGTAACCTCTTGTTATCATCCACATGCCAATTGCTCGGTGGAAATCATGAACAAGGTAATCAAGTCAATACTTACAAAAATAGTGAAGAGTTATTGCAAGGATTGGGATGATAGGATTCCAGAAGCGTTATGGGCCTATTGTACAACATGGAGTAATACCACAGTTTTCTCCCCATATGAACTAGTGTACAAAAATAGCATTTTTTCCCCATTGAATTCGAAATTAAAACTTTGAGAACAACCAAAGAGGCAAACCTTAAGTTAACAGAGGCTCAGAAGAACCGGTTGAATCAACTAAATGAATTAGATCAAAAGAGCACCGTTGTTGTACATCACACAACACTAATTCAACAACAACGCCCCAAATGGCACGATAGATTCACAAAAAAGAGGTTATTTTGCGAGGGATATTGGGATTTCTTGTATGATTCATGGTTTAAAAGGGATTTTAAAGGCAATATGCGCACAAGATGGTTAGGAACTTACAAAATAGATAAGGTATTTGGCAATGGGATCGTTTGTTTGACCACTATTGATGAAAATAAGATACCTCTATTTGCAAAAGGTCATCGATTACAGCTTTATCATAAACCTATCTCGAAGGATGCATTCATCTCTCAGGTTGCAACTGATCTAGATTTTCAATTGGTACAAGAGCAAGGTTTTTCCCCTGTTTCTAAAAATCTTTAATTCTACTGCAAATTCAAGACAAGTATTGTACATAAATAAAATTGTTTGATTTCTGCTATTCATTTTTTGCTTTCTTTTATTTTTAAGCTATGATCATGTGTTGGTTTTGAGAATTGCAAACAAGAATTTGTGCAAAGGTTCATGCAAAATAAACAGTCATGATGGGCCAAGCGATTGCATAATTATGAACGATCCTTCTTCATTGATATAACTAAAAAAAAATCGAATAAGATTGCAGATATATAATGAAAAATTTATCATTTTCCTACATTTTTATCAAGCTCTGTCAATTTTTTCTTAGCGGAAATTCTATCAAAAGCTTAATTTTTTTCCCACTGTAACTTCACTACAACTCCGTTATTTTTGGCCATTTTTCGCTACAACTCCGCTAATATTTCTGATATTTTTGGTCGATTCTTGCTACAACTTTGCTATTTTTTCCACTATTTTCGGCCATTTTCCACTGCAACTCTGCTATTTTTTTCGATATTTTTGGTCGATTCCCGCTGCGACTCCACTAATTTTTTGCTATTTTTGGCCAATTTCTGTTGCAACTCCACTAAATTTTTCTAATATTTTTGGTCGATTCCTGCTACAACTCTGCTACTTTTTTATCGAAGTGGGGAATTTTGTGCTGCAACTCTGCCATGTTTCCACCAAATTCCATGGTAATTTTGCCGTGTCTTGGGAGGATTTATAACTAAATCTTATTGTGTCATAATGAGATCCACTGTAGCTCCTCCATGCGCTTGGGTAATCAATGCTACTATGGACATGTTCCACTGGTTTATGCTTGATGGTCGATTTGTTTTGAAATTACGTGGGCGTAATTATATCCTTTGTGATTATTCGACATCAAAAGGTAATCAACCTAGATAAATGATGGTTCTAATCATGATGATAAGGGATGAACTTTGGTTACAAGTACAATCAAGTGAAAATGATATAATATTAATGATTGTACCTTTCAATCCCTGAAAGTCCTTTGTAATCAGTTAATTTCCAAAATTATCCTACCTGTACGTCTAAAATGCCACCATCCTATATCCAATAATCTGTTAAGACACCTTGTTTTTAATAATGCCAAATTTCAAAATACCCATACAAACCTTTTCTATCAGGTTACTGTGTTTGATTGCTGCAACTCGGATGCCTGATTCTTCCAACCACTACTGGTGCTATCACATCCAGTCAAGGAAACATAGTATGGGTCCTCCAGTTAGGTATGAACTTAGTAATATGGATGCTCTTCATGAAAACAGAGAGGTATTTTCCATTTTTTTGTGAAACCAGCTAGATTGACTATTTCCAAAGATTGAATGGTTTCCATGAGAAACAACACTCCAGTTTGATGTGAACATGACTGGAGAACACTCAGATATTAGGGGGTTGAGAATAGATGCATTAGAACGGGCTGTAGCAGAAGCCACGAGACTGCCTCGGACTGGGAATTGCTAGTTCTTCTAGAAGAGGAACAATTTGACAACATTCAAAGAATTTTTAGTAGCAGGAGAGAAAGTGCAGCAAAGGGAGACAGGAATCACACTAGAGACATTACCAAGACCCTGGGATGATATTTGGAGCATGTTGTTGAGGAGGTTTATGAATCTATCGTGCCAGATGAGTTGTGCATGCATTGATGTTTTTTCCCCTTCTAAAGGCATCTAATAGGTCCATAATACCTAATTGATTGAGTTGTCATTCCTAGGTTCATGGTTGCACAAATCCTTTCCCTAAATTTTGTCATTTTTTCCTTCATTTACTTGTTGAATACATGGGACGAATATGAAAAAATATTCTAAAAAAGGATTAAGGACTCAAAAATGGAAGTCATGCATAAAATTCAAGATGAGGTAAAATAAATAAATGAAGAGATCAAGGAAAAATTTGATACCATATAGATTATTGGAATATATTAAACCTACTCATAACTTATGATAAAATAATTAACCATTATTTGATTAATTATTCACCCTCTAGCTTAATTAGTTGGAATCCACATGCACCTTAAAATCAATACATGCCATCTATATCCCAAGAATGCTTTATTTCTGATTCTGGGTTGATCTTGACCACCTTTTGACCATCCAGAATTAGTATACAGTAGATTCTACTTTATTCATCTTTTCTAGCTTTTCTATGGATAAGGTAAAATTTACTCAACTCGGAAACTGGGTCCCTTTGTTTCCAACCCATCCTTCATGAATTTCTCTCCATTTTCTAGGATTATCATGTTTTTCCATCTCCCTTGACAACTCATTCATGCTTTTTCCAATTCGTGAGGTCCTTGATATATTTGGGAAGTGGTTTAGCCACCTATGGGGGTTTGCTATATTTTTTTAAGTCATCCTTTTTGAGCTTTATGAGTTGTCTCCATACAACTCAATTTTCCTATGAGATATTTACTATTTATGTACACTATTATTCATTATTATTCAATGAAAGTATACACACTAATATTCATCTCTTCATTCATGTGATTTAGTCTCTTTTCTTCTCTCTATTTTTCCTATGTATGCTTGTGAGAATGATTAGTAGCAAGATATATTTCATGTGCTTATTATTAGCATTATTTCTCATAGTATTGATCTATTATTTGTACATGGTATCATAGCAGCAAGGTTGATCAAGTTCTACAGAGTTGAGGAGCGCAACCAGTCTTCTATCCCTCTCTGAAGAAGAGCTTGTCTAGCTTACAAGATTTTCTCCTAGATTTGTTTTGCAGGTTGCAGAGAGTTTCTACTTGAGCACATCAATTCAGAAATATGGATTCTCCTTCATCAATAATTCTTAATCCCTTAAACTACCATGAATGGAAAGACAAAATTTCCATTCTATTGCGTAGTAGGGTATTATACAGAGTTACTCTAGATTTGGAGAATGAGCCCAATGCTGTGATTAAGAAAGCTAAGTGGCATAATAGGTTGGATGAAGCCTATGGATTGATTTGGCTCTCTATTTATCCTGATATACTCTTTAATATAGATGTATTTACCATTCCAAACCAAGTATGTACTCAATTGGAGTCTCTATTTGGAGTTCAAGATGAGCTAAGAGTGCATCAATTGGAGATTGAGTTATTCTCACTAAGTCCAAGTAATTTTGAATCTCTTGAGGGTTTCTTCACCAATTTAAAGTCACTTGTTCTAATTCTTAAGAAATTTGGGATTTAGAAAGAATATTATCAATTAATCCTTTCCATTCTTTCAAAATTGGGTCCTGATTACTTAGTTTTTGTGTCTACTTTTCATGCCACTAGGCTTGTTGTTCCTAAGTGGAAAATGCCTTCTTTAAATTCTTTTCTTGATTCACTAACAAAGAAGAAAGATAAATTGATCCATATGGGTGTCCTTAATTATTCCAATGGAATTTAATGCTCTCTTGGTTCAAGGAAAGAAGAATATCAAATCCAAAGAAAAGAAAATTGTGAAGAAGCCAAAGACAGAAATTGAAGATGATAGTTCGAAGCCTACTGATGAAGATTCAATAAAGAAGGGTAAGAAGAAAGGGAGGATGTCCAAGTGTTATTATTGGAGAAAAGTTTTTTATTTAGAGAAGAAGTGTTTCAATAATAATATGTACATCATGTCTCAACTTCTTGAGAAGCACAAGATAGAAGTTCCAGATGAATTAGAAAATCCTGCTAATTCCTTAGAACAATGTCATAGTGCGCACTTCCAAGGTGATATAACTTATGCTTTGAGTGCCAGAGTTCTATCCTTTTCTCATGTATCTGATATAGATTTAGTCTCTGATAAATAAGAATCATAAATATCATATCCTTTCTTTGATAATCCTCCTCTCAGTCTACTAGATTCATCTTCCAAAAATTATGATTTTTCACTAGATATTGACTTGTCTTTGAGCAGCTCTTCCTCACAAGATTATATATCTGATTGATAAGATTGTTTGCAGGATGATATGCATGTCATGAAATATATCATACCACCATCCATACCATATACCATACCTCTAAATAATCCTAAGACTATACAAATCCTAAGTTCACTAGTTGATTCCTCATTGGTCTCTTATGTAGTGTTACTTATCTTACATGGTTTGAAGTCTTTCCTATTTTTCAGCGGTTGGTTATCAATGACCTTAGTCATATTTGGACTGATATTAAACATTTTTGGATCTATTCTAAACACTTATGGTTCATATTTAATGTCCATCCATCACTCAGAGTTTTACACCTATCATTTTTCCACAGTTGCTCATAGTTTTCCTAGTCTATCCCTATATCCCCATGGAGCCACTGAAGCCTTTGACTTTGTTGTTCCATATGATAATGTTTCTAATATATCAGAATTTTATCATACTCATATCAGATCTGTAAAAGTGCTACATCATATTGTAATATTAACATGTGATTCACCTCACAATTTTGCAGTTATTCAGGGAATTGAGTGTGAAATAAATTGTCTTAATTTTTGTACTCTTTCGGAAGGAGTATGCACATATCTCTTTTCCATTTCAGATTGTGTTTGAAGATCAGAGTTTGAAAGAAGCAAGAATAATTTAGATAATTCTCCTACTTCATTAGTTGATGAGATACAAGGAGTCTCTCCTCTTCTTCCTTGCAGGTTCTACACTCTAGCACATGATTATGGAGTTCATGATTTCTTCAACAAGTATTCCATATAGAAGTAGTTCCTTTAGCTCATTCAAGTGAAGATAAAGATATGTTGAATACATATTATTTCAAAAAAATTATTCCTTGTCCTTTCTTGAGGGAGGATTTTCCCCATGTGGTTTTTCCTCTTTCCTCACTTTTCTAGACATAATAATTGTTAAAGGGTGACCATAGCCTTGTTGCTGGGCCCTATATGCACCCATATGCATCTACATTTTTGGCATACAATCATAAATTAATACTTATAGAGGGGTGTTGGAATATATTAGACCCACTCATAACTTAGGATAAAATAATTAATTATTATTTGATTAATTATTCAACCACTAGCTTAATTAGTTCGCATCCACTCGCACCTTAAAGTCAATACATACCATCTATATCCCAGGAATGCTTTATTATAGCTGATTTTACCACACCAGGTGAATCACACTTGTATGGCCTTCCACTATCCCTCTCCAGACTCCTTAGACCCCTTGGACCATTTTTTGTCCTTTGATGTTTCCTAGACCATCCCTATAAACATGAGAAAATTGCTATACACGACTTTTAAACCCCTTATCACATATATACGCAGGTTTGACCCCTAAAACCACGTACATCAAGATGTGTACAAAATCCAAATCCTTTTGGAGTTTTCCTTGACATGGATCTGACTCACTTGTCTCCTAGCCTTCCATATGCCTTGAGATCGCTCATTTTCTACATTTCATTACCCCTTTGAAAATCTATATAAGGAACTCTTTGGATACATTGAAGGCATAAGAGAATTGAGAGAAAAGAAACTATAGTCCATTGTTGCGGGAACTTGTGCTTGAGTTTGCATCCCTTTGTCCCTTGGAGCACTGTGGTGTTCTTCCCAAGATTTCCTTTTGCTAGTGAGCTTGCTATCGAGAGATGGAGGATTGAGGTGGTGGAGGCCCAAGTGGGGGATTCATTTTCTCCGATTTGCAGACGTGCCAACAGAGGTTGTATCCATTGTAATATCTGATTTTATATTAATATAAATATCTTTTCCTGTCCAATAATGTATGTTTGAATGAATATTTTATCCATGGATGATTTCAAATGCTTATACGTTGTTGATTATATATGCTAGAGTATATCTAACACCAATATATAGTATGCTTGTCTTGTTTACTTGTTGTTGAGGAAGTGATTCATCAATTCAAGCCGAAGTTGGAAAGCTCAATGGGGATCTACTTCAACTGTCCGAAATAAGGTACGAGGTCTGATCCTTTAGTGTTAGATATTTGATTTCTCTTGCATAATGGAAATGATTGATTTCTGGAGTCAAGTTGTCTGTTGTGGTACCCCAAGCCATAGGGATTTCTCTCCGTAACAGAATTGGTGACTCTGCTGGGGAGTTTCTAGTAGTTGTCCTTTGGGGGTTTTCTATCAACATTCAATGACTTTGAATTGCTCTTTTTTCTCTTGTTTCTGTGTCGGGTCTGGGGGCATGTTTTCCTGGTAGTGTTTGATTGGTGTGAAGTTTGTCTCTGCTTGTCTATTTGCCTTTATTTTTATGCACCTTTCTTCCTGTACATGAGTTTTTAACTCACAGTCGCGTATATACGTGGGTTCCACTGATATTTCTGCGTACACACACGGGTTTACTGCAAACAGTCACATATTCCCTTAGTTGTGCCTTCTAGAGGAATATTGTTTGTTGTTGGGTGAATTTGGATGATTGCCGAGTCTCCTTTGATACTACTAGAGTCTGTATACACCTCTGTTTCTGACCAGAGATGTTTTTTTAGGGTAAAATTTCTTTTTTGAAGAATGTTCTTGTCATTGCATTTTCGATTTTTTGTTTTGAGATTAGTGCATTAGGTTTCTTTTACCTTAGTACTTTGCTTGAGTGCTGGTTTAGTGTTCTTACAGAGTCTGGGGGTTGTAGAACCATTCTTTTGCTTTAGTATCTCATTTTTATTTCAAAAAACTCCAAAAATATTTGATTATCATTATGCATTGCATCTTGCATTTTGCATAGTACTTGCATTAGATTTGCTTTGAAGTATTAGTTATGATTTCATATAGGAAAGCTTGCATTTATCATTCGAAGAAAATTATGCATTTCACATAGTAGCATACCCTGTTTTTCATGGACACAATGCATTTGCATTGATTTTTAGGTGTGCATTTTGCTTCATGTTGTGTCATAACGCCATTAGTTTTACGACCATATACCTTTTTTGAGTAATAAAGCCAATTAAAATCAACGCTTAATTAAAATGAACTACACTATTTTATTTTTATAGGGTTCACCAACAAGATTAGGTTTTAGGGTCTTGGAATAGTTCATTGTGAGTAAATTCTCCAAGACCACTAAACAACAACATGTATGTGTCTGTCCAGGTGAGTGTGTGAAATTCCTTGGTATAACCAGTGTTTCTTAGGATCCTCCTCTCAAAAGGGAGATAAGCACGAGGCAGTGTGAGTGGTTATTGATTGGGATGACCCCTAGTCATAAATGAGTAGCACCGGAGATATTTCTAGGATTGTATTCATATCTGGGGGATATTTCGAGAGTTTCAGGCTTTGCTACCTTACCCATACGGTCAATCCCACCTGCGACTGTCTACCTGAGAATTGATTATATTAAGGTGACCTTAATGGCCTTACCTAGGATATCAAGGGGGTACTCTATAGGGGTTATTCTACAGGTGTCTCAGCCAAGTTGGGGTCGGACAACACAGTCGCTTTACACGTTGAAGCTAAGGGCCACAATAATTGGTTAAAAACCTCCGCTTGTTGTGTATGGGAGTCTCAAGCCTCTCCTAGGCAAGACATACCTACTTCATTCGGGATCTCACTTATCCTACCCTTGATTGCTTATGTTTGGCTTTAGATTTTATTGGTTTATGATCTGTGCATGTTAGCTTGCCTAGGGTTTGTGTAATTAGAGAGTCTTTTGTATTTTTTGGGTCATTGTGGATTCGGGTGCGGCTCTTCACCGTTCTCATCGTTTAGCATGACTTTCACCTTCTACATCTCCTCCTCCTTTGGGAGAGAGAAATAGGTAGTCCAGGCGGACTATTTCGCACATTGATTCACACACAATGGGATACTATGTTGAAGGTATTCCTGAACCACCTTCTCCCATTCAAGTGGAAGATGGGGAGTTTACTCCTAACTATGATCCTTCACCTGATTTGACTGAGTTAGGTCCTGTAATTTTTGAGATAGGTACTTTTCATGATAGACCTACTTACTCTAGTGTTGATCCCCCATTGACGCACCACTGGTATGGAATGCCGGAAGATGATGAGACTCATTTTGAACCCATGAGCTCTAGTTATGATAGTTATGGTATGTCTGGTTTTCCCACACATGATTTGGTATTTCATGTCGAGTTGTAGTTTGAGCCTAACACTACACCTAGGGGCACTCTCATTCCTTACCATGTGTAGAGGTTTGGGAGCACAAGTCACATTGCACCTTCCATCCTGGCAGTGGAAGCTACATCACATATTCCTGCTAGGCCTAGGGTTAGTAATTCTATTAGGATACCAGATCCAAGACGAGTGACTATAGGGAACAATACATACATAATTACACAGGTCCCTTCATCCTCTATCCCTAGTTCTTTGAATGTTCACCCTCCACCTCATTTACGTGGTCCTTCGGGCTGGAATGTTGCTACAAGTCATGTCCGTACTGCTGCTCCTCAACCAGTTGTGTCTCAGGTTCAAGTACCGCCCGTTGTTTCGGGAGGTCATGTTCATACTTCTAGAGGTCATGTTACTACTTCCAGAGTGCAATATTCCTACTTCTGGAATGTATATTCCTACTTCTGGAGCATACATTCCTACTTACAGAGTGTCTCATGGGACATCTCATGCGATGACTTATGGACCTTATTATGGGATGCAATATGGATAGGGTTCTTCACCTTATGGGTACGGGTATCAACAACCCGCTTACTCTCCAAATTATGGCTTTGTAGCCCCGAATAGTCAAGGTACACCACAATATGGTGCTTCCATGCCACCCTATATGGGTCAAATGAGAGGAGGGCACTATGGCCAAGGCCATCGTGGTTATGGTAATCAGACCTATGTGAATCATTAGGGAGCGGTCCATTGACCTACTCATCCTAGGCTCCCTTTCCTCGCAATAGTAAATCTTCCTGACTTGTCGAGATTGATAAATAATCCTATAGCTCATGACTCGACTTAGCCGACTTTCCCTACTACGCTTCCCTCGGACATACCCAAATTCGAGGGCAAACCGGGAGAGGATCCGAGTGAACATGTTACTACCTTTCACCTATGGTGCTTTTCAAATTCCTTACACCAAGACTTGATCCATTTAAGGCTGTTTCAATGCACCCTTATAGGGCCTGCTGCAAAATGGTATATAGAGCTACCTAGGGGGGCATTCGCTTTGTTCGATGACCTAGTGATGACTTTTCTTAACCACTTCCAGCTACTAGTGCATTACGATGTTGGTACAAAACTCTTGTCGACATTTTGGTGGGATAAAGCCACACATATCTCGGACCATATCCAAGAGTGGCGTAGACAGAAGAGGTTGATTAAAGCCTTTATACCGCTGAAATTCCTCCTCGAATGGTTCCTTAATTTGTTATTGCCTTATATAGCGAAGGATGTTTCTACATCCAGAGTGCAAAATGAGGAACAAGCCATTTTTAGGGCACAGGAACTGGATTTGATTTATGCTCAATCCGGTTTGTTATATGAGATCATTCCCAATGCTCTGCGTTCTAGTTTCGACCCCAAAGTTAAACCTCGACCACATGCTCATGGCATTGTTGGTTGTGCAAGTGCTAAATCTACGGATTCAGTTGTGATCAGTCAATTCTCAATCAACCAATCTGCTTCAAGATAAGCAATGGCTTCGTCTCAACCCACCCAAATGGCGAGTGTGATTTCGGTACAATCGTCAGACCAGAAGGGTAACCAGCAACCCGAAAGGAATAAAAGGAAGGGTAAGAACAATCAAAAGGGTGGGAATAGGAATTAAAATGCTAATAATAATGACAAGAACGCCCGTAATGCTGGGGGGGACAAGCAAGCTAAACGTAAGGTTAAATTTCCTTGCAAGTTATGTAAGGAAGATCACCTCACTTACTTATGCCCTCGTATCGATGAAGCCTCAAGATTCTTAGTGTAGGGACTATCTGTGCTGACTAACCCTTTTCCTCACAATCAAAACATGAACTCGAGGACCCATGATCAGTCTGGTGGTGATCAAGATCCATCGGAGGGTAGTGGTCCTGGTTGCATTAACATGGTACGTGCTACAAATATTGTGACCCATGCGAAGGACTATGGTTCATCACAACCCAACCCAGGAAAGGAACCTGATCCACCAGGGACTCCTTTGCGTATTGAAAAACCTATGGATAAACCTGAAGTTGCACCTTGCATTCCTAAGGGAGTTCTTAAGCGTTCAGGGCACAATCCTAATGCCCAAGCCACCCAGAACTATTCCATTGTTGAGGATTTGGGCCACACTCCTTGTGCGATGTTTGCACTAGAAGTACTTCAGAGTTGTCCTTCACAAAAGAAGGATTTGCTTTCTTCCCTTGGTGTGAATGATGATAATTCTTCCTTCGTGATTAAATTTGAAATCCTAGGACTTTAGCCTCGCTTGCCTTACTATGTGTCTCTTTTGATTCATGTAGAATGTATCAATATGACCGTCAAGCACATTGTGATTGACGAAGGCGCTGCTACTTCTGTGATGTCTTTATCGTGTTGGAAGGGTTTAGGTTCCCCTGAGTTGTCTAAATATTCGACCATGTTAACTGCGTTTGATGGGAGATCGTTTAGGCCGCACGGGATCCTTCCTTCCCTTAAAGTCTGTTTGGGAGGGAAGACCGTTGCGGTAGAGGTCGAGGTGGTTGATGCGCCCCTTGACTACAATATCTTTCTGGGTAGGAATTGGATGTATAGTATGCAACCCGTAGCTTCTTCACTATTCTGCGTTGTATGCTTTCCATTTAATGGTAAGATAGTTATGATTGATCAAATGTCATTCAAGAATCCATCAGTTTTTGCATCTTTGGGAGCTTCGATCCTGATTGTAGAACACTCTCAGCCAACAATTGGGAGTGTGGGTGTGGGCATGTATCCATCCCTCATGGGAAGCTTTAGTTGTCCTGCACCTATCCTTATGATAGGGTCTAGTTCGAGTCAGGTGTCGACATTTGTGAGATCCATGTCTTTTCACACGAGTCATATGGAAGATCCTTGGATTCTTCCTATACCGAATGATTCGAGTGAGCCTATCGTGATGGACGTGCCATTTCCTGCAACTATGGTAGCTTATCAAGCTAATATTGGATGTGTTACAGAGCCTATTCCTTCCTCTTCATGGATGGAGGAGGAGGACGCATATGTGCTACCTGCATGGGTAGTTCAGTCTTCTCATGCGCATGACTGCCTTGATAGTGTTTTTCCTTCAGACGAAGCGATTATTGAGGTCATGTCGGGAGTTGAGCCACCATGGGAAGAGTTGCCTCATAGATCTTAATTTCTTCTCGAGATTGACCGCTTGGAGTGTGAGGACTTTATGGAGATTATTAGTGAGAGAATTGGTAGTCCCATGGTTTCATTAAGTTCTCCTGGTCCGATGGCTGTTGGGAACATGGAAAATATATCTCCAATGATTCCTATCAATATCTCTCGTGATCCTGGCAGAATAGAGAAAGTCTATATTGGGGCAGAATGTTCCCATGCTGAGATTCAAGAATACACCGAGTTGTTTAAATAATTTTTTGATATCCTTGCTTGGTCTTACAACGAAATGCTAGGTATCGACCCTTGCATTATTGAACACGAGATTAAGACTTATCCCAATGCTAACCCTGTTTGACAACACTTGCGTGCGGTGAATCCTAGGAAAGCACCCGCGATTAAGGCAGAGATAGAGAAACTATTGAAAGCTGGTTTTATCTATCTCATTCCCTTGACAGAGTGGGTTTCAAACCCTGTTCCGGTTGATAAGAAGCAGGGAGCAATCTACATATTTACTGATTTTCATGATTTGAATCGTGCCTGTCCTAAGGACAATTTCCCCACACCATTTATTGATCAGATTTTGGATGAGTGTGTGGGTAGCGAGGTTTTTTCCTTTATGGACAGATTTTTCGGATACAATTGGATACAAATTAAACCTGAGGACCAACATAATACTGCATTTATTTGTCCTTGGGGAACCTTTTCATATCGAAAAATTCCTTTTGGCCTTAAAAACACCAGAGCTACTTTTCAGTGGGCCATGACCTTGATCTTTCATGATCTCAAACCGATTATCGAAGTGTTTTTGGATGACCCTGCTACTCATTTTCGTATGAGAATGTGTCATTCCTATCATTTAAGATTAGTATTCGAAAGGTGTCGCCATTATTTGGTTAGGTTAAATCCTCACAGGTGCATATTTTGTGTGAAGTCTGGTGGCTTATTAGGATTCATCATTTCTAAAGAGGGTATAAGAGTCAACCCTTTGAAGGTTGAGGCAATACTTCAGTTGTCTCCCTCAAAAAACATTCGTCATCTTCAATGTTTGCAAGGCATGGAAAACTTCTTATGGAGATTCATTGTCAATTTTGCCAATTTGACTAGAGGCTTCATGCATATTTTGAAGAAGGACACCACCTTTTGTTGGGATGAGTGAGCGTAGGAGTCCTTTGATGCGCTTAAGCGAGCCCTAGCATCGGCCCTGGTGATTAGTCCCCCAGACTATAGCCGTGATTTTCTACTTTATGTGGACGCGTCCATGGAGACAATTGGTATGGTTTTGGTTCATGAGGATGTGGAGCTCCAAGAGCATGCCATATACTATCTAAGCTAGAGTCTTATTGACATGGAGACCCGTTACTCCCATGTTGAGAATCTTGCCTTAGCTACCGTACATGCAATTCAACGGTTGAGACATTATATTCTCCTTCGCTAGACCTTGGTTGTAGCCCATGTCAATCCGTTTCAATTCATCCTCACTCGAAGGATGATTGGGGGAAAATATAATAAATGGATTGTCATCCTGTAAGAATTTGACCTCGAGTTTGTTTCGGCAAAATCGAAGAAATCGTTAATTTTTGTGGAGCTTATATCGGATTTCCCAAGTGAGCCCGAGGAGCTAGTTTGTGAAGATATGTTTATCGATGAGCACATCTTCTTAATCTCAACTTTAGACCCATGGTATGAGGATATTATTATATATTTACAAACATTGAAGGTCCCTACTCCCCTCTCATGGGATGAACAATGATGGTTATTTCATGTGTCTAAGAATTACCTCATAGTGGATAACACTTTGTACCACCATGGGGTGGATTCCATTTTACGTCGTTGTTTAACTCATGAGGAGGCTGAGGTAGTGCTGAATGATTTCCTTGGAGGGGCGTGTGGTGCTCATTTATCTGGGCTTTCTACAGCCCAAAAAATATTAAGAGAGGGTTATTTCTGGCCGTCGATCTTTAAGGACTGTGTTGATGCGGTCAATAGGTGCCATCCTTGCTAGGTGTTTGCACGTAATATGCACTCGAAACCTGCCCCGTTACATCCCATCATCACCGTCAATCCCTTCACTAAGTGGGGGCTTGATTTTATGAATTTCAACCCAGCTTCAGCTGGGGGGAATCATCATATCATAATGGTTGTTGATTACTTCACAAAATGGGCTGAGGCTATGCCTATAGTTAAATTTGACGGTGAGACAGCTGTGCACTTCATATTCAACCAGATTATTACTTGGTTCGGTATTCCCAAAGAGCTTGTCACTTACCATGGCTCGCACTTTCAGAAACATATGATGGAAGAGTTGGCATCAAAGTTAGGGTATAAACAAGAGCACTCCTCCTCTTACTACCCTCAAGCGAATGGACAAGTGGAAGAAGTGAACAATTCACTCAAATCCAATCTCCAATGAACCATTGAACAAAGAAAGAATAATTGGCACATTATGTTATATCCTTCTTTGTGGGCTTATAGAACTATGATTAAGACTGCCACGGGTTTTTCTCCATATCACCTTGTACATGGAGTGGAGTTGGTATTGTCAGTTGAGTGCGAGATTCCTTCTTTGAAGCTAGCCATAGAGCTCTTACCAGACACTTCACCATTGGAGGAGTGTTTGGTCCACTTTGAGCAACTTGATGAGCAGCGTCGAGATGCCTTGGTGGCTCTAGAAGTAAATAAGCATCGCCTTAAGGTCCAGTATGATAAGTCTGTCTGTCCAAGGAGGTTTAGTGAGGGATATTTGGTCCTTTTGTGGGATCAACTGAAAGAACTGTTGGGGGTAGGAAAGTTTAACCCCATGTGCCCTAGTCCTTACATCGTCAAACGTGTGTTAGAGAAGGGCACTTATGAGTTAGTGGATTATGAGGGAATGGACTTGGAGGAGCCTAGAAATGGGCTCTATCTCAAAAAGTACTATGCATGATTTTTAGCCAAGGCTGGTTATTGTATATTATTGTACAGTTTTGCATAGGTAGGTCTTTTTCTTATGGTGATTGGGTTTGTGATTAGTTTCTATTTTTTTTTGGCAGATGTCAATGGAATCTTCCACCTTCGTAGGATTCATGGATGGTGCGAGCCGTCACACTCAACACTCAGCCTCTACTGCTTGGGTGATTTATACTCCTATGGGTCAGGTATTGTCTTCAGGAGGTGTATGTTTATGGCCATCTTCAAACAATGTTGCTGAATATAGTGCCGTTATTGAGCTTATACAGGATTCCATTTTACATGGTGTTCTCTCTCTTGGGGTACGTTTTGATTCAGAGTTAGTACTGTCACAGCTTAATGGTTTGTACCATGTTAGAGATCCGAGATTATTAAGAAGATTCTTATGTGTGAGATTATTAGAATGAAAATTTGACAATATAACATACATACACGTTCCAAGAATTAATAATCAAGTTGTTAACTCATATGCTAACTACATGTTAGATTGACATTTATTTCATACACAATAAACTCATCACAAACATAAATTTTTACACATGTAAATAAATAAATCGATCATCATAAAAGTTTGTATAAACATCCAAAATGTGGTAATACATATTGTCATAATACAAAAATGGGGCTCTCGAGCCACCAAAATATAAATACATGGTAGTACAAAATGTATCACTCCTAGGTATCTAAGCCTGTGGAAGAGGAGGGGGGTTGTGATCGTGGAATGTCACTACATGTAGCTAGCCATTGAAATAGCCTCACCCATGCTCATGGTACACCCACCACCTGGCGCTGCATGGCCTCATGAAATTCCTCAACTTGCGCCATGGGTACTCTGTGTGTCAGTCTCACGAAGTTGGTATGAATGCTTTGGAGCATCCACTCCACATCCACACCTATGATATCGTCTCCTCTTCCCCTCCGTCTATGACGAGGGAAGCCTTTAGGCCACTGTGGTCCCACATTTGCATGCATATGGTAGGTGTCACTATGTATTGTCACCCAAAAACATGTCTTTTGATTCCACATAATCAAAAAACACAAAAAAATTAAATAACTCAAAAATTTTAAAAAGAGGGTCGAGATTCGTTACCTATGTCACCGTATGCCGATCCTGGTGGTAGCGGCATGTCCGGGTCTCCCCAAAAATATATCCTCGTATAGGGGTAGTCATCGATGGAAACTATCTATAGTCGCCACCATGGAAAGAAATCAGCTGGATAGGGGTTAGACACCCTACCTCCACCTAGTCTGCACCTCGCATCCGCCCAACGCTATTGGGTCGGATCTCAAACCCCGTGTAGAAGAACGTCAACTCTAGGCCTCAATCCTGGAACACGCTCAAAGAAAAACGTGCTCAGTATGCTGTTGAAACTGAAGTTTTGCACTCTGCCCATCTTGCACTCACTGAGCTGGTGTTTCATGTTGCCTAGTAGCGCAGTGCTCCAATTGTACACAATGGGTCTCATGCACTCCACTGCATAGAACATCAGAGGCCGCGAGGCCTAGTGGAGTGAGGCTAAGCGTGATATCCTGCCTAGTGTCAGTAGGATTTCCTTTAGGTCCAACACCTGTATGGAGTTAGTTGGGATTTGACTCCCCACCTTCTCCGTGTCCAGATAGCAGTACACTGCAATGTACTCATCTATAGTTAGGCCACCTCCGGGCCTGCTAGAGCGTAGGTTCACTACTTGCCCCCGTCAGGAAAGTCCAGTAATAAAGTATATGTCCTCAAATTCTATGGTGAGGGACATCTCATCTATCTGGAACGACTCTGAGTCTAGATCCCAGTAGTCCACCAACATCTGCAATAGTCTTGTTTTGGCTCTTAAGCCACCAAGACACCAAAATTTGTAAAGCCCACATGTACGTAATACTTGCTAAGCCATTAAATCTGCCCTTACTGCCTCTTCTACATCACCATGTTCATGTTCTCTCCATTCTAGGACCATCCTTCACATAAAATTTAAGTTTTGTCCATTAGAATACTTAAAAATCATTGAGCACGGCAGCATACGCGACTGTTTTCCAAATAGCCATGTATGTACACGACTTTGAGGGCATTTTCGGCATATATCCAACCCTATACATGGAAAAACCCTCGATTTTCACGTGGGCCATGGCGCGTATCTTAGAATGGCCTAGAATGCTAAATACACCATGGAATTTGACAAAATTTGCATCAAAATGAAAGAGCAGAGCATGGGTAAGTACTTGGAAAAAACGGTAGTAGATTCCGCCGGCTGGATCTCTTGGAATTCGCTGTTGAAGTTCTAAGATCAAATGGGTAAAAATTTCAAATGTTTTATAATGTTCTAAATTTTTTTACTATTTATAGAAAATTTTCAAATATTTGAAAATTTTTACCCCCTTTCCTATAGTTTGGACCGTTTCTAATCCTTTTGGACCGTTTTTGGACTAATTTATGATGTAGGAGACCTTTTTGAGTGCCGTTTTAGCCGTTGGATTGACCCGTTCGTGCCGATTTCAAGTATCATGTCTAAACCAGCATATAGGTTAGGTTTCACCACCGTTTTCATTTTGCATGACCTTATGACCGTTTCATTATAGCCTTAGGTACGAACCCACTCTATTATGTCACGCAACCTTCTTGTTGTTTTAGAAGTGGCATGATATGAGTGGTAGAGCTTGACCTTACATGGATACCCTAGTTAGCGCATTATTTGCATTTGGTGCCCATGCCGACATTTTATCCCTTAGGGTGTGGGAGTCCGTTGTATAGTATTGCCATGACATTTCGTAAGAGCCTCATACTCCTCTTGATCTTTTGCTGGCCTATTTCCCTCAGGACTCCCTTGTGTCAAGTTGTAATTGCATTATCATGAGATTTTCCCACCTTATTGAGCCTTACGCCAGCTTCCCTCACATTCAGTTTCAGCCATATATCCCGAGCTTGTCTCATGTCTAGCCATGCAGAGCCATTTTATATATCCTTTGCAACTTGATTCCCTATTTTTACCGGGAGGGGACTTTCCCCCGAGTGTCGCTATACTACACATGTATCCTTGCATTGAGCATAGACATGTTTCACTGCTTGGAACTAGTTTGTTTTCTCATATGACACTCATCTCCTCCTAGTCTGTAACTATAAAGTAGTTTTATTCTTCTTCAATCTTTTTAAATATTTGAAAAAATCCAAAAAAACCAAAAAACCAAAAATCCAGACAATGAAAGATGTTATCTTTGGTAGCTGTCGAGTCGTGTCGCCTTCGAACAGAGCAGTGTATATCACATCCATTGGTTGGGTTTATAGTTTGAATTTGCTGTACTCATTTTATCTAAGTTTATCTCCACTGACTGGTTAAGCTTCCAGTCCCCATGGAGCCTCTGTCAATGCCTCCTGTGTCACAGAGATGTCCTAGTTTTGTATATCGAGTCTGTGCTACCTTTATTCAGTCACCATTCACTGTTATGCTCTTGTTCGAAGGAATTTGAAACCTGATTCAGCCATTCCTCAGTTATCTTGACTTTGCATGTCGACCATTCCCAGTACAGTTACTGGTTCTTGCACCTTATGATCGAGTCCTTCCACATTATACAGCTTTGTTGAGTACCTCATGTTGGATGATGGGGGATTCTTTAATTTTCTCCTTCCAGTGGATTTCATCCCATCAACTCCAGATCATTTATTCTGGGATTGGAATCTAGAGTCATTTTTAGTGCCTTGAGACTTGCAGTCATCAGTGGCAGGTTCTCTTGCCATTGATAGTTCTTTGGGAATACATCAATGTCCCTTGATCGAGGATTCTCTTAAGTGTTTGACCTCAACACATTTATTCACACTTGTTAGTTTGCACTCTAGTACCTTGATTCCCATTATCATTATCGGTGGGTGATCTCGCATCTGTTAACGGTATACATTAATGATCGGTAATCAGATGATGGACAACTATGTTTGACCTCGAAACCTCTATTCACATAGTAGGACTTGTACTCGTAGCGGTTTGTGTAGAAGACCTTCCAGATTGGTGGCATCTCTTATATGCTACCTCCTTGATCGTGCCAATGTTCATGAGATTTCAGCTCTCATGACTTGATTCTAGTATATGTCAGACATTTCCAGCTATTATGGAGATCTTGATCCATTGTATATCTTCATCCATTATGGAGATCACGATCCTTTGTATATCTTCATCATGGAGATTTTGATCTATGTATATTGTATGTGGCGATGACCACTTATGTGATATCTTGTATCATGCCTATTTATGGCCATTGTACTCTTATGTATCCAAGACTGCTATATGTATTTGCAATTATGTGCAGAGTTGTATCATTGTACTATGCTGATTGGGTGGCTGGTCTTCCATTTGTGATCCTTCATCACACCACTTTTGGGATGGAATTATAATGTATTTCAGCCATCATATGACCCCTCTAACCTCACACATTAGGGGGCATATATTATAGCTGATTTTACCACACCAGGTGAATCACACTTGTATGGCCTTCCCCTGTCCCTCTGCAGACTCCCTAGACCCCTTGGACCATTTTTTGTCCTTTGATGTTTCCTAGACCATCCCTATAAACATGAGAAAATGGCTATAAATGACTTTTAAACCCCTTATCGCGTATATACGTGGGTTTGAACCCTAAAACCGCATACATCGGGATGTGTACAAAATCCAAATCTTTTTGGAGTTTTCCTTGACATGGATCCGACTCACTTGTCTCCTGGCCTTCCATATTCCTTGAGATCGCTCAAATTCGACCTTTCATTACCCCTTTGAAAAGCTATATAAGGAACTCTTTAGATACATTGAAGGCATAAGAGAATTGAGAGCAAAGAAACTATAGTCCATTGTTGCGGGAACTTGTGCTTGAGTCTGCATCCCTTTGTCCCTTGGAGCACTTTGGTGTTCTTCCCAAGCTTTCCTTTTGCTAGTGAGCTTGCTATCGAGAGATGGAGGATTGAGGTGGTGGAGGCCCAAGTGGGGGATTCAGTTTCTCCGATTCACAGACGTGCCGACAGAGGTTGTATCCATTGTAATATCTGATTTTATATTAATAGAAATATCTTTTCTTGTCCAATAATGTATGTTTGAATTAATATTTTATCCATGGATGATTTCAAATTCTTATACGTTGTTGATTATATATGCTAGAGTAGATCTAACACCAATATATAGTATGCTTGTCTTGTTTACTTGTTGTTGAGGAAGTGATTCATCAATTCAAGCTGAAGTTGGAAAGCTCAACGAGGATCTACTTCAACCATCTAGAATAAGGTACGAGGTCTGATCTTTTAGTGTTAGATATTTGATTTCTCTTGCATATTGGAAAGAATTGATTTCTAGAGTCAAGCTGTCTGTTGTGGTACCCCAAGCCATAGGAATTTCTCTCTGTAACATGCTTTATTTCTTATTCTGTATTGATCTTGACCACCTTTTTACCATCAATAATTAGTATACAACACTTTGCAACATATTTTTCTTTATTCATCTTTTCCAACTTTTCTGTGGATAAGGTAAAAGCTAGTCAACTAGGAAATTGGGTCCCTTTGTTTCCAACCCATCCTTCATGAATTTCTCTCCATTTTCTAGGATTAGCATGTTTTTCCATCTCCCTTGACAACTCACTCATTCTTTTTCCAATTAGTGAGGTCCTTGATAGATTTGGGAAGTGCTTTATCCACCTATGGGGGTTTGCTATATTTTGGTAAGTCATCCTTTTTGAGCTTTATGAGTTGTCTCCATACAACTCGATTTTCCTATGAGGGATGTACTATTTATGTACACTATTATTCATTATTATTCAATGAAAGGATACACACCAATATTCATCTCTTGATTCATGTGATTCAATCTCTTTTCTTCTCTCTATTTTTCTTGTGTATGCTTGTGAGAATTCTTAGTAGCAAGATATATTTCCTGTGCTTATTCTTAGCATCATTAATCATATTATTGATCTACTATTTCTACATAGACACCATCTCTAAAAATAATATGGATGACATGGGTGTGCAAAATTAAGGAAAACTATCAAAGGTGATACCATATAGGTTGATTAGCGACAAATTTTCTAATAAAGACAAGAAGATTGACATAAAAAATACCAAGTAAGAAGATGGAATCATTACAATGACAACAACTTGTGGAGGTTTTTGTGGAACTTCCACAAAAAAGTTACCCCTTCTTCATCTATAGTAGAGGTTGGTAGCGGAGGAGGGAGGGAAAAGGTTTTCTATGAGGTTTTTAAAACAATGAACTTAAAATGGATAAAATAATCCAGTGCACTTAAATATGTAAAGTACTTGCCTGGAAAACATAAGGATCGTTGAAAACATTTATGATAATAAAATACTAAATTATCATTTTTATAATTTAAAAAATTAAAACGCATATCGGTTCTCTATAACAAATAAAGAGCACTAGTGAGGATAATAATTCATCTGTGTTTAACAAATAACAAGCATTAATAACCATTATTATTATAAAATAGTTTTCATTTAAAAAAATTTAAATACGTATCGGTGCTCCCTAAGACATAGGACACCCTAGTGCACCTTTTAAAGATGCATTGGATTAAGTTCGAATAATTTCTTATTCAATAAAACAATTTTCTTTTTTTTAATTATCATTGTGTCAAAATACATTGGTGCACATTAAAACAAAACAAAAAATGAACCGATGCATATTTGGTAAGTAGAACCAATAATTGTTATTGTTATAAAATGTTAAATATATTTTTTACTTCAAAAAAATTGTGTATTGGATCTCCAATATAAATAAAGCATATTGGTACTTGTTATAATAATAGATTGGATATGGACATAACAATTTGTAATTCAATTAAAAAAATTGTAGATGCCTTTAACAAACATAACCACCCTAGTGCATATAAAGAATCGGAACACTATACAAAATAAACAACAGATTTAATATTACTATAGGAATGAGCCTTTTCAACATAGATCCATAAAACTGATTGGCTCTCCATAAATAGTAAAACACACTGGAGCATTAAATTTAAAAACACACATTTTTTCAACCTTTTTGGTTCATTAGATTAATTTAATAAAGCCTCAGTTCATTTAACTACCATGGCGCACACTGATAAAATTTTGTTTAAAAAAAATACCAAATCAAATTTCATTTGTACATTTCCTCCATTCTTCAAACCACTCACACAAGCATCAATGGTCATAGGACTTGTATAGTTTCCCCTATTTCAGCTCTCCACAATGCTCATTTCTCTTATTGGATATCTTTGCTGCTCAATTTCAATTTTTCAAAAAGAATCATTTTTCTTCTATAGGGAAACCATGCCTCCTCAATTAGTAAGAGACCATGCCAAATTCTTTGTTGCCTTTTTATTTTCAATTTCTCTGAATGAAAATTCACAATTCACCTTAAATTCCAACTTTTTCTCATTTTTTTAAAATTATGTGTGATATGCTTCACTGGTTCGGCTTGCACCAAAATCAAAACATTTTGTTTTGTTTATGAACAAAAAGAACTATTTGCAGTGTGTACCCTATAATGTATTGTAACTATTCCAATAAAATAAAACTAATGCACCATTAACATTGTGCATAATAAAGTACGCCACTTGTTTAAACATTTATTAAAAAAAACTCACCTACTACTGTGTTTCCTCAAATCATTAGCACCAGTGCGTCCTCTAACTCTATATGATGCACCAATCACGGTGTGTATTTTATGATGCTTTGTTACCAATGTGAAATGAAAAATAATGCATGTTCAACAATGCACATAAGAAAACGTATTGCAATGTTTAATTTTTTTTTAAATTCTAGCAATCTAGTGCATGTGATCGACACATTAGCATTGGTGAATCATGTAATTGTATACAAATCACCAATGAAAGTGCATCTTTGTATATAAAACAAATAATGCACCGTCGACACTGCACACAATAAAATGCATCCAAAATGTTTAAAAAATTATGAAAAAATTCAAAAATGAGTAATGTTTAAAATTTTGAAAAAAATAGTGAACTAATGCATTATTTTGAAGATATTGCACACAATTGTTCTTACAATGCAAAGGAAGCACCAATGATACTGTGTATTTTATAACATACCCTTACTAGTGTAATATAAAACACATAATGCACTGTTGACATTGCACAAAATAAAACACACCACAATGCTAAAATTTAATTAAAAAATTAGCAAATTAGTGCATGTGGTCACTACATTAGCAACAATGTGTATTGTAATTTCATTGGAAGAAATATGATGGTGCATATTTAATGACACATTATCACCTATGTGATATAGAAATTGAATGCACTATCAATGGTGCTCACTACTAAATGCAAAGTACAGTTCAAAAATTCTAATTAATTTTTTTTGTACATTGATGTGTTTATTTGTCACATTAGCACATGTGTGTCCTATTAATATGAAAGAATCATTTCTAGTGGTGTGAATGGTATGATGTGCACTTACTGGCACAATACAAAACACATAACGCATAGTGAACTGTCTATAATAGAAAACACACCATAGTGATCAATTTTAATAAAAAAATCTAGCAAATTGGCGCGATATAAAATAATAATGCACCGTTAAGAGTGCACTCTATAAAACTCACCACACACTTTAAAAATTGAGCAAATTGGTGCGATATAAAAAAAATAATGCACCATTGATGGTGTACACTATAAAATGCACCACAAGCTTTACAAATTTTGAGCCAGTTAGTGCATTCCTTGGAATCATTAGCACCATTGTGTCATGTTAATATATAGGTGTTAAAATATTTCATATGCTTAGCTAGATATAATTAGTGTTTAATCCAATTCAAATCAATAGCATATGCAGAATCACTGAAAGAAACATAATCACAAGATAGACACAGATTTATCCTAGGAAACCCTCAAGGCAAAGAAAACCCAGCAAAACTTCCTCTATAAGAGATGTATAAGATAAAACTCCAAAACAGGTATTCCTCCTCCTTGTTGGTATCTCTCTCTCTCTCCTATGTGCTACACAAGTGAGTCTATCTGTGTTCAAATGAGAAGCACAACCACTCTATTTACACTATTTTTGTCAACTGAATTTTTACCTAATCAAGTCATCCCCACTAAACTTCCTGGGACGACTTCACCTGGGAAATCACAAAACAATATTTTATTATATTAATTAGGGTACTAATGAATAGAATTACAATGGGGGATTTACCTCATGACTATTTGATGACCAATTACAATAATAACATCCCAACAGAGGAATAATAACATCTCCCTTGGTGTACATCAGTAAAATCCAATTAGAATATCCTTTGAAGTTACACTATTTTAACACTCCCCATTAACGAGAAGGGTATTCTAATGACAACATCATCATCAACTATAGGAGTAACGAGAAAGAGCATATTTAGTTTTATTAAGGTAATACATCTATATGTCATAGGAATTTTTAACAATCAGTAACTGGAACAATTACTCTTCAATGTCTTCAGTACTGGAACAATTTATTCTACAACACTAAGTCTTTATCTTATGTGGCACTTGATCACTTCATCCTTTTCAGCAAACACTTTGATCTTCTTGATCCTTTGTCGTAAGAATACCTGCAGTACACATGATCTCTTTGCAGGATGATCAATCCCTATCACTTTAGGACATAAGTCCAAGTACGATGCAATCCTCCATCAGCCTACTCCCCCTTAATGAGGAGGGTCCATAGTATTGAGCAGCTGAATCATCTACAACTGAATGTAGATCTCATCCATATGTGAAATGAAGGACCTTTCGTCCATAAGAAATCAACGTAGAGCATCCTAAGCATTAAATATAGGACCACTCGCAAGCGAGTGTTATACTATGGCATCCACATGTGTATGTAGGAATGTTTGCTACTGCAGATCTTGTCCACACATGAATGTAGGACCTAGCGTTCATTAGGACTCGTCATAGGACATATTGAGCGTGAAATATAGGACCACCCCATGCGAGTGTTATACTATGGCATCTGTACAGACTCATCATAGGGAATCCTCAACGTTAAAGATAGGACCACTCGCAAGAGAGTGTTATGCTACGAAATCCACATATACATGTAGGTACAGTCTCCATGCGAGAGTAACGTCTGCTATTGCATATATCATCTGCACGTGAATGCGGGATGTAGTGTCAGTAAGGACTCAATGTAGTACATCCTCAACATGGAATATAGATCCATTCCATGCGAGTGTTATACTACAACGTCCTTAAGGACTCATCGTAGGGCATCCTCAACGTTAAATCTAGGACCACTCGCAAGCGAGTGTAATGCTATGGTGTCCACATATACATGTAGGTACACTCTCCATGTGAGATTAATGTCTAGAGGACCATCCCTTATCTAGTAATGACCACTCTTAGGATAAGAGTGTTATTTTCCCACAAGACCATCCTCAAGAGAGGATACTATCATCCATAAATGAATGTCCGACATTGTCAACATCTTCAAGTGCACTTGGCCTCTTTCATGCTAGAGCTTCACTATCATCCCATTATCAATGGCAAACTCATCATCACTCCCCCTTTCCAGGGAGGATCTATATCATCAACCTACTCCCCAATTATCCAAGGAGGGTTCATATCTTTGACTTGCACTTGCTTTCCAAGGAGAGTCCATATCTTCGAACTGTTCCTCCTTTATGAAGGGAGTCCATATTTCTTATTTGTTATTCCTTTCCAAAGAGATTCAATATTTTTGACCTATTTCTCCTTTCTGAGGAGAGTCCATATCTTCGACTTGTTCCTCATTCTGAGAAGGGTCCATATCATCATTTTTCCTCCTTACTAGGAAAGTCTTTTTAGACTACACCAAGCTTGTCACAGAAGTATTCAAACTTCACTCGAGATAGAGGCTTGGTCATAACATCAACAAATTGCTCATCGGTACTCATATGCTGGAGTTTTACAACTCCCTTTTGTACCATATCCCTTATATAAAAATATTGGATTTGTATGTGCTTTGATTTATCATGGAACACCAGATTCTCTGTCATCTTTATACAACTCTTGTTTTCACATAGAATCACAGTCATGTCCAATTCCATGTCAAATAGGCCTGACATTAGTTTCCGAAGCCATATCGCTTCACAACTAGCGGAGCAAGATGCTATGTATTCTACTTCATTCATTATGAGAACAACACTGGATTGTTTCTTACTAAACCATGAGATCATGACGGATCCCAGATAGTAACATCCACCTGAGGTGCTCTTTCTATCTGTGGCACTTCTTTCCCAATATGAATCCATATATCCACACAATATTTAGTCATAATCACTATCACAATATAGTCCAAAGTCTATCATACCTTTTAGGTACCTCATCACATGCTTTGCAGCTATTAGGTGAACCCGTCTAGGTTTAACTAGAAACTGACTTAAGGTGTTCACAACAAAACATATATCTATCCTTGTATTCATTAGATACATTAGTGACCCAATAATATGTATGTACTAATTCATGTCCACTAACTCTGATTCATCAGATAAGAACTTCAGGTTGGTTTCCATGGGTGTGTCCATGGTTTTACAATCCAACATATCAAATCTTTTCAATATTTCCACTGCATACTTTCCCTGGTTCAGAAATATTCCTTCTGGGTTCTACCACACTTCCATCCCGAGGAAATAATGCATCAATCCAATATCTTTCATCTCAAATTCTTCAGCTAGCTTCTTATTTCAATCTGTGATATGTTTCTCATTTCCTATTATAAATATATCATCCACATATAGTAATAGTATGACAGATTCATCATCCATAACCTTCATGTAAAGGTTAGGGTCATCTTTACTCTTAGTAAAACCCAAGCTTGTCAAGAATCTATCAATTATTCCATAACAAGCTCTAAAAGCTTGCTTCAGTCCATATAGATCCTTTTTCAACTTACAAACATGAGTCACTCTACCTTCGACTTCAAATCCTTGTGGTTGGTCGATGCAAGCCTCTTCCTCAAACACACCAATCAGGAAGGTTGCCTTTACATCCATCTGGTGTATATCCCACTTCATCATGGAAGAAAGTGCCATGATGGTTCTGATGGAAGTATACCTTGCTACTGGAGAAAATGACTCTTCATAATCAATCCCCTCTTTCTGAGAGAATCCTCTAGCACAAATCTTTCCTTGTAATTTTCAATACTTCCATCAGCTGCATGTTTTATCTTGTATATCCATTTAGAAGATACTACACTCTTGTTTTATGGTTTGGGTATTATATCCCAAACATCATTCTTCATTATTGACTGGTATTCTTCTGTGATTTATTCCACCCACTCTTTCTTATATCCATAATCCTCATAGCTGGTGGGTTCTTGACCAACAAGGTCACACATCAAATCTACATAATTGGAGTATAGCTTTGATCTCTTGCTTGTTCATGTGGAACCTTCTGGAGCTCCATACTTCTCTGCTTCTTGTATAATTTCTCTTACCCAAGCATGTTTTCTATTTTGAGATATACCCATAGTAAGGGGTTCCTGAGGTTCTAGCTTATCATGATCTTCTGATGCTACTATTTCAGGAGAGGGTTCAACTTCTACCTTTCTAGGAGGTACATCCTCTTCATGTACTTATTCAAGCTAATAACTTCTAGATTTATTAAGAGTAGTTTATTCATCAAATGTCACATCCCTACTAATATATATATGATGGAATCCTGAAATGTATATCCTGAAGGCTTTGGATACTTCAGAGTATCCAACAAATATTAACTTCTTTCTATAAGGATCCAATTTGGTTCTCTTCTCTTTCGGAATATGCACATATACTAGACAACCAAATATATTGAGATGGATCACTTTAGGTTTCTTTTCTGTATACATTTATTTAGGAGTCTTGAATCCAAGAGAATTGTGGGATAATCTATTCTGCACATACACAGTTTTTCTTGTTGCTTCAGTCCACAGGTTGATGGCAAGGTCTTGGTCTTGGTCTTAGTTCTCTCTTAATTCCATCTTCTTTGCAGAATGCTCGAAATTCTTTTGAAGTATATTATCCACCATTATTTGATCTCAGTGTATTGATTCTTCTTTTTGAATGGTTTGTTCTCAAGGATTTGAATTCCTTGAATTTACCGAACACTTCACTCTTGGTATTCAAGAAGTATATCCATGTATTTCTTGAATAATCATCAATAAATGTGACATAGTATTCATATCCACTTAAGTGTTTGGATGGAATAGGACCACACACATCAGACTGAATTAATTCTAATGTACCTTTAGTCTTTGTTTCACTTTCTTGATGTTCTTTCCTCTTGCACATCCTTTGCAAGTTCTTTCATGATTAATCTTCTGATTTGGTAAAGTTGTTACTAGATTTCTCACATAGAGTAATTATTTGTAGTTTATGTGAGTAAGCCTTCTATTCCATAGTTCACATGAGCTAGTGGTTTCATGGACAAGGGTTGTCTCTGGATGTCCCTTGTGTTTGTACAGTCATCCTTATTCTTCACTAATGACCACAACATCTTCAATTGTCTTTCATTTGGACCACATGAGTACTTGTCCATCTGTAAAAGCAACTTTATATCCTTTCTTTTCTAGCGTTGAGATGGAAAGTATATTCTTTTTCAAACCTGGTACATATAGTACTTCCTTCATCTTCATGGAGGTTCCAAAGTCAAGCTTGTAGCTTGATTCACTAATGCCTTTTATGGGATATTAATAGTCATATCCTAAAGGTACTTTCTAAGGAGATTTATTTTCTTCAAGTCTTGATAGAGTTTTCTTCTTCCCTGTCATGTGATTTGAGGCACCACTATCAATAAGCCATGTGTCTTCTCCAGGTGTTACAAACCCAAGGAATGCAAAGAATAATACATATTCTTCTTTTTATTATCTCTTCTGAGGTCTTTCTTCTTCATCATCATCCTCATCTTCATCTAGATGAGCATGATTTCTTTCTTTGGTGTTCTTCTTTAGTGGACACTCTCTGGTAAGGTGTCCTATCTGATGACAGTTGTAACATTGATATTTGGAGTAGTCTATTTTCTGACTATTGTTTCTTTTCTTCTGAAACTTCTTTGGAGGTCTATACTCCATGTGAATATCCTTCTTGAAGTTTTATTGTTTTCTTATCTTGGTATGGGTGGCTAGAGATTGATCATCTTCCTTAAGTAAGGATTATTTGTTAGCTACTCTAGCCTCCTCTTGGATGCAGTCTTCCCATACAATTTCAAACTTCATACTTTGTTTTCTATCACACATAGTCTCTATGAATGATTCCCAAGGTGTAGTGAGACCATTGAGAGTAGTCATGAGTAATTCATCTTCATCAAGGGAGTCTCCAATGTAATATAGTTGTTCCTTGAATTGGGATACCATTGTGAAGTAATATTGGAGTGATTCTCCTTTACTCATCTTGGTGCTCTTTAGTTGAGCTCTCAAATTCATCTTTATGTTGATGTTCCTTCCTTCGTACATTTTGGAAATGGCATCATACATTTTATTTGGTGTCTCTTTAGATGACACTTGATGGATCATAGTGATTTTTGAAGGAATTAACAATGATCCTCATTGCCTTGATTAGGTCCTTTTTGTGCTTCTCCTTACCTTCATGTTCTTCTAGTTCTGGGTCTTCATCTTTAATATAATTATAAATATAATTCTCTTTAATAATGATACCAATACTATACTTCCATGCTCGAAAGTTTTCAATTCCTTCCATTTTATCCTCAGCCTAGTGCTTGGGGCCATCCTATCCAGGAGGTCACTAAAAATTGAAATTTCTCAAAATGAAAAGTTGAACTTACCAGGATATGCGCTTGTATGAGGCGAGTTGGTTGGTACACTTAGTTTCTGGAGATCCCAAATATTCACCCTTCAAATCTTGCTTGCGAAGTTCCAATTTCTATAGAATTTTGGGTTCTAGTTTTCTGCAGTTTTATGGTTCAAGGCCAAACTAGGGTTTGGATTTCTCAGAGATTAAACCACCCAAAACTTTTATATAGGGATCACTATATGTAATATATAGAGGCACAACTTTCTATGCAAGTATATCTTCAAAATTCCAACTTTTTCATAAACCCTAATTTCTTTCAGATGGAGAGGAGAGAGAGTTTCACCTTGTGAAAGTTGTTCTATTTAGGCTAGCTCTGATACCATGTTAATATTTCATATTCTTAGATATATATCATTATTGTTTAATCCAATTTCACATAAATATAATATGAATAATCACTAAAATAAACACAATCATAAGATAAACACAGATTTATCCTGGGAAACCCTCAAGGGGAAGAAAACCTAGCAGAGCTTCCTTTGTATAAGATGTATAAAATAAAACCACAAAACAGGTATTACTCCTCCTTTTTGGTATGTTTATCTCTCTCCTATGTGCTACAAAAGTGAGTATTTCTATGTTCAAATGAGAAGCACAAAAAATCTATTTATACTCTTTTTGTCAACTGACTTTTTACCTAATCAAGTCGACCCCACTAAACTGTCTGGGCCGACTTCACCTAGGAAATCACAAAGCAATATTTTATTATATTAATTAGGGTACTAATGAATTGACTTAGAATGGAGGATTTACCTCATGACTCTATGATGACCAATTACAATAATAACATCCCAACGAAGGAATAATAACATCTCCCTTGGGGTACATCAGTAAAAAACATTTAGAATGTACTTTGAAGTTACAATATTTCAACAATAGGAAGCATTGATGATCAATGGTGTGTTTTAATCTAGATCATAGGTATGCCAATATTTATTGAGCTTCATAATAGATCTGGCGCTCTTAATTTGTGATTGATTTCTATGTACAGTACATTCTTGGACATGTGCACTAGAGTGCCACATTAATGACAACATTGTTGTTGTTTTAGTGTGTTAGTTATGATATTTAGCACCAGACACAACATGCATAATTTATAATAGATGCACCACTACTTACTCACTTTATTTATGCAATAATAAATTAATTTAATTTTTTTATAAGTATAGAATATCTATAAATGTGTGTGTTTTATAAATTGATTTTTTATCTCTATATATATGTTCCTAAAAATAATTGTATGAGTCAGAGACGGTGATTATGAGTGCAACAACAACAACAAGTTGATACATATAACTTTGTATGTGAATGGGATGTTAGGGAGAAGGAGAGTTATATTCTCCCTCACCTTATTATAGTTCAAACTCATGCCATTTCAAAGAATGTAAACCTCCTCAAGTTTTATGAGGTGTCTACATCCCTCAAGGGGGGACTCTAAATTTTTATAGTAATCAATCTATATATGGGGTCATGTTAGACACAAATTCATAGTTGTTCTTGATATATGGTATCAACCCATGGAGGAGTATGTTTATTTTATCATTGGGTTTTCAAGGAAAAGGGATGTTTGTCCCTAGTTCCCTAGTCTACCACCTAAAATTGTAGGAGAGAGTTAGCTAACATATGTGAAATGATATGTCCATCGAGAAATTATCCATGCCACAAATGTCCAAGTTGTTGGTGGCCAACTACGAATATGTGTATTTGGTGTAGAGGATTTTATGTGTATGTCTCTTATTATGTCACTAATTGCACAATATACCTCTAATGGGCAGAACAAATTAGTTTCCCTTTGATGTATTATTCATATAGTTTAATTCAAAGTTCCAAATTGATTAGGTGATCATATTTTTTTATCGTTTTGTTTTTCTTTGGATCATTGTCGCATTTTTTTAATGGGTGGCTATATTTTCCATTTGCATCAAATCTATTTTTCTCATTTTTGAGAGGTTTCAAACCACTCAATCATCATTACCCAACCTATCTCATTTGTTTATGAATGATGAACATATGTGCATATGGGGGAAGTTGTTTCCCAAGAGGGGCCAATCAAAGTGGGCATGTACTTTGGTTGGTAAAGAGATTGATGATTTTTGGATAGAGAGAGAAATCCTATCCTCAATAGTGTAGAGTACTCATATACAAGGATGGATTGGAGAGGATATTTGAACATCCTATGCACTCCAAAATAGCCACTATATTATAGAGGTAGTATTATTGTTATGTTTTGATAAATCTAATTGTATATTTTTTTGTTCTATTTAATACACATGTAATTTATTGTATCATTTTTTTTGGTTACCTGATTATAATTTCCTTTTGTTTTTCAAATATTGAGACATATATTTGGGATGAGCCTCCCCAACATGATAAGGTGATGGTTGATGCACTACGATAACCACCTATATAGAGACCTTGTATGTCTTGTAGGTCAAATCACAAAGTCAGAATTGGGGTGGCGGATAGAATTCATGCTTGGTTGATAAACATGGAGCGAAACCCATAAATATCAGATAGATATTATGGGTTCCATATCTATCACCTATATAGGATACCCTTCCTTATGACATGATCTAACTTATGTTTAATATTGTAGGTGTCATCAATACATCCAAAGGTTGAGGGATGGTGCTCATTCCTCTTCATCTATCTCTCTTCCAATGATGATGCTCGTAATCCTCCACCTCCTCCACCACTTATACCCGGTCCTCCACCACTTGGACCTGGTACTCCACCACCTAATGCTTCACCACTTGTTTCTCCACCACCTAGTCCTACACCACATGATCTCCATCACGCATTCCTCCACCTATTCCTCTTTCATCCATCGTTCACTTCCTTGTCTTCTTCTTCCACCTCCTCCACGTGTGTTACCATCTTCACCATCCATAGATCCACCTCCTCCTCATTATCCACATGCATCATCAAGTACACCATACATTAATCCTCCTTCTCATCCTCCACATGCATAATCATGTACACCATACACGAATACTCCTACTCCTCCTCCGCCACGTGTGTTAACAACTATTGATCTACTTGATCCACTAGTAGTAGTGACACCATATTCTAGAACTACTATAAGAGCATTTGATGTTGTACATGACATTGGGTGATATGGATCCTCGTGGAGAGATATATCATATTCTGCTTTCTTCATTATTAACTGACATGGGTACTGATAGATAGTCTACCTATAGTAGTAAACCTATTGGTTCCTTTGGTTTTGTTTGTGGTCCTATATAGAAATGGTACATGAAATGTATATTGATTTCTATATATTTTACTTGAGATGTATATATGAAATTTTTATTGATTTTAATGAGATGTAGATATTACATATATATTGACATGTATATAATTTGTGTATATTATGTTTTCAGTACCATGTTGATATTTTTGTTGTTAAATTATTTATAAAATGTATTATTAGTATGCTAATGGTTTTTTTCTTACTAGGGGAAATGACAATTGGGGTGGGGCTCATACTCGCATGACATAAGGTCAATTCCCATCCACTTCCACTATATCCCTAAGTGCACCCACACTAATCCTACATAAGTGAACATGCTATTGAAGGTTTGAACCCAGAACATCACAAGGAATACCTAATAATGCACCCTATTGCCAATTGATTTACACCCCGGGGGATAATGATTAAAATTATTAATGATTTCTCTATTTATAAATTAAATTTGAGATGTAATCATTCATTTAAATTTAGATTTGGAATAAAAGTTTTAACTTTAGTTTTATGAAACCATTTAATTTTGATTATGACCATGAATACTTATAACAATTAATGGCATATAATATTTACCTTTAGTTTTATGAAATCATTTAATTTGGATTGCGGTTTTGAATACTTCTAAGAATTCAAGGCATATAATGTTTAACTCATATTCAAGGTGTATTATTTATTGTATAGAAAGATACAATATGTTGATTAAACATGTTTACAAGTCTGATTAAATGATATTACGAATGATGGCACAATTTGATTATTGTTTTAAATCACAGTCTTCTATTTAATGATATTTCATAAACTTAATTGTAAATAGTTTTACTTAAATTTTATTAATATTGATCAAAATTAATTGTATGATAATTAAATATAAGAAAAAAATTTATCTCTCTAATATTATATAATTATAACGTCTTGCATATTAAATCATGAAAACAATCCTAAATCATATTTGATTAACTTTTTAAATCAAATTGTTTTACTAAACATTTTTATGAAATTATATAATTGTACACACACACCTTAAATTAAAGTGAACTAGATGTTAATAGTTCATATTATCAATATTATAAATATTGATAACATATTTCTTATTAAAACACTACAACAATTATAAATTAGATTTCATTTATTTTTCAAATTAATTTATCTGATTAAATATTGTCATATTAATTAATGATAATAACTCTAAATTATTGTATGTCCCATGGGGATTATAATAAACAGTGAATGGGTGTATTGTTAAGGGAATCCTTGCGTAAGGTCACTGGTTCAAAACGCCATGGGTGCTTACTTACAAAAAAAACTATAAATTCTTGTATGAAATATAAAAAACATTAAACTAAAGTGATATTGATGCCAGTTTAAATTATTTTATAGTGATATATAATTATAGTTAGATTACATGGATGAATTCATTAATGTCATTTCATTATCAATAAAACATAATAATTGCTCCAAGGTATCCCATCGCATCCCATGAGCATTAAATAATAATAAGCACTGTGAGGTATTCTATTGAGCACTATAATTTAAATCTATTAATATTGATCAATTGTAGAATGCTTTGGTCCACAAATAAACATTATTTCTGAATATTTCTCTGGTATCATTGAAAATACAAGTGATGAATAGAACTTCCATCAAAATAAGTATATCTTTATTTGCATTTTGATTTTTTCAAACAATAAAAAATTAAAGGTTTGATTTTTTAATATCATCATTTTTTAAATAATTATTTACTATTGTATTATATGAATATGTCGTCAACATTTTTATTTATATCTCAACTAATGCTTACTATTTCAAAAATTAACATAAACATACGTTAACATAATACAACATAAATTTGTTGTAATAAACAATAAATATCACAATAAAAACATACCAAAACCACATTTTATGCTTCTAATTTGAAGTATGTTGGTATTAAATGATTATTAACTTTTCATACATCCAATAGTATAAATGAAGAAAAAAACGTAATGGGTTAGTTATATATACCCATAAAAAATCACTCATCCATAATATAAATGCCGAAATAAAAATGTACATATCATTCTTCATTTTCATCACCCTAATTATATTCCTCGCTTGGAATTATAATATTTTTGTTTTGAAAGAGGATGTTTTGATCATGGATAAGAGTCTTAGTACAAACCACCAATCCACATCCAACACATCTGGGTAAAAAAAAACACTTGGTTGCAGTGTTTGGAAAACATAAAGCTCCTCAGTTTCAACCCAAATTTTTTAGAATTAATACATATTATCCCACTATCACAATCTTTTTTACATTACTTCGATCGAAGGTATCCCACCACTTGCACTTAAAAATAACACATTGAAAAGATGATAAGTCCACTTGCATGATATCTTGTATATTTCCAATTTAACCTAACTTTCCCTCTATTACGTTTTGACCATGGTCTCTAATCCTCCACTCCACAATATTGTGTGATGTGTCCATCATTGGCATCATTGGTCTGAAAATGATTTCCATATGCCCACATAGATGGGAAAATGCACTTATAAAAATGCAAACAAAGGACGATGTCATATGTTTAATAACCTGAGCATTAATAATAGAAAAATAATACATGTTACAATTTAAATTTGCATTATAAATTAAACATGGTACATAGATATATTATAATAGATTTGTTGTCTACAATCCTTATTTTAGTAAATCATCTTCTCTATGTCGGTAATGACTACTTGCGCCTTATTTCTATGTGATCTAGTAAAACACCCAATTGTTGGGGTATATATTTGGCATATTTTATTTTAAATGACCAGGATAAGGAATTATTTTATCATTCAACCATCTAAATTATGTTATATCACTACCCCATTTCCTAGTTTTCTCTTCATATAATGCGACCCATGATTTCGTTGTCTCTTTGTTGTAAATTTTTTTTTTTATGGGATCAATTTCTGGATTTGTTGATGTATACAAAAATTCAAAATGAATTGTATGAGATCAAATATATATATTATCAAATTCAATGTAAACAATTTCCTTGTACAAATTTGACAAAAGATAAGTGACTCACTCGTTAACATGCGTATTTTTTTCATTTGTTTGGAATAGCTCCCCTTCCAAATTGTCCTCGTCATGTTGGTCCCCCCAATCCATTTCCCTTGTTTTGTTGTCAAGTTGCTTTATGTACTCACTAGAATAATAGAATGACTCATATATTATGTACCTGTCCTCCATAGAGCCCTTTGGTTACTCCCTTTTTCAATAATCCCCTTCAAATTTTTCATGTACTTCCCTAAGAAGGCATCCAATGACATGAGAGCACCCCAATTACTTCAACCTCATCAAGTAGGTGAACTAGAATATGGACCTGCAATTCCATAAAATTCATGGGTAGTTCCTTCTCAAACATACAAAAATTATCAACAGTATCTCAATGCCACCATCCATATGAATCTCCTTTTATGTGATCCAATGTACAAATGAAGATAATTTTGATATGGCACATCGCAGAGCCTAGGGGAAGCCATAGTTCACACAACCATGCATGAGAAAAGGATATTGACACTACAATATAGACACACACATAATTAATTGTCATAAAACTATGAGTGCATAGTATATTTTAACCTACACTATAGAAAAAAATCATGTATTCAACATACAAACCCGTAGAAGGTTTAGATGGTCATATGATTTCAACCCTGACAAATGTCCTTCTACAAAGAAGCAACATCATGGATTCAACCCATATAAAGAGGGTTCCTTTACACCCAATATAACATCCTTCATAATAGAAAGCTCATATTTATTTAAAGTCCATGGAACATCACTTTGTTTAAAAAACCAAAAGGTAACAACCTCTCCTCTACTTTCTTTTCTTGGCCTCTCTTTTTTGTATTCAAAGAAACTATAACTCTCCTAACAACCAATATGTCACTCTTCTTTAGTAATATCTGGTGAGTCCATAAATAAGATGAAACATTTTTAATATATGCATGGGATCTAGTAAGTGGGAAATATTAAGATGATCTCAATACAAAATCTCACAAAATTTAGACTTCCTTTTCATCCTAATGGGTATTTTCTCAACATATTTATAAAAAAAATTAGGATCATTGAACATAGGTTCCCCATTTATTTTTATTTTTAAATATATAATTTAATTCTCCTTCTCTATGTTATAATCCCTAATCTAATACACCATTGTGATTATTTCAGGACTCTAAGTTCTCTCTGGTTTACCATTGTGAGCATATGGAGCCCTTCTATAAGGGTGGTCTTTTGAGAGGAATACCCTCAAGTAGTCAAACACTAATTTATGTAGGTGGTTGTATCACCTAACCTTAATAGAAGGTACACAAATCCATGATACCCTTTTATTATAAGACCTACAATGTTATTTTACACAAATCAAGTTAGCGTTAAAAATATAGTTGCACTAAATTAAGTATGTCAATAAACATTAAATATATAAGCAAATCAATGAGCATGCTTACCAAAGAAAACTCTTAGTCCTAAATAATTGTGCATGGTGTACACATATATGCCATACAATGTAAAATACCTATCCATTGGGATGTTTCTTGATACATCATATACATGTATCCCTTCCCACTATTTCTTAAATTCATCGATCAATGGTTACAGGTAGAGATCTATCCTCTTCACTTGTCTTCTACCTGGAACTATAAGAGTCGACATAAGATGTTCATTATCCATGGAAAAATATGGGGGTATATTGTTATTGATCACTACCACCAACCAAACATAACAGTTGGTGTTTTGGAGGGAATAATGGTTAACTCCATCCATCATGGCTATGACCAATCTAAGGCTTCATACTTTATACTTGAATTTATTAGAGCATGTATTATTTATATGCATAATGGTTATTGAAACTATTGGGATTTGCATAACTCTGGGCTCACTTATATGTGAGGCATGCCACCCTTGCAACAAACCTGATTGTTTGTAACGAAAGATCCTTTGAATCCTTGTAATTATTGGCATGTTCCTCAATATCTTATAAGAAGGACCATATGCCTTACCCTTGGTTTATTTTTATTTTTTGTACCTATCATGCCCACATTCTGCACAAATCTCTTTGTTTGCATATTTTTATTTGTATAGAATACAATCGTTCATACATGCTTGGTATGATATGTCTTAGATTTTTATCATTTAGTCAATATGATCTTAGGATATTATCTGAGAGAATAAAATGCATAGCAATAATTACAAGAGACAAGAGACATAAAGAGTTTTCCTCAGGGAAACCATAAAAGAGAAAACCCCGCAACTTCATCAGAGATAGAATGAGCACCAATGGAAAAAGTAAAACCCAAAGATAGAAAGATGATCTCTGACAACTGTTCTCTCTCTCACTTGTGTGAGCTCCTATTCTCTCACTCATGCGCTACAGTTGAGTGAGTGTGTGTTACAAATAGAGAGTCTCACTCTCTATTTATACTAGGTTTCCACTTGACAATTACTTACGAGGGCTGACCTCACTAGGAGAGTCTAATAACCCTAGTACCCCTCAATTGTGGGGACTATTTCCTCGACTTACAAACAAGGGTTAACCTCTATGAATTTACAAGACTTGATTACATTAATGATTCTCCTGATAGGAACATCAGGGTACAAAGAAATATAATATATAAAATATACAAGTGTGTTGGGTGTTATAATGTCTTAATTAATTTACCTAATATTTAATTATTGACCGAGGTTGGTAAAATTAGAGTTGACACAAAGTATATGCGAAGGTAGAGGGGTTCCTAGGGTGTCATCGAATTATTTTAACAAATAAAAGATTGAAAGATCTTTCAAAATGAAAAACTGAGTCAAACTCTTACAAATTTATCTATGAAGGTCATTAAACCAAAACAAAGTATTAGATTAGAGCAGTATCAAGCTATACTACTCTACTCTATGGACAATTACTGAAAGATAAAGATATAAACAACAATATTCTACTCTTTATAGTAAAACCTATTAATTAACTATTCTACTTCTTAACAATTTCAGAAACTAACTATACAAGGAAGTATTATATTAGAAACCAACTATACATGCAATTAACAAATGTACAGAACAGTTAAAACTGAAATATCTAATTCCACTCTCCTTGATTGTTCTGTGGATATGCATTCACTGTGATTGGAACTAGAGAAGGAGTAGTGTCAAAATGGATTTCAAAAGAAGTAAAGAAAATTAATGGAATCAAATCTAACTTAACTTCTACAAATGTGTGCAAACTAAGGAATGTCCAATTACAGGTTATAGTAAACATGATGATCTATTCCATAAGCAAATGACTCTTAATTGAGAAGATATTATGAACAACTAATCTATTAAGATACAAGATTCTTTTTAAATATTACTTTCATAAATAACCAATTCTTATATGAAACAAATGTAAGGTAAATCTAGCTTATAAACAAGTAAAAGACCTTAATGAAAGAAGCAAGTAGAAAACTTAATAAAGATAACTTTAATAGGAAGCAAGTAGAAAAAATTAAAATACTATTCTACAAATCTCTTTGGTAACCACACAGTGAGAGGAACAGGTCCTATTGGTATGATCAATTTACAAGGTGCTAGTATACTTACCGAGAAATTAACACATCTAACCCTAAATTTCATGTACAAAGAGATAAATAAAACCAAACCAGCGATATAATTACAAAACATTACAATAGTATTGAAGAAGGAAATCAGAAACCAAAAGAAACAAAATCACAAAGCATAACTCAAAAGTTATTCAAGGTGAAAGGAGGTGAAAGATAAACAATCTAACCTATAGTCCTAATGATAAACATAACTATTATCTAACTACCACATTCAAAACATATTCCAAAAGCTAAAGAAATAGAGCTTTAAATAGGCTTGAGACGAATTAAGAACACTAAAGGTTGAACGATAAGCTGTATAACAGACTGGAATATAGGTATGAATGACAGGTTGAACAGGTTGTTTGAATGATAGTCTATATAGAGAAAACAAGATAAAATGGCCTAAATGATCTAATTATCGGCTAACTTGTGCACATGAAAAAAAATGCATAAAGAAAGTAAGTAAACCTACTTAGTGATCGAATTCAACAGCAAAATAACTTAAGCTAATTCATAATTAGAAGGAAATTATTATTTATTTAATTGTTAAACAGACTGAAATATAACCAAATGAATTTATGAAAAAATGAAAATGAACAAAACTGAACCTATTGTAACTTGACCCTAAGATATCAAAGAAATCTACACTATGTACTTGTCAACATAAGACTGAACAGTAAGCTAAAAAGACGGAAAAGGAAATTGAAAGCAAAATAGGTGCACAATCGGTCACTTTTAATATATCAAATAAGAACTAGATTATCGACACATCATCAGACTATAACCTATACTACAAGAAATAATGAAATGAACAATTGTAGGAAATCAAATCACATAAATAAATTATAAATGAACTACACTAACTATAAGGAAAGAGGTAATGAAAACACACACAAGAATGAAAACCACTGGTTGATGAGGTGCCCTCTCAGCAATCAAGGTGACGCTTCCTAAACAATTACACGAACAAGATCATTTACACAATAGGAATATAACTTATATTAAAAATGCGGAACGGTATTACAGAGTCTCTCTTTGAAATTGACTGACAGAATGTAAAACTAGTTGACTACGCTCTCGTTTGGAGGCGAATATATATAGTGTTTACAGGGATGAGCAGGTCGACCACTCCTAAAACATTCAACCATTATTACAAAAAAACGACCATAATCCAACACACAGTCATCCTCCTCCTTCCTTGTGCGACGGTTCTCCCTTGCGTGTGTTGTAGCATGAGGATTTCCTTTGACATGGACCAGTGTCATGGTGTCAAGCAGAGGAGGAAAGATGACGATCCTTCTAGAACGAAGGTTGTTCTAGCATCCAAACGCGTGGACACATAACAGTTGCAAACCATTCTATTTGTTAACGCTTGGGAATCTACCAACAAACATTGGGCGGTTTGATCGGCGAGATGGATGGTAATTTGGATGTGCTCTGTGCATATCTAGAGTGATGCGTGTCCAACTATTGGCTCATCCAAAATATCATAACCCACAAACAAATTCATACATATATCAAACGTGATCCTAAATAATATCAAATTTAATCAATAAAATCGTGAAATAATAATAATAAACCAGAATTTGGATAAATCCAAATATATTCATACCCGAGGCTTGAATGATAAGTTGTATGACATAAATTTGACAAAAAGATGACAAAATGGGTGTCAAAAAGTGTAATTTACCAGCAAAAAATGGTGACAAAACTAAGATCAACATTCCCCCAAACTGGAGAAATGCCAGGTCCCACTGAGCAAAACAAAGAGGAGTTAGGAAGAAGGATGAGCTGCGTTAGCAGCTGCCTTCGACTTAGAAGATGAAAGAAAGGATTTAAAATTCAAATTCTTGACCTGAGATTTTAAAATAGCACGCCTCTCCTGTTGAAACCTATGTGACAAATTGATAGCCTTGTTGAGGTCTTCAACAACTTTGACTCGCAGACACAAATCCTTATTCTCTTGTCGTAGTTCTGCAATTAACTTGGTGTATTCCTCATTCCGCCTTGTTGACCGCACCAAATCCTAAGTTAATTGATCTACTGTCAATTGGTGAGGAGTGGATGGTTCCGCGGGGTTCTTGGTTTCTGGAGGTGTATTCAGTTCATCAGATGATATCTCAAGGTTAACCAAAGGAACTTGTTTTTCAGGACTCATGTCCTAGGCAGATGCAGGGACATTCTCATGAGAAACATCTTTAAGTAATCTGGCTGAGACACTAGCCAATGTATACAGAGGTGAGTCTGGGTCAGGTTTATTTGCTTCAGCCATACTGTCTGGATGACCGGTTTGAATATCGAGTTGAATCATGGTCTGGATGATAGGATGAACCATGGAATGGACAAAATTTTCCTTCTGGTCTCTGGTGTGAGGTCATGGTAAGGGTACAAACTTAGCAAATACATGGTTAACAAGGGTAAAATGGGCAGATGGACTCGCCTCCGATGTGTCTTCATCGAGATGGACAACATTGGGGATTTTCTTCTCTAAGGATGGAATTTTAATGGATTCATGATTATGGAGATGCCGAGGGTGTTTTCGAATGTTGAGATGGGGATTCAAAACTTTAAACAAAAAAGTATCGCAAGTCTGATTCCGCTCTTTAAGCTGATCTAAGATCAAGAGATTAATCATACTATGGTGATATAAACTACCTTTAGGGTTAATGGTTTTTTTCCTAACCATTAGAAGAAATTTGGGGTCTAAAATGGGGCTTATAAAAAAAGGCGCCAAAAATAAATTTTGTGAGTTGGAATTCAAGAACCAATAGAATTTCAATAAAATGAGTCAACAATAATGGTTGAATTGACATATTTGTCATAAAAGAAAACTACTTTTTTTGTTCGTATTTTCAACATATCTCCTTGTGGTTTTACTCAAATTTCAAGTGGGAGAGATCCTTGGATGTGAAATTTAATTTTGCATCCAACATGTACCCACACTGCATACTTTTGACAGACCCCTCTACCCCCAAAACAGGAAATACCTGAAAAAATGTGATGATGATGTCATCATCACATTTTTTCAGGTATTTCATTTTTTGGGGGTAGCAGGGTCTGTCAAAAGTATGTGGTGTGGGAACTCGTTGGATGTGAAATCAAATTCCACATCCAATGAGCTCTTCTGCTCAGAATTTGAGTAAAAACACAGGGATATATGTCGAAAATACGAACACAAAAAGTGGTTTTTTTCATTCTTCCTCCAAAATTAATAACTATTATTTTATTATTTTCTTTAGGAGGCTTATTTTAGACCTCCAATTTCCTCTAATGTTGGCTCGACATTTTCTACAGGATTCTAGGGAAATAAAAAGGAAAATTGAGAAACTTTTGATCAACAAAATGTGTTAGAAAATGAATATGGAAAGCTTTGAATATGTTGAACTTACCCTTGTCGGTGATAAGGTGAATGATGACATTCAAAGGTTTGATGTATTCTGGCTTAATCCAATTTCGTTGGAATCCCTTGATGCCTGCAACATGTTGGTATTTTTATTTACGAGTGAAGTTGTGGGATGCCCATGAAACAAACCAATGCTTATGCCATCGAGTGCCCTCTCTTGGTATCTTAGTCACAAGGGTGATAAAATCCTGAATGAACAAAAAGGTGAGATGACTAACCCTCGCAATCCTCCCATCAAAACCCATCGTGAAAAAAGACAAAATTTCTTCATCATATCCTTGCAGCAGGTGAAGAAATGGATTCCAACCACCCCGGAAAAAGATCTCTCAACACTCTCGAAATTCTGGTATTTGAAATAAATCTTTATAGCTCTCGGGTTCAAAGTGATTCAGCATTGTTTTAGACAGAGGTAAGGATGCAAAGCTCGCAGAGAGTACATGGAGAAAGTAACTAAAATGGCTCTGGAAGGATGATAGTAGGTGAGGGAGACATAATAGAAAGAAAATCACAAGAGGGTGGTTTAAAACATGCTCCATTCAATCGATCAAATGATCATGCCAAGACTCGACACGTTTAGGCGATCATGCCATTATGACAAATCTTGAGTTGTGTGTCATCAAAGGATGCATGCGTTAATGAGCTCATAAATTTTCAATCAGTTCAACCATGTCCAGAGTAAAACTTTGGACAGGTTGAACGTATTAATCAATGCGATTTCATAAACCATATTCACACCCATAATAACTTAATTTAACATGAGGATCAATCACTTGGTGGTTTATACGTGGAAGAGGATAAGAGGGTAAGTGTGATGACAATATAATGATGACTAAGAAGTTCCTAATGTCTATCGCATCCATATGGGGGGCTTAAGCTAGATCATATTATGTAAAAAATTGTACAAAATCATAGGTCAAAATTAGTCATAATGTTCTTATAAGCATGTAGATGTGACTTGATAATCATAGGTATAGCTCAGCTAATTTAACTTTTTTCCCAAAAATAAAATTAAGCTAACACCATAACACACTTAACCATTAGTGCTATAATATAATAGTTTTTATTCAGATCGTCATTTGGCATTTCATTCAGACAAGCATTTGACCCTTCATATGGTCTTGCATATGATCCTTCATATAGGTTTTTTTCTGTAAAAACATGCTTTATTGGATCAGATTACTTCTAATTATCCTGAAAACATTTTTCATTTGTCAGAGATAAATGAATCTTTATATAAATAGTCAGAAAAATAAAGACAATATAATCTTCACAGCTTAATCTTCCTCCCCCAAACCAAAGATATGGCATGTCCTCAAGCCATGCAAGAAAAACTAAGTAATTTCAAAATAGGTTAATACATAGTTCTATCATGCTGTTATCATTTTTGCAAGAAAAATAAAAACAAACTAGTAAAATGGAAATGATTTAGATATGTACATTCATCAGAAACGACAGTGCTTAGAAAGATCAGGTGGATAATGACAGTATAATTGAAAAACATGCCATAGGAAAAACTAGTCATCCATGCCTCATTGTAAGGATTTCTTGTCATCTCAAGAATATTTTTGAGTTTACCCTAGAGTTTGTGAGATTCTATAACTATGGGTCCCATTTCTAGGATAATCATATCCTAGTTATTGGTTGAATTAGATGGCCAGATCCAAGGCCAACTTACAACCATTCTCTAATAACATCATAAACAATCGGCTTACATATGTATTTATATATGTTCTGGTTTCTTTACAAATATATCATCATTTTTTAGAACCATGTGCATAGTGGTGCATTAACCATATCTCTTTTACCTGATATTTCCCCACTTCCAGTAGGCCTGTTTAGTACCCCGTCGGGTTTATCTTGGTACCATGCAAGCATAGCCTCACTGACAGCAGGCCTGTTACAGTACCTCGATGGGTTTACTTGCATTTACAGAGCTTCCTTGTTTTCAGATGTTACTTAGCATTGACCCACTGCCAGCAGGCATGTTCAGTACCCCGACGAGTTTGATTCATATAATGATTTTAAGTATATGGAATTCGGTTGGTACTAGAGCATGCTAAGCCTACTAAACACATAATTCAAATTTAGAACAAAGATCATAAGTAATTTTTATAATGGCCTTAATTATGGAACATGTCAAAAGAGAATAACTTAAAGCTATTCTTTGACCTTTCAGTCTATCTTCTTCATAAAAGGTCAATAATGTTCCTCACAAGAATAAATTTCACTTACTTTCGAGTTACCACAAAAATGCTTAAGAGATAAGTTTTGATGACAAGTATAGGATGCATTAGTAGTCTATAGGTGTAAGATGAGAATCTGAAGAAAATGATAATTAGAGTAGGTATTTCAATCAACTGTTTTATTAAATCAGAAATGTACATGTCTAAATGAAAATACCATATATAAAATCATAACAAATCATAGAATAAATGGTTAAGGATGATATACAAAGAATTATTTAATTGCACTATAAACTTCAATTTTGATAGTAACCAGAAAGAAAGAGTTAAGATATATTATGAATCTTTTAAAGCACTTCCCTTTTTAGATAATACTCCATGAGCTACTTATAGAGATAAAGTATTTGTAATCAAACTGCAACACCACTTGTTAGATTATTCATATTTATTCATAACAAAGAATATATAAAATTCAAGAGAATGAGAAAAAAGGAAAAAGAGTCTTTTCGCTTTAATTTGACAAAACTGCAACAAATGATCGTGGGAATGAAACTTCTATATAAATGCAGTTAATTTGTTAGAGATGACTCTAACTTATTCAGGAGAACACAAACATATATACAAGTAATGACAACCCAAAATAACTTTAAGGATCAGGAGGAGGAGGAATAATTTCGTCTTCAACCAATTCCATCTCCTTTTGCTGCAAGACATTTTGTACGAAATTCTGTTTATATATTGATTGATGGTATAGTCTAAGTCTGTGTCCATTTACTACAAAGGAAATTTGTGAACCATCAATTGTCTTAATTTCTACTAACCCATTATTGAAAGCTGTAACCACTTCATATGGACCCATCCAACGAGTAGTTAATCTTCCTTTAAAATTTTTGTACCTTGAGTCAAATAGCAATGCCCAATCGCCATTATTAAATTTTTTTTTCTTAATAAATTTATCATTCCATTTCTTGCGTTGATTATGTATTAACATTGTTCTTTGGAGTGCATCCTGTCTAATTTCATTTAACTCATTAATCTGTAACACTCGTTGTTTCTGTGCTTCATCCAAATTCATGCCTAATTGTGCTGCCATGCAAAAGGCCTTAACTTGAAATTCGATAGGTAAAAGGACTTGTTTTCCATACACTAACTCATAGGGGGTATGTTTGGTAGTGTTTCTCCATGTTATCCTTTAGGCCCACAAGGCCTCCGAGAGTCTATTTTCCCAATCCTTATGATGTAAGTGAATGGTTTTGGTTAAGACAATTTCTAATGCTTTATTGGTTGATTCTACCTGGCCATTATCCTAGGGATGATAAGGTGAGGATTTGCAATGTCGGATTCCATACTTCATGGTGATTTCTTTCATTAACTTAGAAGTGAATTGAGAGACTTGATCTGTGACACTTTCTCTAGGTACACCAAACCGAGTGAATATTTCTTCATATATGAATTCTACTATGGATTTCTCTATGGCCCTAAACAAAGATTTAGCTTCTACCCATTTGGTAACATAGTCTGTGCAAAAAGGATATATTTATTTTTATGAGACATGGGAGAAATTGGTCCTACAAAATCCAGAGCCAATTTCTCAAAAGGCTCTATCATGACCTGAGGTTGTAAGGGAATTTGACCAGAAGACGTAGGTCTACCCATTCTTTGGCAACTATCGCATCCTTTAACATATTTGGCAACATCCTTGAAAATGCTCGGCTAGTAATAACTAGAGTGCAACACTGTGTATGTTGTCTGTTTATTAGAAAAATGTCCTCCACATGGTCCATCATGGCATACATGGAGGATATCTGTGATTTCATCCTCCTGTACGCATCGTCTAATAATAAGATTTGGGATAGTACAAAAGATATCATTATCGACCCAGGAATAGTTAGAGCTCTGAACTATAATGTGACACTTCTCGGGTGGGGAAAAGTGATTTGGTAATTTCCCAGTTGCTAAAAATTTGGCAATGTCTGCAAACTAAGGGGTTTGAACAGATACAACAAATAGATGTTCATCATGAAACATTTTGTCAATGGGTTTAGTACCGTCATTATGTTGAATACAGGAAAGGAAATATGCTACTAAATTCTCTTTACTAGGTCAGTCCATGACGGTAATGTTAAATTTTTGTAATAAAAGAAGCCACCGAGTCACCCTACCATTGGTAATTGGTTTATTCATTAAAAATCTGATGGCAGAGTGATCTGTATGCACAAAAATTTCATATCCTGTAATATAATTACAAAATTTATTAATAGAATATACTACTAACAAAAATTCTTTTTCAATAACAATATAAACTCGGTAGGGGTCAAATTATTGATAATAAAATAAATGACATAAGGTGATTGACCTTATTTTTGGCCTAGGACTCCTCCTATGGCCGTATCAGAAGTATATGGAAAGGAAGGGACCAGTCAAGACCCCTCAGTATTGGCGCCACTGATAATTTAGCTTTTAAGACTTCAAAAGCACCTTGACAAGATTCAATCCATTGGAAATCTACATCCTTTGCAAGCAACTTAAATATTGGTGCAACTATTTTAGTGAAATTATCAATAAAGTGTTGATAATAGCCTGCATGGCCAAGAAAGCTTCTTACCTCTTTTTGAGTTTTTGGAGAAGGAAGGCCAACAATTGCTTCTATTTTCGTAGGATCCACCTTGATTCCTTGGGAAGAAACATGATGCCCCAAGACTATTCCTTATGTTAATAACATTTTACATTTCTCATGAATAAGGGCCAGGTTTGTTTCTTAACATCGAATCATGACCTTCTCAATGTTATCAAGGGCCTCTTGAAAGGTATTACCATAATCTATAAAATCATCCATGTACACCTCCACACAGTCATGTATAAGATCGGCAAAATTTCGTAAAACTGCACGTTGAAAAGTGGTAGGTGCATTACATAAGCCAAATGCCAAAACTCTATAGGCGTATGTTCCCCAAGGGCATGTAAAAGTTTTCTTATATTGATCCTCAGGTGCTATTAAAATTTGATTATATCCACTATACCCATCAAGAAAGGAAAAGTATTGTTTTCCTGACAGGGTATCTATTACTTGATCAATAAAGGGAAAAGGAAAATAGTCTTTAAGAGTGGCCTTATTTAGCTCTCTGAAATCAACATAAATACACCACTTCCCCATGAATTTCTTTGAGACAACCACTAGAGGAGACACCCATTTACTTTCGGAGATAGGATAGTCGAAACCAACATTGAGAATTTTTTGTAACTCCTCTTTTACTATATCTTTTAGAGCAGGATTCATCCTCCTCTGAGGCTGTCTCATAGGTGGAATGGTTGGATCCATGTAGATATGGTGAATAAAGGTGTCAGGGTGTATACCTTTCATATCAGTGTATTCCCATGCAAATGATCCAGATTGGATTCGAAGGACCTTAAGCAATTGTCCTTGTTGGCTCTCAGTTAACCCTGCATTTATGTGTAAAATGTTTTTAGGGATAGCTTCACAAGGTACAGTATAAGACCCTATGTTCTCTTCAATTACAAAGACACATGATATTTCTATGAATGTCGAGAGAGCCCTATTTTCTTGAAACTCATCTCCAAAGATCTGATCGATTTGGGAAAAAGACTGCGGAAAATATATACAAGTTGTGGAAGAGACAAACTAGTTTAACACATTCTCAGTAGTTTGCTCCTGAAGTGCCCAATAATAGTCACTAGGAAAGAAGATATCTTCAATATTTTCATCCCCAAAGGGGAAATATAACAACCACAAAGTTTCAGTTATAGGTTGTGCTGGGGGATATAAAATAAGTCTCTGTGTAGACAACCCATTCGAAATGGTCATTTCCCCATCCCTCCATTCGATAAAGGTGTTAGCAATGGCTAACCATGGTCTCCCTAAGATAATAGGATGTCATTTAGAAGGATCCTTTGATTCCATGACCATAAAGTCGACAAGGTATTCCCATGAAGCTACTAATACAATAATATCGTCCAGGACTCCAGCAGGTCTTACCATGGTACGGTCCACTAGTTCTAGGATTGAAGGGGTAGGTCAGAGAAACTGTCCCAACTGTAAAACTTCTAAAACTACGGTGGTCACCATATTAATGGAAGATACTAAATCGATAAGTGTATTTTCTATGGAAGTATTATTTACAATCACAGTTACTACTGGGGCCCCTAGATTTGTATATTTTGCAATCCGAGATTGGTCTGTCATACACTCAGACATCTATCCTATAACATTAATTGTGAGGGGGTATTTTTGCTTCTTCCTCGGGTGATTAATGCAAAGTTCATTTATTACCTTGTTGTAAATTGTTATATCCTTAATAGCCCGTAATAGAGGAATTTTGACACAGATATTCTTTAGTTCATTCATAATGTCATACTTGGGATGAACTACGGGTTTTTCTATTGCTAGTCGTTCCAAAAATGGAGGAATGTTTTGTTCCTGAATGGGTTCTTACTGAGGATGCGTATGCACTGGGATATTTGGAATATTCACATCCTGTAGAATAGCATCATTCACGACTTCATTTGAATCTTCTTGATCATTCTCTTCATGAATGATGACTGATGACTTGGGTCTGTCATTTACAAATCTTCCAAATCATAATTGTATCTCATGTATAGGTACATATGAAATAACATAGAATGGGAGAGTTTTCAACTCAATACTATTAAGAGCTTGAGTTGGATTATTATTTGGGTTAGGTATCGGTTGTGCAGGTAACAATGTAGGTTGTGGAGGGTTTGTATTTTGGAAGTGATGGGGTTGTTGTGTAATAAGGGGAACTGGAGGCACAAACCCTGGTAAAAATTGTTGGGTATTGGATGAGTGCAGAGGATATGGGTTAATATGTGTAGATATAGGTGGTCATTGTGGGTAGAATTGTCTCCTCTGCCCATGTGGCCAATACTATTGTTGAGTAAAATGAGGAGGAGGAGGATACTGGGGTGACCACTACTGCCAACTTGTAGTGTTCCAATGTTTAGGTGGTTGGTAAGGTTGGTAATAAGGTGGAGGTTGTGGTGATAAATTATGATATGGTGGCAGGTCCCTTGGTTTCCAAGGAGGCCTCCTGGATGTTTCATCAACATCCCCACTCTTGTATATGGCTTGTAACCCTGGTAATGATGGGAAATCGTCTATTGGATGCTCCTCTGTACATATGTGACATACGAAGATGTTATTTAATGGGAATTCCCATTGGGGATGTTTATTCCTACATCTTGGGCAAAAAATACTCGTCGTTGTTCATTCCTCATCTTTCCTTTTCTTATATTGTAACGCATCTAGTTGGGAACCCATTGCTCCTAAAATATAAGTTTTGAAATTTTCCAATAGGTTTCTAATTCCATCCTTGTAACCCCTCCTAACTTTGGAGTATTTCCTTTTATATTTCTATTATAATGCTCCTAAATATTTCTCCTGACTTTCCCCCTAATCCTAGCTTAATTTATACATATCTCCCCAATTTGTGCAAAAGCTTTATGAGAGATATTGCTGGATGCCATGAGATTGAGGTTTTCTACTAGGTCTTCTGAGATCCCTTTAAGGAAGAGTGTTCGGACTACATCTTCTCGAAGGTCATTATGTTTAGATTTATGGAATGTATAAATAAATATTTCGAGATAGTCTTCTAAGCTCTCGTCTTCGAGTTGTTGTATCTTAAAGATATCGTTTCGAGAGTCTTTTGGTTTGAAATACTCTTGGTATTTTCGTAAGAATGTAGTTTTCATATCTTCCCAAGTCTTGATACTAGATTCTCCTAATCCCATGAACCATCTTAAGGAAGATTCTTTGAGTGTATCCAGAAAAAGTTTTAATTTATGGGCATCTTCTAGATAGTTATAACTTCTACAAAGGATGTCAAACTCTAAAAAAAATGTGTCCAGATCTTCATTACTTTTCCCATAGAAAGTAGGTGAGAAGGAAGGAGGGATGTTCTTCATATTTATATCTTGTGTAGTGTCTTAAATAGGGAACCCAAAGGTAGTCTCAATTTGGTTTTCTCCTCCTTCATCATTTATAACCTCGTCATTATCTTCATTCTTTCCCCATTGCTCCATGTAGGTTTGATTCCTAAAGAGTGTGTACCTAGGAGGCTCTTTTCGAGATGATACTAGGCCATCCCAACGTTATTTTTCGGGGGAGATCTTCCTACGATCAACTATGTTTTTATTAGATTCTATAGGAATAGTAGGTGCTACTGTGGAGGTTGCTATCTATGAAATAACTGTATTTATTGAGCCGCCAAAGTGGGTTTGTACCTGGGTAGGATCAATGAAATCAACAAAGTTAGGATCCCCTACTAATGAGAAAGTTGTATTTTTAGGTTTCTGCGCTAGTGGAGGGTTGAGGGTTTCTAAAGGTTGACCCTCTTGAATTTATTTATCAATGGGATCCATAGGACTCCCCACCAGAATTTATTCCCTGTCTATGGTTTCTCCTATAAAGTATTTAGGTTTCCAAGTAGAACTACTTCCTATGTGGGTTCTCCGATACCTTTCTGCTATGTTAGTGGTTGGGGTATTTCATCCCCCGTAAAGGTTAGTAGGGATTTTAATAAGGTTTTGAGAATTATCTCTAACAAATCTACACTTAGAATCTCTAGGTATGTTCGTGAAAAACTAAACTAAAAGAGAACCTATGCTAGTAATACTACTAGTACTGGATTTGGGGGCTCCTATTATAACAAATGTGCAGGTTCTTACCTCTCATCTTACCACTCCCCCACCACTAGCCTATTATTAAACTTCATAAAGCAATTCAGCTTATTCTACCTTACTAAACAACTCCCCCACAATGAAACCAAAAATATTGGGTGTTATAATGTCTTAATTAATTCACCTAATATTTAATTATTGACCGAGGTTGGTAAACTTAGAGTTGACACAAAGTATATGCAAAGGTATAGGGGTTCCTAGGGTGTCGTGGAAATATTTTAATAAAGAAAATATTGAAAGATCTTTCAAAATGAAAAACCAAGTCAAACTAGCATAAATTCAACTATGAAGGTCATTAAACCAAAACAGAGTATTAGATTAGAGCAGTATCAAGCTATACTACTCTACTCTATGGACAATTACTGAAAGATAAAGATATAAAAAATAATATTCTACTATTTATAGTAAAACCTATTAATTAACTATTCTACTTCTTAACAATTTCATAAACTAACTATACAAGGAAGGATTATATTAGAAACCAACTATAGATGGAATTAACAAATGTACATAATAGTTCAAACTGAACTATCTAATTCCACTCTCCTTGATTTTTCTGTGGATATGCATTCATTGTGATTGGAATTGAAAAAGGAGTAGTGTCAAAATGGATTTCAAAAGAATTAAAGAAACTGAATGGAATCAAATCTAACTTAACTTCTACAAATATGTGCAAACTAAGGAATGTACAATTACAGGTGATAGTAAACATGGTGATCTATTCCATAAGCAAATTGTTGGAGAAGTAATACATCCTTAGTGTATAGTTTATACCTTAGGCTAACTTGATTTTCATAAAATTTCATTAATATCCTATGGTTTAGACTTAGGAGAGTTAAACCAACAATATATCTGGTTAACTTGGCATGTTCACACCTACAACAGTGCCTGGTTTGGTCAACCTAGCCCATGTGCTCCCTCATTAATGCATTGGAGTGCTACCTCATTGATTTGTGGGGCCCTGGTTTGACTAAGTGCATCTGGGGTGAATTTGGCCTATTTTAGCTCTCCTAGGAGCATTTATTGCCACCTAGAGCACCCCACTTGCCTATATTTCCTCACCCACACATGCCTTGGAGTATTTAATTACCCAACACACCTCACCAACACTCACACACTAATTCGAGTCTGTTTGGGTTGAGTTGGGTCTCCATTGGTCCACCTAGGGGGTATTGAGGTCATTTTCCACATTGACACATGTACAAATCCTATTGGATTCCAGAGCCACTCAAAATTTTCTATTGTATTATAAATGATGTGTGATAATAATATGAAATTTAATCAGCACCTTTCACATGTGTTGTTCTAACTATTTTCTGTCTCCTTGTTTTCTCTTGCATGTTTTGTCAAATACTTTGATGGTGAAATTGTTTTAGCTCCTAGATCTATTTTGAGATGCATTTCTCACATGGTATCAGAGATAGATGGAGCTGCAACAAATCCTATGAGGTTGAGTTGTTGTTTAGGGCATATTTCCAGTTTATGTGAGTGTTTTTCATTGTAGGTTTTTACAACAACTTCATGGATTTGAAATTTGTTCCCCTCCTTTCCCCATTCAACTATTCTAAATGGAAGTCAAAGATGTGTGCATATATCAAGAGGAAATGTCTCTATGATGTGTCCATTGGTGCTGTGAGAGAACCAGGGTCCTATCAAGAGAAGGATGCTTGGCTTAATGACAATGATAGAGCTTACAGAACTATGTGTCTAGCTATACCTCCAACAATGCGCTACATCCTTGATTCTACTGATTACCCATTCGAGATTTGGAGAAATCTAGATGAAGCTCTTGGAATGCAGCAAGAAGATGTGAGCTATATGGAGAGCAAGAAAATGGGCACCTCCTTATGTGTTCTTCCTATGATCTCAGCCTCATGCATTTGTCAAGAAGCTATTTGAAATGAAGAAGAAGAAATAGCCAAAGATTCAGGAAATGATCCAGCTCAAGTTTCTTCCTCTGTGGCTTCTTCTCCTTGTTAAGAAGCCATGTTTCATGAAGAGAGCATACGAGTTTCTGCCATCACTACTGCTGAATATTTACTTTCATGCTTCTCCTCTATGTCTTTTGTTACGAATGGGAAAGATGTATTGCTAGTTTATGTCCATAGCGGGCCTTCTCTAGAAGATCGGTTTTCTTCAAATGAGAGTATTGGTTCGAAAAATTGAGATGTTTCCTCCACCGTCACTAGTAGAGTTCCTTCAATTTCATATGAAGATGGAGAATATTTTTCCATCACAATGGAACATTTGGGACTTTTGTTCCACATTCTTGCAGTTGATTACAACCTTCATTCGAATTTGATGCGTCAAGATCCTTATGACTCGCTTGGGATCACCTATTCTCAACCAATTATAGTCTCTTTTAGGAATTGCATCCTGTGTGGTTCAAATTCCTCACATGGAATCCTATTTGGTTCGAATTACTCACATGGTGGTTCAAAGTTCAAATATGAAGAGTACCATTTGATCTCCCATCAGTGCATTTGTTGGGCTATAGGGCAGACTCAGGCTTTATACCATTAACTTTGCACCAACAAAAGACCCACAGTGTTGGCCCTTTCGGCAACAACCTGGGAACAGGTTGCAGTCTCACCCGAAATAGCTATGGGGTGCCGTAGAATCAAGTTTCTATAAGCAGAAGAGGGATATTACTGTACCTTTAGCTTCTAACAATTATAATCATAAAATGCAAAGCCTTAATAGTTACTTATTTAGCTTCATGGTTAGATAAACAAACGGTGCCTTCCTTAACCCTTTACTGGGAATTCCAGCGAAGTTAGTATTTAGCAGTGATCTTACTTATCAGTTATATATTTATCAATGCATAAAGAACATAACAACAACACAACAAAAACCACAACACACGATATAACGTGGTTCACCCCCAGTTTAGGGGTTACATCCACAGAACTGTGTTTTATTCAACTCTTTACACAAAACCGCAGTTCTGATCTGCGCACTCAGCTGTAGATCCCTTCAAGTCCTTAAAGCCGTGCACACAGCTATAGGCCTCTGCGCACACAGCTGCAGATTTCCTTAATCACCAAAAAACCTCTGCGCACACAGCTGCAGAGGTCGTCCACGCACTCAGCTGGGACTTAACCTTCTTACAAAAAAGCCTTAGCTTCACATCAATTCATCTTACATCAAAAGCCTAAACTAACTTCTTTACAAGAGTGCTTATTTATAGTGCACTTATTACAAAACCATGGGCTTAAACCATGGGCACCCCGAACCCTAAACCCTGGACTTAAACCATGGGTTTATTACAAAAAGAAGGTTTTTACTCAACCGCGACACCCCTAAGACTATTTTGAGTCATAAATCTACTTACAAACTCCCATAAATCCATGGATTTATCCACCTTAAGGACCGTTAGGGTGCACGCCCCAGCAGGCCCTTAAGACTCACCAGTGTCCCGTCCCGGGACACTCGGCTGCTTTTCTGGTGGTAGAATCTTGTTGGTGAAACATAGTGCGCTGTTTTCTGAAGCCATACATGCGGTTGTCGGCTGCTTGTTCCTTTCCTTCGTAATATTTATGATGGTTAAGGCCTTATGGATCTATCAGCGACCCCCATCCTTTGATCTACTTGCCAAACATTTGACCATCCACAACTTAGGGTCCCAAGAATTGTGTGTCAAGGTGCATAAGACAAACAGTCGCCTCATTTCTGCCAAACCAGGAGGATAGATCTTGGTATGTTTCAGAGGCTTCCTGTGAGGACCGATGCTTTTCTTCATGCGGCTTAGAGCACACTTCTGCCTTTCTTCCTTCCTCTTAGAGCAAACTTCTGCCTTTCTTTGTGCCTTAGTCGAACATGGCTGCATGGGTGGACTGTTCAGAAGGTTCAGCAGAGCTCTCTCCCTAACCAATCATAATAACTCCTGGTCTTCATGATCATTCGACATAGTTCTAACTGAAGAAACTCAAAGAGATGCACAATGCAGGAGTCGCAGGCCGGTGTAGCGTCTTATAGAATCCTGCAACAAAATATGTCATCATGGTGCATTAATGATGCCGAATCTGATGGAGTGGCAGAAATCCTGTCCACACGAAGCCATATTTTCCCAAAATCTCATCATTGCAGGCAATTAGGGCAGTTCTCGGGCCGGCGCCGCCAAGTTTAGTTTGTCCCATCCGTCACATTTTAGGCTGCGACACACCTTTGATCTTTGACATAACCACTAAATTCAACTTCTCCTTGATAAGTACCTTCGACACAATATGCACCTTCGACCCATCCTGACCTATATGGCAACCAAACTTCAACCTTTAGACTTTGACAGTCTTCAACACTTCGTAGCTTTGAGAACAGCTTCCTTATAGTCTAGTACCCAATTCCAACTATTCTTAGTACTTAGACTATCCTTCATGCTGTTACTCCTGATCAAGGGGTCCCAATTTGTCCCTGTACTTCTTTAACCTACTTCCATTCACCATGGAAGGTAAAATTTATCCATTCAATTTAGCTAACTGGACTGCGCCACCATCAGTAACTTTCTTCACTATGTATGGTCCTTTCCAATGTGTCTTGAACTTACCCAGAAATTTCATGAATTTTTTGTCATATAAGAGCACAAGATCACCCTGTTGGAACTACTTCTTCTTGATGTGTCTATCATGCCATGCTTTTTCTCTAGCTTTTTGTACTTGTTGCTGGAACCCTGCAATGAATCTGTCCTCTTCAAGTTCTAGTAGCTTTTCCATCCTTTCTTTCATCATATCTGGGTCATCCATCTCTGTAAAAGCAGATATCCTGAGGCTAGGGACAATGTACTCCATGGGCATGACTGCTTCTTGTCCATAAACCAACCTAAAAGGTGTATGTCCTGTCAAATTCTTGCAGGTGGTTCTATAAGCCCATAGTACTGCTGGAATTTTAAGGTCCCAATCATTTCTGTTAGCATTGCAAACCTTCGTCAGAGCGTGTTCAAGGATCATGTTAAAGGCTTCGACAGTTCCATTTGCTTGAGGATGATAGGATGTACTCTTCTGATGATATACTTGAAATTATTCAGTCAATACTTCAATAGTCTTATTTAAGAAATGTGATCCTTGATCACTCATAAGAATTCTAGGACACCCAAATCTTGACAAGATGTTATCGAAGATAAACTTCACGGCTGTAGCAGCACTATAGGTCTTGACTGGTTGAGCTTCAGCCCAATGAGTAAGGTAGTCAGTTGCTGTAATAATGTATCTTGCTTCGGATTTCTTTGCAGGGGGATTGATAGGTCCAACAAAATCAATAGCCCATTTATCAAAGGGTTGTAAAGTTACCTGTGGAACTAGATGCATCTCATCCCTCCTGGATGGTTTTCCTGTCCTCTGACACATGTTGCAGCTGTGGAAATATTCTCTTGCATCCTTATGAATTGTGGGCCACCACAATCCGGCTGTCAGAATCTTCTGTGCTGTAGCTTTTACTGTGTAATGACCTCCTGCTGCGCCAGAGTGTGCCTCAGCCAAAATTAATGGATTTTCATGCTCCAGGATGCATCTGCGTAGTATTTCAACTGGTCCCATCTTATATAGCTATCCTGCTATTAAGGTAAAGTCAGCTGCTCTAACCACCAGCTGTTTCTTCTATTGCGTTGTCATTTCGGTGGGTGAAAAACCTGTAGACAAATAGTGAACAATATCCTAAAATAATCATCAACCATCTGGATGGAAAACAACTGGGCATCAGGAAGACCTTCGTCCAAGCTAATGGGCTCTTCTCCTGACTCGAGCCTCGACAAGTGGTCAGGACCTAGGTTCAGTCTTCCAGGTTTGACTATGATCTCAAAGTCATATTCCTGAAACAGAATCAACCATCTGCATATCCTTCCACCTAGCATAGGCTTGTTAACCAAATACTTCAAAGCAGAGTGATCAGTGAACATCTTAAAATGAGATCCTAACAGATAATTTCGAAACTTTTGTAATGCATAAACCATAGCTAAACCTTCTCGTCCTGTAGTAGTATAATTTTTTTCTGTTGTGGGCAGTTTTCTACTTGCAAAAGAAATAGGGTGATCGATATTACCTTCACCTGACTGAGCCAATACTATTCCCAGAGCAATGGAGGATGCGTCGACATGCACATGAAACTCCTTATTCCAATTAGGGAATACTAAGATAGGGGCAGTGACCATCTTTTTCTTCAAAATATATAATCTTGCTTGACACTCAGGTGTCCATTCAAACCTAATATCTTTCTTCAACTGCTTTTCCATAGGGGTTGTTATCTGAGCATATCCTTTAATGAATTTCCTGTAATAACCAGTATGACCAAGCGTAGTGCGTAGTTGTTTAACAGACTTCAGAGGTGGCAGGTTTACAATAATGGCTATCTTCACAAGATCCATCATCAATCCTTGCTTACAGACAATGTGACCTAGCAGAATTCCAAAAGGGGCACAGAAGATACACTTTTTCAAGTTCAAGGAAATTTGATGCTGTCTACATTTGTCCAACATAAGTCTTAAACTAGCTATGTGGTCTTTTAATAACCCAAAGATAGTCCAATCATCAAAATAAACTTCTAAGAATTTATGTATGAATTCCTTAAAAGCAGAGATGACTACTCTAGAAAACATGGCAGGTGCATTCTTCAATCCAAAGGGCATAACTGTATACTGGAAGGGTCCCATTTCTGTAGCAAAGGTTGTCTTATGTTGATCTTCTGGAGCAATTCGAATCTGATGGTAACTTGAATATCCATCAGTAAAAGAGTACACTTCTTGACCTCCAACATTGTCTAAAAATTCATTTGTAAAGGGAGTGGGGAAAGGATCATGCAAACAGGCATCATTCAGCTTCCTTAGATCGACACAGATTCTGATTTCTCCCTTAGTATTCTTTTCTTGCACCACCATAGGACTGACCCACTCGGACTCTTCAACAGGCTCAATGATTCCTGCAACAAGCATCTTATTCAGCTCCATTTGGACTTTTTCCTTATACTTAGGGTTCAGCCTATAAGGGCATTGTTTCACAGGCTTCGCATCAGGTTTCAAAGGGATCTTTATCACTCCTATATCACCAAGGATACCTTTCATCTCTGAGAACTTCGTTGGAAATAGATCCTGATATTCATGGAGAAGTTGGGTCACCTTGCTTACCATTTCGTCATCCCAATAATCTCCAATGGTAGCATACTTAGGTTTTTCTTCTGACCCAATGTTTACGGTCTGCGTCTTCAGGGGTTGAGTCATTTCAAGTGTTTCAACTACTGGTCCATGTACTTCACAGTGTCCTTCTGACTCAGGAACGTTAATTTTGCGCGGATCGTCATCCTCGTCAATTGCGAGGTTATAACATTCTACTGCATTGGCTTCTTGTGCCTTCCAATTAGGTTGGTATTCTGCTATTTCTTGATCATCAAATAATTTAGTGTGGATCAACCTAACAGCTACGTCCAAAGTAGGAGAAACCTCATTAATAGAAAATGTCAGCACAAAACTATCAACAATACAATCCCAACTTACAGTACCGTGGTGAAGCTCGACCTCCACATACCAGTTCTTTTCTATAGGTTCCAGGGTGTGCACAAACCTATGTACCCATTTTTCACGAGGTACATGCTTCCATGCCTCGTAGCATTGCTCCAGATGTCCCTGAGGACTAGTCTTACCATTAAACCTGCTTCGCACCTCCTGAGGTTGGTCCCTGAATCTCAGGTAAAGGGAATTCTGGCATGCTTCCCAACTATGAATGTACTTTTTGTGACCATTCCACCATCTGGCTGCTGTGGCTCTAAATGTTGAATCTAGAGTCTCCATTTTTTGTGAGTCTGGTACCTGCTCTGAGAATTGCACAATAAATTGTTCTGGGTCTGTCGAACCATCAAAAATAGGTAAGGTTCTTATCTGTGAGCCAAGCCATCTGAGAGACTTGGTAATTCTGGCACATCTATGTCCATGCAGTTCATAAAGTCTGTTCTGCCAGTTTTCTAACCCATCATCTGAATCCGTCATGTAGGAGTTGTCACACTTCCAGTCCATGATACCTTCGGTAGCAGGATCAACATAATCTTCTTCCTTCATTGTGATATTGTAGATGTGATCCAAAACATCCTGGTCTTCATCTCTTACTGGCTCTGTGTATCGCTCTCCTTGAGAAGGATCCAATGGGACTATGACTCTCAGTCCTTTCCCTTCGAAAGTCATCTTTCTCTTCTTCAGGTTGATTACTGCATCATTACCTATTTCCCATTCAATGCCTAGTAGTGCTGGATAGGGGTTGCTGTCATCAATTATTTCAATTACCTCAAAGTCTGCTAAGGTAGTGACTCCATCAATATCTACTGATACACTAGGGAGTCTTCCTAGGGGCACAATCTTCTACTGATTGGCTAATATGAACTATATAGGGGACCATTCCAGATTAGGTTTTCCCATTTGTTCCCAGGTTTTCTTAGTTAAGACATTTACCTCTGATCCTAGGTCCAAGATGACATCGGTCATATCATACTCTCCTATATGAGCTTTCAATCTCATTTCCCTACCAATTCTCCGGACTCTATTAACACCTTTTGCCTGACCAGAACTTTGTTGAGGTTCGCAGGAAGCAATAAATTTCTGCAACTCACTTAAAGCATTCTGATTTCTTAAGAGCTTCAGACAACTTTGTAAAAAGGAGGTCAGTGTACTTACTTTATCTGTCGAAGCTTCTTGCGGCTGTGACTGCTGCTGAGGTTGTTGCGTAGGTATTACTGATGTGTTGGGGTCAACAAAGTCTCGCTTGGCTTCCATAAATGTCTCTTTTTCTCTTTCGACATCAAATGTAGGGATTTGTTCTGGGGCCTTACGAACCCAAGCCTCGTCAGGCTGTTTCTCCTTATTATGTACTTCTGTCGTAGCTCCACTCCAGGTAACAACATTAATGGCTGGGGTAGGTCTTTTCTTGATGGAAATCATCTGAATATTCTGAGTGGGGGCACTATTTCTTTCCTGAATCTTCACTATCAACTACGGGCACTGCTCGATCACATGATATACTGCTCAGCAATACCGACATGTCATAGTTGGGTTCCGACAGTCTCTCGCTAGATTCCCATCCTGGTTACATTTGTAACACACAACCTAGCCTCTTCCTCTTCCGGCCATACCACCATGACCACGAGCTCCAAAAGCACCTCTACCTAATGCACCTCCACAGTAACCATAGCCATCATTGCTCTGTCCCTCATTTTGTACCTGATAGGTGTCGTAGGTGCGTTCTCGCATGAGGTCATAACTGCGACACTCATCTTCGTTGTGTCCCACTGATTTACAGAACTTACAGTAAGGGTTCTTAGGGACTTGCACATACCTCTACAGAAGATAGTAGTCTTCAGGTCGATGTTGGCCCGTTGTCCTACAGATCTCACAATATAGAACACTAGGGTTGAATGGGTTTGGTGCACCAGAATTCAGGAAATTTCTTACCGTAGGACAGTGTTCCTTGTCATGGCCTTCTGTTCGACATTGTGTACACCAAACCTCTTCACGATCGATTTTTCCTCTCTTCATATCGTGAAGCTCCAGAGCCATCGCTGCCAATTGCGCTTGGATTTGAGCGATACCAGAATTGTCTTCGATGGGAGCGATTTCAAGCTTCATCATGATTTCCAGAGCCTCCTGCTGGTCAGCAACCTTCTGTTTCCTGAGTGGAGTTCTGATATGCGGTAGAAACGCTGCAATGAACCATTCCTTGTGTTGCGTAGGTCCAATGGGAAAACTAACTTGGTCTAGCGGAAATTTGAACCTTTGATCAAAGTCCCACACTGATTCGCCGTGCCTATGCTGAATCTCTTTCAATTCAGTGATACACTGCGACTCTGATTTCGGCTTCTTAAATTCCTTTATCATGGCTGCTTTTATATCATCCAAGGCATGGTTCTGAGTGCTGGAAAAATTCATGAACCAGGTCAGGGCACGGTCTCTGAAATAAGTAACCAGCTGCACTCTTTTTGTATCTTGATCCATAATGGTCTTAGTAGTCCACACTGCTTCGCATAAAAACCAGAACTGCTCTGGATCCTCTGATCCAGTTCTTTTGAAAATAGGGAGCTTAATATCATCATGCATGTGGGCCATAGTGGATCTAGGGGGGGTTGGAGGGGGACTTACTGGGGTAGACTAACCTGCGACAGGAAAACTCGAGCTAGGGTTATTTTCAGACTGCGACGAGTTCTCAGGGATAACAGGTCTGCGTTGCGGGGTTACCAGAGGGTTTCCAACAGAAGGGGTTTCTTCAGGTTCTGAATATGCCGGATTTATGGGGGAATACTTGGTATGCTGACCCTGGGAATAGGATCCAAAATCTCTCTTGTACCTTTTTCCACTTCGTAGCAAACCACTTTGCTTGTTGAAGGTATTTTCACTTGCAAACATAGGTTAGTAATACTAAATATAACAGTCTGATTCAATGAGAAATATACCTTTTTCAGCTAATAGCATTTTAATTCTCAAACTAAATTAATTCAAAATATTACCCCATAGTCCTTTGAAAAACTGCTGCTCGGCTTCACTAAAGGAAGTACTCGTGTCGATGGCGAACTCCATCACAAAAGCTTCAAGGGTTCGTGGTGTCCAGAAATCAACAGCGCGGGATATCTCGTTGTTCACCCTTTTTAGTATATTAATTCTTGTGGGGGTCCAATCAGGAAATTGACATTCTTGGAAGTTTGTATTTCTCTCTGTTAACCTGGATAACCACTGGTGCAACTCTATGTGGATACTACCAAAGAAAATTTCATAACCATCACAAAAAACACACCTTTGTAAAAAGTCATTTGCACTACGACGCGGATCTTTGTTCTCTTGCTCAATGAATTTCAGATAAGTCTCATCAAGCCAATCACCGATTTCCTTCACAGAGGGTCTCTAGAACATAGCCCTTGAGGTACGACATAAACCCCTCTTAAGAAGATACTGAGTTCAACCGGCAACGGAACCAATTTGTTGGGCTATAGGGCAGACTCGGGCTTTATACCATTAACTTCGCACCAACAAAAGACCCACAGTGTTGTCCCTTTCGGCAACAACCTGTGAACAGGTTGCAGTCTCACTCGAAATAGCTATGGGGTGCCGCAAAATTAGGTTTCTGCAAGCAGAAGAGGGATATTACTGTACCTTTATCTTCTAACAATTATAATCATAAAATGCAGAGCCTTAATATTTACTTATTTAGCTTCATGGTTAGATAAACAAACAGTGCCTTGCTTAACCCTTTACTAGGAATTCCAGCGAAGTTAGTATTTAGCAGTGATCTTACTTATCAGTTATATATTTATCAATGCATAAAGAACATAACAACAACACAACAAAAACCACAACACATGATATAACGTGGTTCACCCCTAGTTTAGGGGTTACGTCCACAGAACTGTGTTTTATTCAACTCTTTACACAAAACCCCAGTTCTGATCTGTGCACTCAGCTGCAGATCCCTTCAAGTCCTTAAAGCCGTGCACACATCTACAGGCCTCTGCGCACATAGCTGCAGATTTCCTTAATCACCAAAAAACCTTTGTGCACACAGCTGCAGATTTCCTTAATCACCAAAAAACCTTTGTGCACACAGCTGCAGAGGTCATCCATGCACTCAGCTGGGACTTAACCTTCTTCCAAACAAGCCTTAGCTTCGCATCAATTCATCTTACATCAAAATCCTAAACTAACTTCTTTACAAGAGTTCTTATTTATAGTGCGCTTATTACAAAACCATGGGCTTAAACCATGGGCACCCCGAACCCTAAACCTTGGACTTAAACCATGGGTTTATTACAAAAAGAAGGTTTTTACTCAACCCTGACACCCCTAAGACTATTTTGAGTCGTAACTCCGCTTACAAACTCCCATAACTCCGCAGAGTTACCCACCTTAAGGACCGTTAGGGTGCGCGCCCCAACAACATTTCAGTTGTTCTACATGGTATAAGGATTCATCATGCAGTTGTTCCTGCGTTAATTGAGCACATTCCTCTTCTTCCCAAGAAGAATATTCCTACAGACATTTTTTAGTTTGGAATTATATGCATATTTTTTTTATGTTTCATAATCCATTTTTGAGGGGAGGTTTTTCCCATGAGGTTTTCCTCCTTACCTTTGTTACATGGATCAATAAATTTATAAAACGATGACTTGTGCCTTAGTTGCCAAGGCCTCAAATCACTAAATTGTACTAATTCTGGATTAAGGGAGGGTGTTGGAGAAGTAATACATCCTTAGTGTATAGTTTATACCTTAGGCTAAGCTTTTTTTCACAAATTTCATTAATGTCCTATGGTTTAGACTTAGGAGAGTTAAACCAACAATATATCTGGTTAACTTGTCCTATTCACACCTACAATAGTGCTTGGTTTGATCAACCTAGCCCATGTGCTCCCTCATTAATGCATTGGAGCACCACCTCATTGATTTGTGGGGCCCTAGTTTGACTAAGTGCGCCTGGGGTGAATCTGGCTTGTTTTAGCTCTCCTAGGAGAATTTATTGCGACCTAGAACACCCCACTTGCCTCTATTTCCTCACCCATGCATGCCTTGGAGTATTTAATGACCCAACACACCTCACCAACACTCACACATCAATTCGAGTCTGTTTGGGCTGAGTTTGGTCTCCACTGGTCCACTTGGGGGGATTGAGGTCATTTTCCACATTGACACATGTACAAATCCTATTGGATTCCAGAGCCACTCGAATTTTTCCATTGTATTATAAATGATGTATGATAATAATATGAAATGTAATCAGCACCTTTCACATGTGTTGTTCTAGCTATTTTTTGTCTCCTTGTTTTCTCTTGCATGTTTTGTCAAACACTTTGATGGTGAAATTGTTCTAGCTCCTTTATCTAGTTTGAGATGCATTTCTCACACAAATGACTCTTTATTAAGAATTTATTATGAACAACTAATCTATTAAGAGACAAGACTCTTTTTAAAGATTACTTTCATAAATAACCAATTCTTATATGAAACAAATGTAAGGGAAATCTATCTTATAAGCAAGTAAAAGACCTTAATGAAAGAATCAAGTAGAAAACTTAATAAAGATAACTTTAATAGGAAGCAAATAGAAAACTTAATAAAGAATAATTAATTAGGAAAGCAAGTAGAAAACTTAATAAACAAAACTTAATAAGAAACAAGTAGAAAACTTAATAAAGAAAAATTTAAAATCCTATTCTACAAATCTCTTTGTTAAACACACAGTGAGAGGAACAGGTCCATGGATGATTTTAAGGAACCATACTTATTAAAAAGTGTACAAATGTAGGCGAATATTACCAATTCTTAAAAAGCCAACTATAAAACGATTGGTGATATTTTTCAAAAAATATTTTAATTTCCAAGGATTTTATATCATTTATATAATAATATGGCAATTTTTAAGGTGAAAAATGTTTACCCCATCAAATTTGGGCGAAACAGGGCTTCAAAAAATGCAAAATAGTGAATCTTATTTGGGAGAAAAACATGGAAAAATATCCCACTGGGCTAAAATTCGCCCCTAAAATTATCCCTGAACAGTTCCTACTACTATGATCAATTTACAAGGTTCTAGTATAATTCCCTAGAAATTAACACATATAACCCTGAATTCCATGTACAAAGAGATAAATCAAACCAAACCAACGATATAATTACAAAACATTACAACAATATTGAAGCAGGGAATCAGAAACCAAAAGAAACAGAATCACAAAGCATAACTCAAAACATATTCAAGGAAAAAGGAGGTGAAATATAGGAATAAAACTTAATAAATACTTTAAACAATATAACCTATAGTCCTAACGATAAACATAACCATTATCTAACTACCATAGTGAAAACATATTCCAAAAGCTAAAGAAACATAGCTTTAAACATGCTTCAAATGAATTAAGAACACTAAAGGCTAAATGACAGGCTGGATAATAGAATCAAATATAGGTCTGAATGACAGGCTAAACAAGCTATCTGAATGACAGTTTGTATAGAGAAAGTAGTATAAAATGGCCTAAATGATCTAATTATCAGCTTATCTTGTGCACATGAAAACAAAATGCATAAAGATAGTAAGTAAACCTACTTAGCGATCGAATTCAACAACAAAATAAATTAAGCTAATTCATAATTAGAAGGAAATTATTATCTATTGCATTGTTAAACAGACTGAAATATAACCAAATGAATTTATGACAAAACGATGAACAAAACTGAACCTATTGTAACTTAATCCTAAGATATCAAATATTTCAACACTACTTACTTGTCAACATAAGACTGAACAATAAGCTGAAAAGACTGGAAAGGAAATTGAAAGAAAACTAGTTGTGCAGCCGGTCACTTTTAATCTATGAAATAAGAACTATATTATTGACACAGCATTAGACTATAACCTATACTACAGAAATAATGAAATGAACAATTGCAGGAAATCAAATCACATAAACAAATTATAAATGAACTACACTAACTGCAAGGAAAGAGGTAACGGAAATACACACAAGAATGAAAACCACTGGTTGATGAGGGGCCCTCTCAGCAATCAGGGTGACACTTCCTAAACTCTTACATGAACAAGATCATATACATAGCATGAATATAACTTCTATTAACAATGGGAAATAGTATTACAATGTCTCTCTTTGAAATTGACTGACATAATGTAAAAATAGCTAATTACGCTCTTGTTTGGAGGCGAATATATATAGTGTTTATAGGGATGAGCGGGTCGACCGTTTCAGTGGTCAACCACTCCTAAAAAATTCAACCATTATTACAAACAAACAACCATAAGCCAACATACAGTCATCCTCCTTCTTCCTCGCATGACAGTTCTCCCTTGCATGTGCTGTAGTGTGAGGATTCCCTATGATGTGGACTGGTGTCATTGTGTCGAGCAGAGGAGGAAAGCTGATGAGCCTTCTAGAACAAAGGTCATTCTAGCATCTAGACGCGTGGAAACATAACAGTTGTAGACCGTTCTATTCTTTAATGCTAGGCAATCTACCAACAAACATTGTGTTGTTTGATCGACGAGTTGGACGGTAAGTTGGATGTGCTCTGCGTATATCTAGTGTGATGCATGTCCAGTTGTTGGCTCATCGAAAAGATCATAACCTGCAAACAAATTCATACATATATCAAACGTGCTCCTAAATAATATCAAATTTAATCAATAAAATCATTAAATAATAATAATAAACTAGAATTTGCATAAATCCAAATATATTCATACCTGAGGCTGAATGATAAGCTGTATGACATAAATTTGTGAAAAATATGACAAAATGGATGTCAAAAAGTGTAATTTTCCAGCTGAAAATGGTGACAAAACTAAGATCAACATTCCTCCAAACTGGAGAAATCTTAGGTCCCACTGAGAAAAACAAAGAGGAGTTAGGAAGAAGGTTGAGCTGCGTTAGGAGCTGCCTTCGACTTAGAAGATGAATCAAAGGATTTAAACTTCAAATTCTTGGCCTAAGATTTTAAAACATCACACCTCTTCTGGTGAGACCTATGTGACGAATTGATATCCTTGTTAAGTTCTTTGACAGCTTTAAATTGCAGACACAAATCCTTACTCTCTTGTTGCAGTTCTGTAATTAAATTGGTGTGTTCCTCATTCCACCTTATTGACCACACCAACTCCTCATCTAATTGATATATTGTCAGCTGGTGAGGAGTGGATCGTTCTACGGGTTGCTTGGTTTCTGGAGGCGTATTCAATTCATCGGATGATATCTCAAGGTCAATGGAAGGAACTTGTTTTCCAGAACTCATGTCTTGGGCAGATGCAGGGACATTCTCACGAGCAACCTCTTTAAGTAATCCGGTTGAGACACTAGCCAATGTATACAGAGGATAGTCTAGGTAATGTTTATCTACTTATGCCATACTGTCTGGATGACTGGTCTGAATATCAGGTTGAACCGTGGTCTAGACACTAGGCTAAACCATGGGCTGGACAAAATTTTCCTTCTTATCTCTGGTGCGAGGTCGTGGTAAGGGTACAAAATTAGCAGATATAGGGTTAACAGGGCTAGAATGGAAATATGGACTTGCCTTCTATGTGTCTTCATCGAGATGGAAAACATTGGGGATTTTCTTCTCTAAGGATGGGGTTTGACTGGATTCATGATTATGGAGATGCCGAGGGCATTTTCGAATGTTGAGATGGGGATTCAAAACTTTAAACAAAAAAGTATCCCAAGTATAATTCCTCTCTTTAAGCTGATATAAGATCAATATCTTAATCATACTATGGTGATATAAACTACCTTTAGGGTTAATGGTATTTTTCCTAACTTGGCTCGACATTTTCTCCAGGCTTCTAAGGAAATAAAAAGGAAAATTGAGAAACTTTTGATCAACAAAATGTGCTAGAAAACGAATATGGCAAGCTTTGAATACACTTAAATTACCCTCGCAAGTGATAAGGTGGATGATGGTAGTCAAAGGGTTGATGTATTCTGAATTAATCGAGTTTTGATGGAATCCCTTGATGCCTGCAACATGTTGTTATTTTGGTTTAAGATAGAAGTTGTGGGACGCCCGTGGAACAAACCAGTGCTTATGCCATTGATTGTGATCTCTTGGTAGCTTAGTCACAAGGGATATAGAATTCTCAATGACTGGAAAGGTGAGATGACCAACCCTGACCATCCTCCCATCAAAAACCATCACGAAAAGCAACGAAATTTCTTCATCATACCCTTGCAGCAGGTGAAGAAATGGATTCCACCCAGCCCGGAAAAAGATCTCTCGACACTCTCAAAATTCTGGTATTTGAAATAAATCTTGATAGCTCTTGGGTTCAAAGTGATTCGGCATTGTTTTAGACATAGGCAAGGATGCAAAGCTCACAAAGAGTACAGTGAGATAGTAACTAAAACGGCTCTACAAGGATGATAGTAGGTGATGGCGATATGAAAGAAAGAAAATTTCAAGAGGTCAGTTTAAAAATTTCTCCATTCAATCGATCAAATGATCATGCAAAGCCTTGGCACATTTAGGCAATCGTGCCATTATGACAAATCTTGAGTTGTGTGGCATCAAAGGATGCATGCGTTAATGAGCTCATAAGGTTTCGCTCAGTTCAACCATGTCCAAAGTAAAACTTTGGACAAGTTGAATGTATTAATCAATGCAATTTCATAGACCATATTCACACCCATAATAACTTAAGTTAACACAAGGATCGATCACTTGATGGTTTATACATGGAAGAGGATAAGAGGGTAAGTGTGATGACAATATAATGATGACTTAAAAGTTCCTAATGTCATCTCACATCCGTATGGGGGGTTTAAGATAGATCATATTATGTCAAAAATCGTACAAAATCATAGGTCAAAATTAGTCATAATGGTTTTATAAGCATGTAGATGTGACTTGATAATCATAGGTATAGCTCAGCTAATTTAACTTTTTTTCCCAAAGAAAAATTAAGCTAACACCATAACACACTTAACCATTAATGCTATAATATCACATTTTTTATTCAGATCGTCATTTGGCATCTCATTCATACCAGCATTCGACCCTTCATATGGTCATGCATATGATCCTTCATATAGGTTTTTTCTATAAAAACATGCTTTACTGGATCAGATTGCTGCTAATTATCCTAAAAAAAAAATTCATTTCTCAGAGATAAATGAATCTTTATATAAATAGTCAGAAAAATAAAGACAGTATAATCTTCACAGCATAATATTCCTCCCCCAAACCAAATATATGGCGTGTCCTCAAGCCATGCAAGAAAAACTAAGTAATTTAAAAATAGTTTAATACACAGTTATATCATGTTGTTATCATTTTTGCAAGAAAACGAAAAAATAACTAATAAAATGGAAATGATTCAGATATGTACATTTATCATAAACAGTTGTGCTTAGAAAGATCAGGTGAATAATGACAATATAATTGAAAAAAATGCCATAGGAAAAACTAGTCATCCATTCCTCATTGTAAGGATTTCTTGTCATCTCAAGAATATTTTTGAGTTTACCCTAGAGTTTGTGAGATTCTATATCTATGGGTCCCATTTCTAGGATAATCATATACTAGGTATTGGTTGAATTAGATGGTCGGATCAAAGTCCAACTTACATCCATTCTCTAATGACATCATAAACAGCTGGCCTACATATGTATTTATATATATTCTAGTTTGTTTACAAATATATTATCATTTTTCTGAACCATGTGCATAGTGGTGCATTAACCAGATCTCTTTTACCTGATATTTCCCTGCTACCAGTAGGCCTGTTCAGTACCTTGACGGGTTTAACTTGGTACCATGCAAGCATAGCCCCACTGCCAGTAGGCCTGTTTAGTACCCCGACAGGTTTACTTGCATTTACAGAGCTTCCTTGTTTTCAGATGTTACTTAGCATTGACCTGCTGCCAGTAGGCTTGTTCAGTACCTTAACGAGTTTTCTTCATATAACTATTTTGAGTATATGGAAGTCGGTTGGTATAGAGTGTGCTAAGCCTACTGAACAAATAATTCAAATTTAGAACAAAGCTCATAAGTAATTTTTATAAGGGCCTTAATTATGGATCATGTCAAAAGATAATAACTTAAATTTGTTCTTTGAACTTTCAGTCTATATTCTTCATAAAAGGTTAGTAATGTTCCCCACAAGCAGAAATTTCACTTACTTACCACAAAAATTGTCAAAACCCCAAATTTTCACAAAAAATTTAAAATTTTGAAATAACATAAAATGCTGGAACTGTGGTTTACTAATAGTTAAAGGTTAGCAATAAACGAAACAATTAATAGATTATTTTTACATAATCTCAAGTATATTATCTCAGCAGTTCCTTTTTGAAACAAGATTTAGTTTAACTTGCGCATTTCTTTTACTTTCAGTTTAGTGATGAAATTTATTTATGATAGGTAGGTGGAATCTGATTTGGAATCCAGGGCTTACTTAGCATTTATGCTAACACAGAAATATTACTTGTTCTTACAGGTTTTACAGGTATGAATGATTGAGTAACGTTTTTAAAATTCATAAAGTATGCATCAGTATTTCTAATTGCAAGTAATAAGCTTAGTAAAATAAGCTGCTATATTTCAACAACTTCTGTAAGGTAAAAATAGGTTGTTTTCTTCAGTTGTCTTTATAAGCGAAGTTCAGATGATTGAGTTTTTCTTTCTTTAATTATATGTAACGACAGTAAAATACCTTCTATAAATCTAAACTCATAATCTCAGCTGCTTGATTACTTCTATTTTAATAAGCATAACTTGCAATGTTATACTGATTGGATTTTGGGTTATTAAATATTATCATACCCTCTTATTTGTGTAATAAGTTACTTGATATTTAACCTCTGTAGCAACACTTACAGTCTGCAAACAGTTGACATTAATGTTGATGGATGTGAATATATTAGTGTCTTTTCCAAGCAAACACTATTGCCTATATCTTTTAAGTCTATGTTGAACTATGATGTTCTATTGGTTATAGACTCGAGTAGGATCAATCCTTTTTAAAATCTTATTACTCTATAATACTTCCTTATAATAATAATTACTATCTACCGACAGTTTCTAAGGTAGATGTTTCTATAAAAAATCAGCCTTTGTCCTATGCTAAACACTAGTTATTTGGGGAAGCATGAAATTATTCTACTAAGTATAAAACATGGTAGTTACCAGCAAAATGCCATCTTGAGAACAACAAAAGACTTATTAAATTCTCCATTCAATTAGACTTAGAAAAGTATGTTGTAAATAATCTTTTACCATACTGTCATTTGTATCATTTATTTCAATTGATCGTTATGTTTACATAAATATATTATTATGTCCATAGACATACAATAATGTCATTTAAATGAAATTCCTAAACAAGTCTAACAACTTTGACTTTGTAAAGAATTGATGAATTCTAAACTTTAAAGTGCTAAACAATTCTTATTATAAACTCCACCTGAGTTATGGGTTTTAGAGGAGTCTAGCCCCGCGTTGATCATAATATATTTATATGAACCTAGTATTGCATTGTTATTCTAAGGTTTACATTCTTTAACTTGGTCTTTACATTAACCAATTCGTTATCATAAATCATCGTGGATAAACATGGTAATCATAATGTTCATGTTATAATATTGACTTTGCTAAATGATTAGTTATATCAATTCGGAAATAATTTGTTTAAGAGATAAGGGTTCTTGTTTTCTATAAACAAAACCAAATATCTCCGAACTATATGATTATCATAGCTTCGAAATGTCAACGTTTGGAAGTTAAAAAATATCCATCGCCAAACAGCCTTATGATCGACACGTAAATGTGATTGATGGACTTTATACATGATTGATCATATAGTTTTGTTTTTGCATGAATGTTTCATGGATCATTATAAAAATCATTGTAAATTATTTGCGCGCAGGTGACTATATAGTTAGATCCATACACCGTTTAATTTTCTAGTGGCACGTGGACTTCTCCTGTCTGTGCAATAGTAGTATAAAATCCTTGTAACCCTATTCTTTTTCATTTTCCTCCATATTTTTCAGGCATTTGGGCTGCTCTGCAACCATTCTCATGGTGGCCTTGCTACTTTACTAGTTGTTAATGGCGTCACGAGTCCTGGGTTGAGTTGTTTGAGTCTTCACCATTCGGTCTTGAACTATTTCTGTAATTTGTGAGTCTTGTCTCTGTAAGGGTTTTGCTGATATTCAAAGCTTAAGGCTTGCGGCCTGTGTGTGGTTCCTTGCTTGTCCATTCGTGGCCAGTCATTGCAGAGATAGACTGATGATTTATTGTTGTTGGTTTAAGCACTACTTTTTGTCATAGGGTTTGAGAGTCTCGTTCTCATGTCTTGCATTGTTGGTGACATCTCCGGCTTCGCTGTCTAGTTCTTGCTTGGTCGTTGCCCAAATTTCTTCTTGCTGCTACTGGTAGTGGATTTTGCATGCATCTCCATCGTCTTTATCATTACGAGTATGAAGGTATGGCTTGCTATTACGCTGGTGATGGTGCTACTTTTCCTTCATGGCTATATCACCTTCACATCCAGGTAACATAATTACTTAAAGATTTAAAAACTAAACCTGCTTTCAATAAATAGTTCTGAAATTCGTGTTTTAATTAAACTTAGGTTTTTCTCCCTATAGGTGACAGTTCGCTCATCTCAAGGAAACGATAACTCAAGAAAAAGGTCAGGCACACTGGCTATGGGTAAGCCCTGGTTAACAAATGGAATTCCATGCTTGTACAGTATTTAAGGGATAGTTTTCAGTTGGAAAGTTATGGCCTGCTAGTTACCCTTCATGGGTTACTATTCCTCAGACTACTAGTTTAGTTTTTGTTAAACCCTTGCTTCTAACAGGGTACTCCGGCTCAAGCCGTGATTTGTAAATGTTGTTTAATTTTTTTTGTATACGGTTATTTTAATAGCTCTTGTGTCCTGTCAAGCCATACTCTGTTTAGTTCTAAAGCATAGAGATTTTTCTCTTATGAGCTCGAACTCAGTTTAATTTTAAGCTCTTAAGGAGATTTTGTAAACTAGGGTTTCTACCCTTATTCACCTGTGTAAAAGAAAATTTTGCTGTATATTAATTAGTCCATATTAATGATAATGTTAATAGATTAACTTGTTATTCCATCATGTTATAATTGTTTGAATACCAGCTCATATATTCGAGCTAGGTTTCCTATAGGTGACCTGTGTGTGAAATAATTTCTTTAATTCATTCATTAAGTTTTTAGTTTAATAACTAATTGATTTAATTATTGCAGAGGTACATAGTGTATTATATTTCCATAGTTATCTTTTCACTGTCCTTAAGGGACTGTATTAATCTACAATAGTTTTGTAGTTTAATAATAATTATTTCAAATACTTGGATTATTGTTTAAATGATTCTTATTTAGAATATTATTGTTATTAGGGTTTCGACCCTGTACTTCCTTTTATAAGTGAATTTTGTTTATAAAATTTAAATAAATTAGTTCTTCTATAAATAACATTTATTAAATATTATTTACCATCATATCCTAGTTGTTTTTATTAAATAAAATATAGATAGATTTGTTGAAGTTCTTTGTTCAGATGTTCATCTCTGTATTTAATTTATCTATAGAAATTAATTAAGCTAGAAAATACTCTACTTGAAGTATGAACATTTGTGAATATAGTTAGTTATTATGAACAGTAAATTAACTATGTATATCAGACTTTATTCTTTCCTTCACAGAATGAAATTAGTGCTTTATCTAAAATGTTTCTTTTGCCTCTGTCACAGGTTAATAGTATAATTTACAAAATGAAGTACTGTGCAAAAGTAATACCCTATTTAATTGAATAACTTGTTAATATAATCACCTACTATCTGTAAAATATTTGGCTATTTCCTTTCTAGTATTTTTACAACAATAATCTGGTTAAACAATAAACTTAACTAACAGGATATTGTTCTTCTCTGATAACAACTACATACATAAATAGATTACTGCACAATACCTCAGTTCATTTCAGGTTTCTAACATATATATATTCTATTTAAATACACTGCCTGTGCTGGAGTACGGTCTGGTCCACTCCAGATGTGGTAAAACATAGGTTAGGATTATTTTTCATCAATCTCAGAATCAGTTTTTTTTTTTTTAATAAACTAAAATATTACTAACACTATCAAATCACAACTAAAAATTTAACATTCAATAATCAGTCTAGCTCACATTTAAACATTTAACATAGTGAAATTAAAAGACTGTAGAACTTGATTAAGTTGAACAACAACAGCGTTGGGACGCTGTTCCTCCCTACCAACTCCTGGAGAGTGCTCAAACAGCGTCTCCTCAAGGCCCCTGAGCCTGTTCGTGGTCTCCTTGGCTGAGAACTGGTGGAGCAAGCAAACAAAATACTAGTCCAATGACTCAGTAATCACTCTACACTCAACAGTAAGATCCTTCATCTGAAAAGCTGCACTAGATCACTTTCTGCAGTTAACCCCTCAAACGCCTTCCATAAATTCCCTTGCCATTGAAATCCTTTGAAGTGCATTCACCTGAATGATCCTCTTCTTAGAATGAGTAGCCTCAGCTCTCTTCAATGGGCATTTTTATTAAGATTGACTAGGTCTTGGTGGGTTAGTTGTCATTAATTGAGCCATCTGCTCTGATCCCACTTTCTTGGGGGATCATGACCCCAAATGTAGGGAGGTTGCCACCTGCACCATTGGAAGTGTTTGAGGATGCTGCCACTTGTCTATTTTCTCTCCACCAAGTTGCCTCCACCAACTTGACCAGTAAACACTGTTTTAACAGTTCTCCCAAGCTGTTGTCTCCACTTTTATTTATTTATAATTAAAATATTCAGAATTACATTCAACATCCTTGACTCTGTTGAGTCATCAATTACAACTTAACATAAAATTTAACATATTGTCTTGAAATAAAATAAAATATGATAATATTATTTTTGCAAAATTGGGGCATGTGACATACACACCCCCTTAGAATATAAAATCGTCCTCGATGTTATTTATTCTTCATCCTCAGAATTCCCCTAGAACAGAATTGGATATGCATCTCGCATATTACTTTACAATTCCCAGGTGGCTTCCTTTGGACTAAGGTTCTTCCATTGCACCTTCACCTGTCCAATGCTGCGGTTCTGAAGTGTGATCTCCCTCTGCCCGAGGATACAGTCCGGTTCCACCAAAAAATCTCCTTCTGGTTCCACTTGTACATCATTCCAGTTAACAACATGAGTAGCATCATGGACATATTTCTTTAATACAGAAATGTGAAAAACATTATGTACTCTTAAATTTGGTGTTGATTCTAATTGATAAGCTACTTGTCCAATCCTAGACAAAATTTCAAATGTACCATAGTAACGAGGTTCCAATTTTGCACAACTCCCCAATCTCAGAGATCTCTTTTTGGGCCTTACCTTGATGAACACATGTTCACCTACCTGAAACTCCTTTGGATTTCTTTTTAAGTCTACTTGACTTTTTTTCCGATCCTATGCCACTTTTAGATTTCCCTGCACTTGTTTTACAATTTCTTCCATTTCTTTTAATAGTTTAGGACCTAATACCAATATATCCACTCAATTACTCCAAGAGATAGGATTATTACATTTTCATCCATATAAAATTTCAAAAGGACTAAATCTGGCTGATGTCTGATAATTATTATTATAAGCAAATTCTACCAGATGTAAATAATCCTCCCATTTACCTAACTGGTCTTTCACATACATTCTTAATAGATCTTCCAGTACTTGGTTTACCCTTTCAGTTTGTCCATCTGTTTGAGGATGGAATGAAGTACTAAAATTTAATGTAGTGTTTAACCCTTTAAACAAAGACTTGCAAAAGTTTCCTGTAAATTTAGGATCTCTATCTGAGATTATGACTTTTGGTACTCCATGCAATCGGAAAATCTATTTTAGAAAAATATCAGCTATGTTTGCAGCTTTATAAGTAGTCTTAACAGGTATAAAGTGAGCCGCTTTGCTTAACTTATCAACTACCACCATGATAGAATCATTTTGATTTTGATTTCTACGTAGCCCAGTAATAAAATCTAAACTAATTATCTCCCATTTCCATCTAGGAATGGGTAATGGCTGAAGCAATCCAGCTGGGTGTTAATGTTCAGTTTTTATCTGTTCAGAATCAAAACACCTAGCAATATATTCTGCTACTTCAGTCTTCATATTCGGCCAAAAATACTCTTTTCTTAACATAGTTATAGTCTTTTGAGAACCTGGATGACCTGAGTATGGAGTTTTATGAATTTCATCTAGAATTAACAGCTTAACTTTAGGTATGTTAGGTACATACATTCTATCTTTATACAGTAAAAATTCTTTTGCATTTAAATTGTAACGTTTACTTAAGTTTTATGTTGTATTTTCCTTAGTTTTAGCTTGCAAACTCTGGTAAATTTCATCTTGTTCTATCCCATCTTTAAGCTGTTCATCCAAATATGTAGCATAAGTGTTGATAGCTACTGCAAAATTCAGCCTTGCATTCCTACTTATTGCATCATCAAATTTTTTTTCTTTACCTTTTATGTGCTGAATTTCAAAATCATACTCGCTTAAGAAAGATAACCACCTAGCTTGTCTGGCATTTAGATTAGGTTGATCTAACAGATACTTCAATCATTTATTATCAGTCATTAAAACAAATTTTCTGCCAATTAGGTGATGTCACCACATCTTTAAGGCGTGTATAACAGCTGCTAATTCCATATCATATGTTGCATAATTATTTTCATGAACTTTTAACTTTCTAGACTCATAGGAAATAACATGCCCTTCTTGAGTCAGCACACCACCTAAGCCATCATTACAGGCATCACTACACATTACAAATTCTTTATTAGGATCAACTATTCTTAAAATAGGTGTGCTGGTTAATAAATTTTTTAACTTTTTAAAGCTTTCTTCACATTTCTGATTCCAGTCGAACTTCTTTCCCTTCTTCTGCAAGGAAGTTATTGGATTTGCAATTCTTGAAAAACCTTCAATGAACCTCCGGTAGTAACCGATAATTCCCATGAAATATCGAACATCCGTCACATCCTTAGGAACTGACCAATCTTCAATTTCCCTTATCTTTTCAGGATCTACTGAAATCCCTTCCTTGGTCACCACCTGACCTAAATACTGAATCTTATCTTTAAATAAATCACATTTACTAAACTTTGTGAAGAGTTGATGATCTCGCAACTCTTGCAAAACAATTTTTAGATGTTCTTTATGTTCTTCTTCAGTTTTTGAATAGATTAGAATGTCGTCGATAAACATGACCACAAAATTATCTAAATACTTATGTATAACATTGTTCATTAAACACATGAAAACAACTGGGGCATTGGTAAGTCCGAATGACATTACGACAAATTCGTAATGACCATATCTAGTTCTGAAAGCTGTCTTAAATATGTCTTCATCTTTCATCCTTACTTGATGATATCTAGACCTTAAATCTATTTTCGAAAACACCATGGCTCCACGTAGTTGATCAAAAAGATCATCTATGCGGGGCAATGCATATCAATTTTTGATGGTAATCTTATTTAACTGACGGTAATCTATGCAAAGTCGCATGGTTCCGTCCTTTTTCTTAACAAAGATGACAGGTGCCCCCCAGGGATACACACTAGGTCGAATATACTTTTTATCAATTAGTTATTTTAATTGAGACTTTAATTCATTAAGTTCCAATATGTTCATTTGATAAGGGGCCTTTGAATTAGGTACTGCACCCGGTACTAGTTCAATGGTGAAATCCAATTCCCTTTTCGGGGGTAATCCCAGAATTTCTTCGGGGAATACATCAACATATTCTCTTAATATTGGTATGTCTTCCAATTTTAACTTATCTGTCTTAATTAGACTCTCTTCATTAGTTATTGTTATTGCATAATCTTTACATCCCTGTCTAATAGCTCTCTTAAGTTGTAGGGCAAAAATATGCCTTATGGTGGTTTTTCTAGGGATTCCTTTAACATTTACTTATTTTCTGTCACTGTTTAAACATGTGAAAGTTTTATCATAACAATTTAGAATTACTCTATGTTGTTCTAACCAGTCCATACCAATCAACAAATCATAAAAACCAAGAGGCAAAACATTAAGCTTGACAACAGTTTCAAAATGATCCATAACTACTGCACATTCTTTTACAAAACAAGTTACTTTTCTTTTAGCATCAATGGCTAACTGAACTAACCAAGGATTCTCAAATTTTTCAACAGATAACTTACATTTTTCTACCATTTTAGGTGCAATATAACTAATACTAGCTTCTGGATCAATCAAAATAGTTACAAGGGTCTGATTTATCATACCTTCTACTTCCACCATGGAAGTCGGATATTCAGCTTGTCGATTCTCCAAGGCCGCGTTGATTCTGGGCATGGTCATCGCTAGTTCCCCAACGATAATCTCCTACTGTATGGTATGGATATTGCTAACAGTCTTCTTCTGATTTGGATAGACTGAAGCATAGTCTGGGCCATTATACTCCCAGCAATTGATAGGTTCTTTGCACTCAAAGTTCTTGGTAAAATTTCCATGATTATTTGCAAATTCCTTACCTTTAGAATTATTCTGATTGTTGGGTGTATTGTTCTTATTTCCTTGGAAGTTCTTGTTATTAGGATAATTTCTGGCCTTATTGTTCTTAGAATTTCTGTTGGGCACAAAATCCTTCTTCTTTTGTTCATACTGATTATTATTTTTCTTAGCCTTCCAGTTGGCCAAGCTTTCCTTCTTCCGATTCTGCTCAAAATAGAAGTTAGCTTTTCTCATAGCTTCTTCCAAGGTCTTTGGGTTATCATATTCAATCCTATCCACAATATGATAAGGTAGACATCTGAAGAATCGTTGTACCTTTGGTTTCTCATCTACAAGGTATGGTACATACCTAAGTAGACTTAAGAACTTATTGTTCATATCTTTCATTGTCATTGATCCTAACTTAAACTCATAAAATTCTTTTGCTCTTTCCTCATAATATTGCTCAGACATATTTTTTTTTTAAAATACCTCTTAAAGGTACTCTAGTTTACATTTTTCTCTTTTATTCCCTTAACTCTTTTCAAGTCCTGCCACCAAATGTCAGCCTTTCCTGAGAGGTTATAAATAGCCATTCTAGCCTTTAACTGGTTAGAATAGTTATATATTTGAAAGTACTTCATCATCCCATATAACTAGGATTTAGATTCCTCCCCCTTCTCAGTCTCTCCATTAAAGGTTGGTGGTTTTATCTTTTTGAATTCCCTGGAAATATCCTCATAAGGTTTGTATTTCCTCTTTTTAGTGTACTGATTATCATCACTACTGCCACTAGTAGAATGGTAATTTCGTTGTTCACCAAACATCTCAGAAGATGAACTACTTTTAGTTTTAGTATGTTTCATATTTTTATATTTACGTTGATGACTTGTATCTTCTAATTATGTTCTTCTACCCCTACCCTCAGTTTGAAACTTTTCAGTAAGGATCTGATTAAGCTCTTATTGAGCCCTCGGAATCCTTTCATTTTCTCACTTTACAGACTCCATTTCATATTTTAGGTCTTTTACAGTTTGTAACAATTCTGAGGAATTGGTAGTTAAATCCTCTGGTATAAGATCTCTTGGTAAATTTCCTGGTTCAATAACTGGAGATTCCTCCTCTCCATATTCTTCCAACCTTTCCATACCTATCTGTTAAACTTCAGAAAACAATTCTCTATTGAATAACATTTAAAATAAAATACGCCAGCATAATAATTTAGTTTACTGTTTCCTAAAATCTATTTGGGCTTCATCAAGGCCTAGTGTTTGAACCTTGTGCTCTGATACCACATGTCAAAACCCCAAATTTTCACAAAAATTTTAAAATTTTGAAATTAACATAAAATGCTGGAACTGCGTTTTACTAATAGTTAAAGGTTAGCAATAAACAAAATAGTTAATAGATTAGTTTTACATAATCTCAATTATATTATCTCAGCAGTTCCTTTTTGAAACAAGATTTAGTTTAACTTGCGCATTTCTTCTACTTTCAGTTTACTGATGAAATTTATTGACGACAAGTAGGTGGAATCTAATTTGGAATCCGGGGCTTACTTAGCATTTATGCTAACACAGAAAGATTACTTGTTCTTATAGGTTTTACATGTATGAATGATCGAGTAACATTTTTAAAATTCATAAAGTATGCAACAGTATTTCTAATTGCAAGTAATAAGCTTAGTAAAATAAGCTGCTCTATTTCAACAAATTCTGTAAGGTAAAAACAGTTTGTTTTCTTCAGTTGTCCTTATAAGCGAAGTTCAGATGATTGAGTTTTTATTTCTTTAATTGTAAATAACGACAGTAAAATACCTTCTATAACTCTAAACTCGTAATCTCGGTTGCTTGATTACTTCTATTTTAATAAGCATAACTTGCGATGTTATACTGATTGTATTTTGGGTTATTAAATATTATCATACCCTCTTATTTGTGTAATAAGTTGCTTGATATTTAACCTTTGTAGCGACATTTATAGTCTGCAAACGTTTGACATTAATGTTGATGGATGTGAAGACGTTAGTTTCTTTTCCAAGCAAACAATATTGTCTATATCTTTTAAGTCTATGTTGAACTATGATGTTCTATTGGTTATAGACTCAAGTAGGATCAATCCTTTTAAAAATCTTATTACTCTATAATACTTCCTTATAATAAGAATTACTATCTACAGATAGTTTCTAAGGTAGATGTTTCTATAAAAAATCAGCCTTTGTCCTATGCTAAACACCAGTTATTTGTGGAAGCATGAAATTATTCTACTAAGTATAAAACATGGTAGTTACCAGCAAAATGCCATCTTGAGAACAACAAAAGACTTATTAAAGTCTCCATTCAATTAGACTAATAAAATTTTGCTGTAAATAATGTTTTACCATACTGTCATTTTTATCATTTATTTCAATTGATCGTTATGTTTACATAAATATATTATTATGTCCATAGACATACAATTATGTCATTTAAATGAAATTCCTAAACAAGTCTAACAACTTTGACTTTGTAAAGAATTGATGAATTCTAAACTTTAAAGTGCTAAACAATTCTTATTATAAACTCCACCTGAGTTATGGGTTTACAGGAGTCTAGCCCCGCGTTGATCATAATATATTTATATGAACCTAGTATTGCATTGTTATTCTAAGGTTTACATTCTTTAACTTGGTATTTACATTAACCAATTCGTTATCATAAATCATCGTGGATAAACATGGTAATCATAATGTTCATGTTATAATATTGACTTTGGTAAATGATTAGTTATATCAATTCGGAAATGATTTGTTTAAGAGATAAGGGTTCTTGTTTTATATAAACAAAACCAAATAGCTCTGAACTATATGATTATCATAGCTTCGAAATGTCAACGTTTGGAAGTTTAAAAATATCCATCGCCAAACATCCTTATGATCAACACGTAAATGTGATTGATGGAATTTATACATGATTGATCATATAGTTTTCTTTTTGCATGAATGTTTCATGGATCATTATAAAAATCATTGTAAATTATTTGCGTGCAGGTGACTATATGGTTAGATCCATACACTGTCTAATTTTCTAGTGGCACGTGGACTTCTCCTGTCTATGCAATAGTAGTATAAAATCCTTGTAACCCTATTATTTTTCATTTTCCTCCGTATTTTTTGGGCCTTCAGGCCACTCTGCAACCATTCTCATGGCGGCCCTGCTACTTTACTGGTTGTTAATGGCATCCCGAGTCCTGGGTTGAGTTGTTTTAGTCTTCACCATTCGGTCTCGAACTATTTATGTAATTTGTGAGTCTTGTCTCTGTAAGGGTTTTGTTGAGATTCAAAGCTTAAGGCCTGTGGCCTATGTGTGGTTCCTTGCTTGTCCATTCGTGGCCGGTCATTGGAGAGATAGATTGATGATTTCTTGTTGTTGGTTTAAGCACTACTCTTCGTCGTAGGGTTTGAGAGTCTCATTCTCATGTCTTGCATTGTTGGTGAAAGCTCTGGCTTCGCTGTCTAGTTCTTGCTTGGCCGTTTCCCAAACTTCTTCTTCCTGCTGCTGGCAGTGGCTTTTTCATGCGTATCCATCATCTCTGTCATTACGAGTATGAAGGTATGGCTTGTTGTTATGCTGGTGATGGTGCTACTATTCCTTCGTGGATATATCACCTTCACTTCCAGGTAACATAATTACTTAAAGATTTAAAAACTAAACCTGTTTTCAGTAAATAGTTCTGAAATTCGTGTTTTAATTAAACTTAGGTTTTTCTCCCTGCAAGTGAGAGTTTGCTCGTCTCGTGGCAACGATACTTCAAGAAAAAGGTTTGGCACACTGGCTATGGGTAAGCCCTAGTTAACAAATGGAATTCCATGCTTGTACAGTCCTTAAGGGACAGTTTTCAACTGGAAAGTTACGGCCTGCTAGTTACCCTTCATGGGTTATTGTTCCTCAGATTACTAGTTTAGTTTTTGTTAAACCCTTGCTTCTAGCAGGGTACTCCAGCTCAAGACATGACTTGTAAATGTTGTTTACTTGTTTTTGTATACGGTTATGTTAATATCTCTTGTGGCCTGTCAAGCTATACTCTGTTTAGTTCTAAAGCATAGATATTTTTTTCTTATGAGCTCGAACTCAATTTACTTTTAAGCTCTTAAGGAGATTTTGTAAAATAGGGTTTTTACCCTTATTCGCCTGTGTAAAACAAAATTTTTCTATATATTAATTAGTCTGTATTAATGATACTATTAATAGATTAACTTGTTATTCCATCATGTTATAATTGTTTGAATACCAACTCAGATATTCGAGCTAGGTTTCCTATAGGTGACCTGTGTGTGAAATAATTTCTTTAATGCATTCGTTAAGTTTTTAGTTTAATGACTAATTGATTTAATTATTGCACATGTACATAGTGTATTATATTTCCATAGTTATATTTTCACTGTCCTTAAGGGACTGTAATAATCTACAATAATTTTGTAGTTTAATAATAATTATTTCAAATAGTTGGATTATTGTTTAAATGATTCTTATTTACAATATTATTGTTATTAGGGTTTCGACCCTGCACTTCCTTTTATAAGTAAATTTTGTTTATAAAATTTAAATAAATTAGTTCTTTTATAAATAACATTTATTAAATATTATTTACCATCGTATCCTAGTTGTTTTTATTAAATAAAATATAGATAGATTTGTTAAAGTTCTTTGTTCAGATGTTCTTCATCTCTGTATTTATTTTATCTATAGAAATTAATTAATCTAGAAAATACTCTACTTGAATTATGAACATTTGTGAATATAGTTAGTTATTATGAAGAGTAAATTAACTATGTATATCAGACTTTATTCTTTCCTTCGCAGAATGAAATCAGTGCTTTATCTAAAATGTTTCTTCTGCCTCTGTCAGAGGTTAATAGTATAATTTACAAAATGAATTACTGTGCAAAAGTAAAAGCCTATTTACTTGAATAACTTGTTAATATAATCACCTACTATCTGTAAAATATTTGGCTATTTCCTTTCTAGTTTTTTTACAACAATAATCTGGTTAAACAATAAAATTAACTAACATAATATTGTTCTTCTTTGATAACAGCTACATACAGAAATAGATTAATGTATAATACCTTAGTTCATTCCAGGTTTCTAACATATCTATATTCTATTTAAATACATTTCCTATGCTGGAGTACTGTCTAGTCCACTCCAAATGTGGAAAAACATAGGTTAGAATTATTTTTCATCAATTTCAGAATCAATTTTTTTTTTTTAATAAACTAAAAGATTACTAAGACTATCAAATCACAACTAAACATTTAACATTCAATAATCAATATAGATCACATTTAAACATTTAACATAGTGAAATTAAAGACTGTAGAACCTAATTAAGCTGGAAAACAACAGCATTGGAAGGCTGTTCCTCCCTACCAACTCTTGGAGAGCGCTCAAACAGCGTCTCCTCGGGATCCCCGAGCCTGTTCCTGGTCTCCTTAGCTAAGAACTAGTGGAGAAAGCAAACAAAATACTAGTCCAATGACGCAGTAATCACTCTGCACTCAATAGTAAGATCCTTCAGCTGAAAAACTACACTAGATCACTTTCTACAGTTAACCCCTCAAACACCTTCCACAAATTCCCTTTCCATTGAAATCCTTTGAAGTACATTCACCTGAATAATCCTGTTCTTGGAATAAGCATCCTCAGCTCTCTTCAATGGACATTTTTATTAAGATTTCCTCAGTCTTTTTGGGTCAGTTGTCATTAATTGAGCCACCTGCTGTGATCCCACTTTCTTGGGGGATTGTGACCCCAAATGTAGGGAGGTTTCCACCTGCAACATTGGAAGTGTTTGAGGATGTTGCCACTTGTCTATTTGATCTCCACCCAGTCTCCTCCACCAACTTGACCAGTAAACACTCTTTTAACAGTTCTCCCAAGCTGTTGTCTCCACTTTTATTTATTTATAATTAAAATATTCAGAATTACATTCAACATTCTTGACTCTGCTAAGTCATCAATTACAACTTAGCATAAAATTTAACATATTGTCTTGAAATAAAATCAAATATGATAATATTGTTTTTGCAAAATTGGGGCATGTGACAAAAATGCTTAAGAGACAAGTTTTGATGACAAGTATAGGATGAATTAGTAGTCCATAGGTGTAAGATTAGAATCTGAAGAACATGATAATTAGAGTAGGTATTTCAAGCAATTGTTCTATTAAATCAGAAATGTACATGTTTGAATCAAAATACCATATATAAAATCATAACAAATCATAGAATAAATGGTTAAGGATGATATACAAAGAATTCTTTAATTACACTATAAACTTCAATTTTGATAGTAACCAGAAAGAAAGAGTTAAGAGATATTATGAGTCTTTTATAGCACTTCCCTTTTCAGATAATACTCCATGACCTGCTTATAGAGATAAATTATTTGCAATCAAACTGCAACACCACTTGTTATATGATTCATATTTATTCATAACAAAGCATCTATAAAATTCATATGAATGAGAAAAAAAAAGAGTCTTTCCGCTTTAATTTGAAAAAACTGCAACAAATGATCGTGGGAATGAAAATTCTATATAAATGTAGTTAATTTGTTAGAAATGACTCTTACTTATTCGGGCGAACACAAACATATTTACATATATACAAGTAATTAGAACCCAAAATAATTTAAGGATCGGGAGGAGGAGGAATAATTTCATCTTCAACCAATTCCATCTCCTTTTACTGCAAGACATTTTGTATGAAATCCTATTTAGATATTGGTTGATGGTAAAGTCTAAGTCTGTGTCCATTTACTACAAAGGAAATTTGTGGACCATCAATTGTTTTAATTCCTACTGACCCATTATCGAAAGCTGTAACCACTTCATATGGACCCATCCAACAAGTAGTTAATTTTCCTTTAAAATTTGTGTACCTTGAGTCAAATAGAAATGCCCAATCTCCAGTATTAAATTGTTTTTTCTTAATAAATTTATCATGCCATTTCTTCCATTGATTCTGTATTAACATTGTTCTTTGGAGTGCATCTTGTCTAATTTCATCTAACTCATTAATCTATAACACTCGTTGTTTCTGTGCTTCGTCCAAATTCATGCCTAATTTTTCTACCATGAGAAAGGTATTAACTTGAAATTCGATAGGTAAATGGACTTGTTTTCCATACACTAACTCATAGGGGGTATGTCTGGTAGTGTTTCTCCATGTTATCCTATAGGCCCACAAGGCCTCCGGGACTCTATCTTCCCAATCCTTATGATGTAAGTGAATGGTTTTGGTTAAGATGGATTATAATACTTTATTGGTTGATTCTACTTAGCCATTAGCCTGCAGATGATAAGGTGAGGATTTGCAATGTTGGATGCCATACTTTGCGGTGAGTTATTTCATGAACCTAGAAGTGAATTGAGACCCTTGATCTATGACAATTTCTCTAGGCACACCAAACTGAGTGAATATTTCTTCATATATGAATTCTACTACCGATTTCTCTATGGCCCTAAACAAAGCTTTAGCTTCTACCCACTTGGTAACATAGTCTGTGCAGACTAGGATATACTTATTTTTACGAGACATGGGAGAAATTGGTCCTACAAAATCCAGAGCCCATTTCTCAAAAGGCTCTATCATGACTTGAGTTTGTAAGGGAATCTGATCAGAAGATGTAGGTCTACCCATTATTTGGAAACTATCGCATCCTTTAACATATTTGGTAGCATCCTTGAAAATGCTCGGCCAGTAATAACCAAAGTGCAGCACTTTGTATGCTATCCACTTATCAGAAAAATGTCCTCCACATGGTCCATCATGGCATGCATGGAGGATATCTGTCAGTTCATCCTCCTGTACGCATCGTCTAATAATAATATCTGGGCTAGTACAAAAGAGATTATTATAAACCCAGGAATAGTTAGAGCTCTGACCTATAATACGACGCTTCTCGGGTGGGGACAAGTGATTTGGTAATTTCCCAGTTGCTAAATAATTGGCAATGTTTGCAAACCAAGGGGGTTGAATAGATACAACAAATAAATGTTCATCAGGAAAAGTGTCATCAATGGGTTTAGTACCGTCATTATGTTGAATACGGGAAAGGAAATATGCTACTAAATTCTCTTTACCAATTCAGTCAATGATGATAATGTTAAATTATTGTAATAAAATAAGCCACCAAGTCACCCTACCATTGGTAATTGGTTTATTCATTAAAAATATGATGGCCAAGTGATTCGTATGCACAAAAATTTCGTATCCTGTAATATAATGGTGAAATTTATTAATAGAATAGACTACTACCAAAAATTCTTTTTCAGTAACAGTATAATTCAACTCGACAGGGGTCAAATTCTTGATAATAAAATAAATGGCATAAGGTGATTGGCCTTCTTTTTGGCCTAGGAATCCTCCTATGGCCGTATCAGAAGCATCACTGGATATATGGAAAGGAAGGGACTAGTTGGGACCCCTCAATATTGACGCCACTGATAATTTATCTTTTAAGACTTTGAAAGCACCTTGACAGGATTCAGTCCATTCGAATTCTACATCCTTTCTAAGCAACTTAAACATTGGTGCAACTTATATTTTAGTGAAATTCTCAATAAAGCGTCGATAATAGCCTGCATGGCCAAGAAAGCTTCTTACTTATTTTTGAGTTTTTGGAGAAGGAAGGCCAATAATTAATTCTATTTTCACAGGATTCACCTTGATTCCTTGGGAAGAAACATGATGCCCCAAGACTATTCCTTTTGTTAATAACATTTTACATTTCTCATGACTAAGGGCCAGGTTTGTTTCTTGACATCAAATTTGGACCTTCTCAAGGTTATCAAGGGCCTCTTGAAAGGTATTACCATAAGATATAAAATCATCCATGTACACATCCACGCAGTCATGTATAAGATCAGAAAAAATTCTTGAAATTGCACGCTGAAAACTGGCAGGTGCATTACATAAGCCAAATGGAAAAACTCTATAGGAGTATGTTCCCCAAGGGCATGTAAAAGTGGTCTTATTTTGATTCTCGGGTGCTATTAAAATATGATTCTATCCACTATACCCATCAAGAAAGGAAAATTATTTTTTTCCTAAAAGGGTATCTAACACTTGATCAATAAAGGGAAAAGAAAAATAGCCTTTAAGAGTGGCCTTATTTAGCTCTCTGAAATCAACACAAATACGCCACTTCCCTTTGAATTTCTTCGGGACTACTACTAGAGGATACACCCATTTAATGTCGGAGATAGGATAGATGAAACCAACATTGAGAATTTTTCATAACTCCTCTTTTACTATATCTTTTTGCAAATGGTTCTATCTCTCAATTCTTCTCGTCATAGAAAGTTGTACAGAGCTAGCCCGTTTTCATGCTGGTTGTAGGCCTAGCCTCCATGTAGGTCTTCATCAATAGAGCCATCCGTTTTTCATGCTGGTTGTAGGCCTAGCCTCCATATAGGTCTTCATCAATAGAGCCATCCCTTTTTCATGCTAGATGTACTGCCTTGCCATTGCAAGGACTTCCCCTATAGAGCCAGCCCTCTTTCATGTTTATTACAGCTGATTTTACCACACATGGTGAATCACACTTTTATGGCCTTCCCTATCCCTTTGTAGACTCCTTATACCCCATGGACCATTTTTGTACCTTGATGTTTCCAAGATCATCGCTAAAAACATGCAAAATTTGCCATACATGACTTTTAAGCCCTTTCTTGTGTATATACGTGGATTTGACCCTTAAACCTGTGTACATCGGGATGTGCGCAAAAGGCCAAATTATTTTGGAGTTTTCCTTGATGTGGATATGACTCACTTGTCTCCTGGCCTTCCATATGCCTTGAGATCACTCAGATTCGACCTTTCAGTACCCCATTGAAGAGCTTTATAAGGAACCCTTTGGATACATTGAAGGCATGAGGAATTGAAGAGCAAGAAAACTATAGTCCATTGTTGCTGGAGCTTATAATTGACTCTGCATCCCTTTGTCCCTTGGAGCACTTTTGTGTTCTTCCCAAGCTTGCCTTTTTCTTGTGAGCTTGCTATCAAGAGATGCAGGATTGAAGTGGTGGAGGCCCAAGTGGGGGACTCAGTTTCTCCGATTCACAGACGTACCCACATAGGTTGTCACTATTGTAATCTCTGTTTTATATTAATAGAAATATCTTTTCCTGTCCAATAATATGTGTTTAAATGAGTATTTAATCCATGGATGCTTTTAAATGCTTATATGTTATTGATTATATATGCTAGAGTAGGTCTAACACAATTATATATAGCATGCTTGTCTTGTTTATTGAATGTTGAGGAAGCAATTTATCAATTCAAGATGGAGTTGGAAAGGTCAATGGGGATCTACATCAACCGTCTGAAATAAGGTACGAACCGAGATTCTTTAGTGTTAGATATTTGGTTTCTATTGCATATAGGAAAGGATTGATTTCTGGAGTCAAGTTGTCTATTGTGGTACCCCAAGCCATAGGAATTTCTCTTTGTAACAGAATTGGCGACTTCGCTAGGGAGTTCCTAGCAATTATCCTTTGGGGGTTTTTATCGGCATTCAATGTTCTTGAATTGCTCTGATTTCTCTTTTTCTAAGTCGGGTCTGGGGGCATGTTGGCCTAGTAGTGTCTTATAGGTGTGAATTTTGTCTCATCTTATCTATTTGCCTTCATTTTTATCTCTTTTTCTTCCTATATGCAAGTTTTTTCCTCACAATCGCATGTACACACGGTTTTGACTGAGATATCCACGTACATATGCGGGTTTTCTGCACACAGTCACGTATGCCCTGAGTTTTTCCTTTTAGAGGATGATTGAGTGTTGCTGGGTGAGTTTTGATGATTGCTGAGTCTCCTTTGAAGCTTCTAGAGTCTGTATATGCCCCTGTTTCTGACCAGAGACGCCTTTTAGGGTAATTGTTTTAAAGATTGTTCTTGTCATTGCATTTTCAGTTTTTTGTTTTGGGATTAGTGCATTAGATCTCTTTTACCGTAGTGCTTTGCGTGAGTGTTGTTTGATTGTGTTTTCAGAGTCTGGGGATGGTAGAGTCATTATTTTGTTTTATTATCTCATTTTTATTCAAAAAATCCAAAAATATTTGCTTCTTTGCATCCTTATGCATCATTGCACTTTGCATTTTGCATGGTACTTGCACTAGGTTTGCTTAGAGAAGTATTAGTTAGGCTTTCATATAGGAATGATTGCATTTGTCATTTGAAGAAAATTTTGCATTTCACATAGTAGCATGCCCTGTTTTTCATTCAACACAATGCATTTGCATTGATTGTTAGGTGTGCATTTTGCTTCATGTTGCATCATAACATCATTGGTTGGATGGTCATGTACCTTTTTTGAGTAATAAAGCCAAATACAATCAACGCTTAATTAAAATGGATTACACTATTTTCTTTGATAGGGTACACCAACAAGATTAGGTTTTAGGGTCTTGGAATAGTTCATTGTGAGTAAATTCTCCAAGACCACTAAACAACAACATGTATGTGTCTGTCCAGGTGAGAGTGTGAAATTCCTTGGTATAATTAGTGTTTCTCAGGATCCTCCTCTTACAAGGGAGTTAAGCACGAGGTAGTGTGAGCGGTCATAACTGAGTAGCATCAGAGATATTTCCAGGATTGTATTTGTATATGGGGGCTCTTTCGATAGTTTTGGGCTTTGCTACCCTACCCATAAGGTCAATCCCACCTACGACTGTCCACTTGAGCATTGATTATATTGAGGTGACTTTAGTTTCCTTACCTAGGTTATTGAGGGGGTACTTTGCAGGGGTTATTCTGCAAGTGTCTTGGCCAGGTTGGGGTCGGACAACACAGTCACTATATGCATTGAAGCTGAGGGCCACAATAATTGGTTACGAAGCTCCGCTTGTTGTGTATGGGAGTCTCAAGCCTCTCCTAGGTGAGACATACCTACTTCATTCACGAGCTCACATATCCTACCCTTGTTTGCTTATGATTGGATTTAGATTATATAGGTGTATGATCTGTGCACGCTAGCTTGCTTAGGGTTTGCGTAAGTAGAAGAGTATTTTTCATTTTTTGAGTCATTGTGGATTCAGGTGCGACACTTCGTTTTTCTCATTATTTAGTAGGACTTCCACCTTCTACATCTCCTCCTCCTTTGGGAGAGAGAAACAGACAGTCTAGGAAGACTACTTCTCACATTGATTCACACACGATGGGAGATCATTGAGATGAAATTCCTGAGTTTCCTTCTCCACCTCACGAGGTTGGGGAAGAAGATCCTACTCCTACATATGATCCTTCACCTGATATACCTACACACACTGGGTGTGATCCCTCATTCATAGGTCGTCAGTATTGGTCTCCAGACGACGAGACTCATCATGAACCTACAAGCACTAGTTATGATATGTCTGGTATTCCTATACATGATTTGGCTTAGGATGTCGAGTCAGATTTTGAACCTAACACTATGCCTAGGGGTATTCCTAATCATTTCCATGTAGAAAGGTTTGGGAACATGAGTCACATTGCACCCTCCATCCCGACAATGGAGGTCACATCACATGTTCGTCCTAGATCTAGTGCTAGTAGTCCTATTTAGATACTAGAACCAAGATGAGTGACGGTAAGGAATACCACTTACATAGTTTCACATGTCCCTTCATCCTCTATTCCTAGTTCTTTGAATGTTATTCCTCCCCCTCATTCACGTGGTCATTCGGGCTGGAATGTTGCTACAAGTCATGTTCATACTGCTGCTACTCATGTAGTCGTGTCTCAGAGTCAAGTACCTCCTGTTGTCTCGGGAGGTTGTATTCCTACTTCTGGAGGTCATATTCCTACTTCTAGAGGTCATATTCCTACTTATGGAGTGTCTCATGGGACATCTCATGGGACTTCTTATGGACCATATTATGGACTATAGTATGCACAGATTTATTCACCTTATGGGTATGGGTATCAAAAACTCGCTTACTCCTCGAATTATGGCTTTGCAGCCCCAAATAGTCAAGGTACACCACATTATGGTGCTTCCATGCTACCCTACATGGGTCAAATGGGTGGAGGATACTATGGCCATGGCCATGGTGGTTATGGTAATCAGTCCTATGTGAAACAAAATTATCAGGGGGCATCTCATCGACCTGCTCAACCTAGGCTCCCTTTCCTCGCAACGTTAAATTTGCCCGACTTGTTGAGACTAATGAACGATCCAGTATCTTATGACTCGGCTTGGCTAGCTGTCCCTACCAAGATTCTCTCGGACATTTCCAAATTCGATGGAAAACCAGGAGAAGATCCTAGTGAACATGTTACTACATTTCACCTTTGGTGCTCTTCTAATTCCTTACACAAAGATTCGATCCGTTTAAGGCTATTTCAACGCACCCTCACTGGTCCTGCAGTGAAATGGTATATAGAGCTACCTATGGGGGCATTCACTTTGTTTGATGACCTAGATATTAATTTTCTCAACCACTTCCAGCTACCAGTGCGTTACGACATTGGTACAGAACTCTTGTCGACATTTCAGCAAGATAAAGCCACGCATATCTCAGACTATATCCAAGAGTGGCGTATATGGAAGAGATTGATTAAAACCTTCATACTGCCAGAGTTTCTCCCTGAGTGGTTCCTTAAATCGTTACTACCTTATATAGCGAAGGATGTTTCTACATCTGGAGTTCAGAACGAGGAACAGGCCATTTTTAGGGCACAGGAATTGGATTTGATTTATGCTCAATCCAGTTTGTTATATGAGATCATTCCTAACACTCCACGTTATAGTTTCGACCCTAAGGTCTAACCTGGACCACATGCCGATGGCATTGTTGGCTGTACGAGTACCAAACCTACAGATTCAGTTATGAAACAGGTCAGTCAATTATCTATCAACCAATTTGCCTTGGGACAAGCCACAACTTCATCTCAACCCACCCAAATGGCGAATGTGTTTTCAGAGAAATCGTCAGACCAGAAGGGTAACCAACAACCCATAAGGAATAAAAAGAAGGCTAAAAACAATCGTAAGGGTGGGAATAGAAATGAAAATGCCAATTCTAATGACAAGAATGCCCGAAATGATGGGGGGGACAAGCAGCCTAAACGTAAGGTTAAGTTTCCTTGCAAGTTGTGTAAGGATGACCACCTCACTCACTTGTGCCCTCGGATAGAAGAAGCCTCGAGGTTCATTGTGCAGGGCCCAACTGTGTTGACCAACCCTTTATCTCATAATCAAAACATGAACTAGAGGACCCATGATCAGTCTGGTGGGGATCAAGATCCGCCGGAATCCAGTAGTGGTCATGGTTGCATCAATATGGTGCATTCTACTAAGGTTGTGACTCATGCAAAGGACTATGGTTCATCACAACCAGACCTTGGAAAGGAACCTGCTCCACCCAAGAGTCCTTTGCATATTGAAAACCCTATGGATAAACCTCAAGTTTCACTACGCATTCCTAAGGGCGTCCTTAAGCGTTCGAGGCACAATCCTAATGCCTGAGCTGCCCAGAACTATTCAATTGTCGAGGATTTGGGACACACTCCTTGTGTGATTTCTACACTTGAAGTACTTTAGAGTTGTCCTTTGCAAAGGAAGGATTTGCTTTCTTCTCTTGGTGTTAATGATGATAACTCTTCCTGTGTCATCAAATTTGAAACCACGGGACTACAAACTTGCTTGCCTTACTATGTGTCTCTCTTGATTCATGTAGAGGGTCTTAACATGATTGTCAAAAACATTGTGATTAATGAAGGCGCTGCTTCTTCCGTGATGTCTTTGGCATGTTGGAAGTGTTTGGGTTCCCTTGAGTTGTCTAAATCCACTACCATGTTGAATTCCTTTGATGGTAGATCATTTCGGCCGCATGGCATTCTTCCTTCTCTTAAGGTCCGTTTGGGAGGGAAGACCGTCGTGATCGAGGTCGAGGTGGTTGATGCGCCCCTTGACTACAATCTGTTACTTGGTAGGAATTGGATGTATAGTATGCAAGCCATAGCTTCTTCTCTATTTCAAGTTGTATGATTTCCATTTAATGGGAAGATAGTTATGATTGATCAAATGTCGTTCAAGAATCCATGTTTTACCGCATCTTCGGGAGCTTTTGTCCTGATTATCAAGCACTCTGAACCGGCAACTGGGAGTGTGGGTGTTGGCATGTATCCATCCCTTATGGGATCCTTTAGTTTTCCTACACCTATTCTTATGATTGGGTCTAGTTCCAGTGAGGCTTTGTCGTCATTGAGTTTTGTGTCTTTTCACACCACTCATATGGAAGATCCTTGGATTATTCCTACACCGAGTCCTTCGTGTGAGCCTATCGGAACAGACGTGTCATTGCCTATAGCAATGATAGCATATCAAGCAAATATTGAAAGTCTTGTAGGGCCCAGTCCTTCCTCTTTGTGGACGGAGGAGGAGGATCCATATGTGCTTCCTACATGGGCAGTTGCATCTTCTCATGCGTATGACTGCCTTGATAGTTTTTTTCCCTCAAATGAAGCTATTATTGAGGGTATGTCTAGGGTTGAGCCACCTTGGGAAGATTTGCATCATAGATATTATTTTCTTCCTGAGCTTGACAGTTTGGAGTGTGAATACTTTAGGGAGATTCTTAATGAGAGAATTGGTAGTCCCATGGTTCCATTAAGCTCTCCTGGTCCGATGGCTAATGGAAACATGGCGAATATATCTCCTACCATTCCTATCAATATCTCTTGCAATCCTAGTAAGATTGAGAATGTCTATATTAGGGCGGAATGTTCCCATGTTGAGATTCAAGAGTATACCGAGCTGTTCAAAGAGTTTCGTGACGTATTTGCTTGGTCATATGAGGAAATTCCAGGTATCAATCCTCGCATTGTTGAACATGAGATTAAAACTTATCCCAATGCTAAGCCTGTTCGAAAATGCTTGTGTGTGGTGAATCCTAGAAAAGCACCCGTAATGAAGGCCGAGATAGAAAAACTGTTGAATGTCGGTTTTATCTATCCCGTTCCTTTAACGGAGTGGGTTTCAAATCCTATTCTGGTTGATAAGAAATAGGGAATGATCCATATATGTACTGATTTCTGCGACTTGGATCGTGCTTGTCATAAGGATAATTTTCCTACACCATTTATTGATCAAATTTTGGATGAGTGTGCAGGAAGCGAGGTATTTTTCTTTATGGACGGATTTTCCGGATACAATCAGATACATATCAAACTCGAGGACCAATATAAGACTGCCTTTATTTGTCCTTGGGGTACCTTTGCATATCGGAAGATGCCTTTTGGCCTTAAAAACGTCGGAGCCACTTTTCACCGGGCTATGACCTTGATCTTCCATGATCTCAAATAAATTATTGAAGTCTTTTTGGATGACCTTGCTGCTCATTCTCGTCAGAGGATGTGTCATTCCTACCATTTGATATTAGTGTTCGAAAGATGCCGCCATTACTTGGTCAGGTTAAATCCTCATAAATGCATATTTTGTGTGAAGTCTAGTCACTTATTAGGGTTCATTATCTCCAAGGAGGGTATAAGAGTCAACCCTTTAAAGGTTGAGGCAATAATTCAATTGTCTCCCCCGAGAAACATTAGACATCTTCAGTGTTTGCAAGGCATGGCAAATTTTTTGCGAAGATTCGTCGTTAACTTTTCCAATTTGACTACAGGATTTATGCGTCTTTTGAAGAAGGACACTACCTTTTGCTGGGATGAGCAAGCCCAGGAGTCCTTTGATGCGCTTAAGCGAGCCTTACCATAGGCCCCGGTGATTAGCCCACCTGACTATAGCTGTGACATTTTACTTTATGTGGCTGCGTCCATGGAGATGATTGGTATGGTTTTGGTTTAGGAGGATGAGGAGCTCCAGGAGCATGTCATATATTATCTTAGCCGAAACCTTATACATGTGGAGATCCATTATTCCCATGTGGAGAAACTTGCCTTAGCTACCGTTCATGTGGTTCAAAGATTGAGACATTATATTCTCCTTCACCAGACCTTGGTGGTAGCCCATGTCAATCGATTTCAGTTCGTCCTCCCTAGAAAGATGATAGGTGGAAAGTATAATAAGTGGATTGTCATCTTGCAAAAATTCGATCTCTAGTTTGTTTCGGCAAAATAAAAAAAATCATTGATTTTTGCGGAGCTTATATTAGATGATTTCCCAAGCGAGGAGGAGGAAGTTTGTGAAGATACGTTTGTTGATGAGCACATTTTCCTGATCTCAACTTTGGATCCATGGTACGGGGATATTATTATATATTTACAAACATTGAAGGTCCCTACTCACCTTTCATGGGATGAGCGACGATGGTTACGTCACGTATCCAAGAATTACCTCATAGTGGATAACACATTATACTGCCGTGGGGTAGATTCCATTTTACGTCATTGTTTAACTCACGAGGAAGCTGAGCTTGTGCTGAATGATTGCCATGGAGGGGCGTGTGGTGGTCATTTATCTGGGCTTTCTACAGCCCAAAAAATCTTGAGAGGGGGTTATTTCTGGCCGTCAATATTTAAAGATTGTGTCAATGCGGTCAAGAAGTGCCACCCTTGCTAGTTGTTTGCATGCAATATGCATTCATGTCCTACCCCATTACATCCAATTATCATCGCTGGTCTCTTCACTAAGTGGGGGTTTGATTTCATGGATTGCAACCCAGCTTCAACTAGGGGGCATCATCATATTATAGTGGCTGTTGATTATTTCACGAAATGGGCTGAGGCTATGCCCATGATTAAATCTGACAATGAGACAGCCACACATTTTGTATTCAACCATATCATTACTCGGTTTGGTATTCCGAAAGAGCTTCTCACTAACCATGGTAAGCACTTTCAGAATTGGATGATGGAAGACTTGGCCTCAAAGTTAGGGTATAAGCAAGAGCATTCCTCTTCTTATTACCCTCAAGCGAATGGACAGGCTAAAGCAGTGAACAAATCACTCAAGTCCATTCTCCAATGAACCATCGCACAAAGCAAGACCAATTGGCATATCATGTTATATCCTGCTTTGTGGGCTTATAGGACTGCATTTAAGACTGCCACCGGTTTTTCTCCATATCAACTTGTACATGGAGTGGAGTCTGTATTACCGGTTGAGTGCGAAATCCCTTCTTTGAATCTAGCCATAGAGCTCTTACCAGACACTTCCTCATTGGAGGAACATTTGGTCCACTTAGAGTAGCTTGATGAGCAACGACGAGATGCCTTGGTGGCTCTAGAAGTGAATAAGCATCGCGTTAAGGTCCAATATGATAAATCTGTCTGTCTAAGGAGGTTTAGTGAAGGAGATTTAGTCCTTTTGTTGGATCAAGCTGAAGAACCCTTGGGGGCAGGAAAGTTTAACCCCATGTGGCATGGTCCTTATGTTGTTAAACATGTGTTAGAGAAGGGCGCGTATGAGCTAGTAGATTACAAGGGGGCAGCCTTGGTGGAGCCTAGAAATGGGTTCTATCTTAAAAAGTACTATGCATGATTCTCAGCCAAGGCTGACTATTGTATATTATTGTACAATGTTTTGCATAGTTAGGTTTTTGTTATGGTGGTTGGGTTTGTGATTAGCTTTCATTTCTTATGGAAGATGTCAATGGAGTCTTCCATCTATATAGGATTCATGGATGGTGCTAGCTTCCACACTCAACACTCAGCCTCTACTGCTTGGGTGATTTATACTCCTACGGGTCAGGTATTGTCTTAAGGAGGTGTATGTTTACAGCCCTCTTCGAACAATCTTGCTGAGTATAGTGTCGTTATCGAGCTTCTGCGGGATTCCATTTCACATGGTGTTCTCTCTCTTGAGTTACGTCTTGATTCGCAGTTAGTAGTGTCACAGCTTAATGGCTTATATCATGTTAGGGATCCAACATTATTACGAAGATTCTTATGTGTGATATTGTTAGAATGACAATTTGACAACATAACATACATACATGTTCCAAGAATTTATAATCAAGTTGCTGACTCATATGCTAACTATGTGTTAGATTGGCATTTGATTCATAGATAATAAGCTCATCACAAACATACATTTTTACACATGTAAATAAATAAATCGATCATCATAAAAGTTTTTCATTAAACATCCAAAATGTGATAATACATAAGTGTCATAATACAAAAATGGGGCTTCCGAGCCACCAAAATATAAATACATGGTAGTACAAAATGTATCAGTCCCAAGTATCTAAGCTTGGGGAGGAGGAGGGGGGTTCTGATCATGGAATGTCACCATGGCTCTAGCTAGCCATAAAAACAACTGCACCCATGCTGATGGCACACCCACCACCTGACGCTGCATGGCCTCAGGCAAGTCCTTGACTTGTGCCATGGGTACCCTTTGTATCAGCCGCACGAAGTTGGTATGAATGCTTTGGAGCATCTGCTCTGCATCCACACCCATAATTTCATCTCCTCTTCCCCTCCATCTATGACAAGGGAAACTGTTAGGCCACCATGGTCCTACATCTGCATACATATGACAGGATGTCACTATGTGTTGTCACGCAAAAACATATCTTTTGAGTCTATATATATCAAAAAACACAAAAAAATTAAATAATTCAGAAAAATTAAAAAGAGGGTTGGGATTCGTTACCAATTTCACCATATGCTGATACTGGTGGTAGAGGCATGTCGGGATCTCCCCAAAAATCTATCCCCGCGTAGGGGTAATCATCGATGGAAACTATCTACCACCGCCACCATGGAAAGAAATCAGCTGGATAGGGGTTGGACACCGTACCTCCACCCAGTCTATGCATCGCATCTGCCCAACGTCGTTGGGTTGGATATCAAACCCCATGAAGAGGAATGTCAACTCTAGGGCTTAGTCCCAGAACACGCTCAAAGAAGAACGTGCTCAGTATACTACTGAAACCGAAGTTTTGTACCCTACCCATCTTGCAGTCACTAAGCTATTGCTTCATGTTACTCAATAGCGCAGTACTGCAATCATAAACAGTGGGTCTCATGCACTCCACTGCATAGAACATCAAGGGCCACGATGCCTGGTGGAGTGAGGCTAAACCCTGATATCCTACCGAGTGTCATTAGTATGGCCTTTAGGCCTAGCACCTGTATGGAGTTAGTTTGGATATGACTCCTGACCTTATCCATGTTTGGATAATAGTATACAGCTATATACTCATCTATGGTGAGGCCACCTCCGGGCCCATGAGACCGTAGGTTCATCACTTCCCCCTGCCAAGACAATCCTGTAGTGAAGTATATGCCCTCCACCTCTATAATGAGGGACATCTTGTTGATCTGGAAAGACTCTAAGTTAGGATCCCAATAGTCTACTAGCATCTGCAGTAGTATTGGTTTGGCCCTTAAGCCACCAAGACACCAAAACTTGTAGAGCCCGCATGCACGAAGAGCTTGTTGTGCCATTAGATATCCTCGTACTACTTCTTCTACATCCCGTGCTCTCATTCCCTCCATTCTAGAACCATCCTACACATTGAATTTAATTTTGGGTCATTAAGTGTCATAGAAAAACTTAAACGGGGCCGCATAAGCGACTTTGAGGCATTTTTCCACGTATAGCCAACCCTATACGCGAAAAAATCCTCGATTTTCGTGTGGGCTGAGGCACGTATTTTAGAGTGGCCTAGAAATCGATTTGAAGCATGGAAATTTAAAAAATTCACATGCAAATGAAAGAGTAGGACATGGGAAGTTACCTGGAAAAAATGGTGTCAGATTCCACCGGCTGAAACTCCCGGAATTCGTGTTTGAAGTTCTGAGCTCAATTGGGTAAAAATTTCAAATGTTATATAATGTTTTGAACTTTTTACTATTTATAGAAAGTTTTCAAATTTTTGAAAATTTTTACCCCCTTTCTATAGTTTTGGACCATGTTTGACCCTTTTGGACTGTTTTTTACTAATATGATGATGTAGCAGACCGTTTTGAGCACCGTTTCGACCATTGTTTTGACCTGTTCGTGTTGATTTCAGGTATGATGTTTAAACTGGAATATAGGTTAGATTTCACCTCCATTTGCATTTTTCATGACCTTATGACCATTTCATTATAACTTTAGGTATGAACCCATTCTATCCTGTCACGAAACCTTCTTGTTGTTTTAGAAGTGACATGATGTGAAGGTAGAGCTTGACCTTACATGGGTACCCTAGTTATCTCCTCATTTGAATTTGGTGCCCATGATGACAATTTGTCCTTTAGGGTGTGAGAGTCCATTGCATAGTATCACCATGACATTTCGCAAGAGCCTCATACTCCTCTTGATCTTTTTGCTGGCTTGTTTCCCCAGGACTCCCTTATGTCAAGTTGTAATTGCATTATCATGAGCTTTTCCTACCTCATTGAGCCTTATGCCAGCTTCCCTAACTTTGAGTATCAGCCATACAGCCCGAGCTTGTCTCATGTCTAGCCACATAGAGCCATTTTATATATCCTTTGCAACTTGATTCCCTATTTTTACCCAGGGGGGACTTTCCCCCGAGTGTCGCTATCCTACACATGTGTCCTTGCATTGATCATAGGTATGTTCCACTGCTTGAAAATAGTTTGTTTTCCTATTTGACACTCGTATCCTCCTAGTCTGTAACTTTAAAGCGATTTTATTCTTTTTCAAGCTTTTCAAATATTTGAAAAAGTTCAAAAAAAAATTAAAAAACCAAAAATCCGGATAAGAAAAGATGTTCTCTTTGGAAGCAGTCGAGTCATGTCGCCTTCAAACAAAGAACTGTATATCAAATCCATTGGTTGGGTTAATAGTTTGAATTTAGGAGCTATACTCGTTTATCTGAGTTTATCTCCACTGACTGGTTAAGCCTCCAGTCCTTATGGAGCCTCTATCGATGCCTCCTATGTCATAGAGATGTCCCAGTTTTGTATATCGAGCCTATGCTACCTACATTCAGTCACCATTTGCCTTTATGCTCTTGTTCGAAGGAAGTTAAAACCTGAGTCGGCCATTCCTCAGTTATATTGACTTTGCATGTTGGCCATTCCCAGTACAGTTACTGGTTCGTGCACCTTATGATCGAGTCCTTCCACATTATACAAATTTGTTGAGTACCTCGTGTTGGATGATGGGGGATTCCTTAATTCCCTCCTTCCAGCAGATTTCATCCCATCAACTTCGAATCATTTATTCTGGGATAGGAATCTAGAGTCAGTTTTGAGTGCCTTGAGACTTGCAGTCATCAGTGGCAGGTTCTCTTTCCATCAACAGTTTTTGGGAATACATCAATTTCCCCTGATCGATAGATTCTCTCAAGTGTTCAACCTCAACACATTTATTCACACTTTTTAGTTTCCACTCTAGTACCTTGATTCCCATTTTCATTATTGGTGGGTGATCTTGCATTTGTTAACAGTATACATCAATGACTAGTAATTAGACGGTGGACTACTATGTTCAACCTCAACACCTCTATTCACATAGTAGGACATGTACTCGTAGCGGTTTGTGTAGAAGACCTTCCAGATTGATGGCATCTCTTATATGCTACCTCCTTGATCATGCCAGTGTTCATGAGATTTCAGCTCTCGTGACTTGATTCCAGTATATGTCAGAGATTTCCAGCCATTATGGAGATCTTGATCCATTATATATCTTCAGCATTTAGGGAGATCATGATCCTTTGTATATATTCATCATGGATATTTTGATCTATTTATATTGTACATGGCAATGACCACACATGTCATATTGTATCATGCCTATTCATGGCCATTGTACTCTTATGTATCCAGGACTGCTGTATCTACTTGCAGTTATATGCAGATCTTTATCATTTTATTATACTAATTGGATGGCTGGTTCTTCCACCGGGTTATTCATCACTTCACTTCTGGGATGGACTTATAATGTATTTAGGCCATCGTATGACCTCTCTGACCTCACACATTAGGGGGCATATGTTACAACTAATTTTACCACACATGGTGAATCACACTTTTATGGCCTTCCCTGTCCCTCTGTAGAATCCTTAGACCCCATGGACCATTTTTGTACCTTTGATGTTTCCAATATCATCCCTAAAAACATGCAAAAATTTCCATACGTGACTTTTAATCCCTTTCTCGCGTATATATGCGGATTTGACCCTTAAAACCGCGTGCATCAAGATGTCTGTAAAAGGAGAAATTCTTTTGGAGTTTTCCTTGATGTGGATCCGACTCACTTGTCTCCTGGCCTTCCATATGCCTTGAGATCGCTTGGATTCGACCTTTCAGTACCCCATTGAAGAGTTATGTAAGGAACCCTTTGGATACATTGAAGGCATGAGGAATTGAAGAGCAAGAAAACTATAGTCCATTGTTGCTGGAGCTTATACTTGAGTCTGCAACCCTTTGACCCTTGGAGCACTTTTTTGTTCTTCCCAAGCTTGCCTTTTTCTTGTGAGCTTGCTATCAAGAGATGGAGGACTAAAGTGGTGGAGGCCCAAGTGGGGGACTTAGTTTCTCCGATTCGCAAACGTGCCTACAGAGGTTGTCACTATTGTAATCTCTATTTTATATTAATAGAAGTATCTTTTCCTATCCAATAATATGTGTTTAAATGAGTATTTAATCCATGCATGATTTTAAATGCTTATATGTTATTGATTATATATGCTAGAGTAGGTATAACATGATTATATATAGCATGCTTGTCTTGTTTATTGAATGTTGAGGAAGCAATTTATCAATTCAAGCTAGACTTGGAAAGCTCAACAGGGATCTACATTAACCGTCCGGAATAAGGTACGAACTGAGATCCTTTAGTGTTAGATATTTGGTTTCTCTTTCATATAGGAAAGGATTGATTTCTAGAGTCAATATGTCTATTGTGGTACCCCAAGCCATAGGAATTTCTCTTCATAATAATGCTGGATGCAACACCTTTCCTATGCAAGGATTTCCCCTACAGAGCCAACCCTTTTTCATGCTAGATGCAACACCTTGCCTCTGTAAGGATTTCCACTATAGATCCAACCCTTTTTCATGTTGGATGCAGTACCTTTCCTCTGTAAGGATTTCCACTACAAAGCCAACCATTTTTCATGTTGGATGTAGTACCTTGCGTCTGCAAGGATTTCCACTACAGATCAATCCATTTTTCATGTTGGATGCAGTACCTTGCCTCTACAAGGATTTCCACTACAAAGCCAGCCATTTTTCATGCTAGATGTAGTATCTTGCCTCTGCAAGGGTTTCCACTACAGAGCCAAACCTTTTTCATTTTGGATGCAGTACCTTTCCTCTACAAGCATTTCCACTATAGAGGAAGCCCTTTTTCATGTTGGATGCAGTACTCAACACTTACATCTGACCATGGGAGGAACCAATCCTACCACCATGTCAGAAAGGCATGGCACTTATATATGACCATGGGAGGAACCAATCCTACCACCATGTCAGAAAGGCACATCACTTATTTCTGACCATGGGAGTAACCAATCACACCACCATGTCAGAAATGCACAACACTTATATCTGGCCATGGGAGGAACCAATCCTACAACGATGTCAGAAAGGCTCACAGACGCATCACTTCCCCTTGGAAGGAACCTCTATTTGGAGAACACCAAGCTTCTCCCTGAAGTACTCAAACTTCACTCTGGCTAATGGCTTGGTCAACACATCAGCTATATGTTCATCCGTCGCAACATACTGGAGCTTCAGTACTCCTCTCTACACCATATTACTGATATAGTGATATTTGATCTCGATATTCTTTGACTTGTCATAATAAACTCTATTATTGACACCATTTCTATGTGTTAATTTTTTTCTTTTCACTATTTTCTGCATAGTTTGTCAGTAATATTGAATTGTGAGGATTCCATTAGCTCCTATATCTTGTTGTGAATCATATTTTCACATGGTATCAGATATATGTCGAGCTTCAAATCAAAACCAGAGTGTTTGATTTGTTGTTTAGGGTATTTTCTGTAAAAAATCGAGTGTTTGCATTGCAAGTACATCCAGTGTTTTTGTCACTTAGTGCACAAGCAAGAATGGAATAGACTCATTTATTTCTTACCTCATTCAACTATTTTGAATTGAATTTCAAAATGGTGATCCAGCTGAGGTCGAAAGGGCTCTACAGAGTCACCATGGGAACTGATACTGAGCCCAACTCTACTGTGGAAAAATCAAAGTACTTCAACATACTAGATGAGGCATTCAAGATGCTTTGTCTCAATATTTCTGTAACAACCCAGTTTTGACCCCATGGTATTGAATTGTATATGATGTAAATATCGTTATTCAATCATGGTGTGGATCTCAAGGCAAAGGCCCCACCATCAATTTAAGGTTTATGTATAGGTGATTAAAATCGATGCCTATGGTTTATGTGCCAGCCAGGCACAATATGTTTTGAGACATCATGTAAAATGAAAAAAAAAAAATACTACAACTAAGTATGTGCCACAACGTGAACGAGAAGGGGGAATGATTTCACAAGGAATAGGGAGGGAAAACATTCAAACCCTTGATCCAATAGGGTCAAGCCAAATGTCAAATGGAAAACCTATAAAGTTGTCAACTACCCATTTTGTCTTTTGTGCCCAGTCATCTAGAAATTGGTTGGGGAAGTTAATGCATGGGGATGGGAAGAGTATGGGAATAAAATTCAAATTTGGGAAGCCAACCATTTTTGGAAAATGTGTTTTTGACTTCTTGGGAAACCCAATCCATTATTTACCCATACGTTTTTCTCTCTCACGCAGTTGGAACTCCTGGTCTCTTCCCTTCACATTTTTGTGGTTGTTTTTTCATTCCACAGCTGGTAAAATATGTTTTTGGTATTTTTCAGTGAATGGGTAGAGGAGATTCACGTTCTAGGTGTTTTTATAGGTTGTGTTTGCCTCCCTCGCGCAGCTAGAGTTTGTTGTGCTCTCCCCATCACATTTTCTGCAGTTTCTCCATTTTTCTCCATGGTTGGGAAATCGTTTTTGCGTTGCTGAGTGCATGTACAGAATGTTAGATTTTTATCAATTAGACAATATGATCTTAGGATCTCATCTGAGAGAATAACATGCACAATAATCAATCACAAGAGACAATAGACACAAATATTTATCCTCAGGGAAACCATAAAGGAAAAACCCTGTAGCTTCCTCAAAGATAGAATGAGAACCAATGGCAGCAGTAAAACAAAAAGACAGAAAGATGATCTCCAACAGCTATTCTCTCTCTCACTTGTGTGAGCTCCTATTCTCTCACCTATGTGCTATAGCTGGGTGAGTGTGTGTGACAAATAGAGAGGCTCACTCTCTATTTATACTAGTTTTTGACTTGACAATTACTTACCAGGGCTGACTTTTCTATGAGAGTCTAATAACCCTAGTGCCCCTCAACTATGGGGACTTTGCCTCCCTTGATTCAACAAGGAGGGTTAACCTCAAATTAATTGTGGGGACTATTTCCCTGACTTACAAAGGAGGGTTAACCTCAATGACTTTACATGAATTTATTATATTAATCACTCTCCCAATAGGATCATCGGGGTACATATGATTCTCCCGATAAGAACATCGGGTACCAATATATAAAATATACAAGTGAATACATTCCAAAGCTACAAATACATCAACACTCCCTCTTAACTAGGAAGGTATTCTCTTGACACAATTTATCAGCACAAGTCTTCTTCTTTGGATCATCATCAAAGCTGGATCATCACTAGATCATCATCAAAGCTGGATCATCATTGGATCATTATCAAATCTATATCATCACTAGATCATCATCAAAGCTGGATCATTACTAGATCATCATCAAAGCTCGATCATCACTGGATCATCATCATCATCACTGCTTCCACTATCTCGATCAAATGGTGTTATCTCTCAATTATTCTCGTCACAGGAAGTTCTACAGAGCCAACCCTTTTTCATTCTAGTTGTAGGCCTAGCCTCCATGTAGGTATTCCCCTACAGAGCCAATCCTTTTTCATACTAGATGTAGGCCTCTGCAGAGCCAATACTTTTTCATACTAGATGTACTTCCATAGAGCTATTCATTTTTCATACTAGATGTGGGTCTCTATAGAGCCAGTCCTTTTTCATACTGGATGTAGGCCACAACAGATCCATCCCTTTTTCATGCTGGATGTACCTCCATAGAGCCAGTCCTTTTTCATACTGGATGTGGGTCTCTATATAGCCATTCCTTTTTCATACTGGACAGTGGATGTAGGCCACTAAAAATCCATCCCTTTTTCATGTTGGATGTACTTCCATAGGGCCAGTCCTTTTTCATACTGGATGTGGGTCTCTACAGAGCCAGTCCTTTTTCATACTAGATGTAGGCCACTACAAAGCCAACCCTTTTTCACGCTAGATGTAATTCCATAGAGCCAGTTCTTTTTCATACTGGATGTAGGCCATTGCACTTATATCTAACCATGGCAGGCCTTGCCTACCACCATGTCAAAAGGGCACAACTCTTACATCTGACCATGGGAGGAACCAATCCTACCACTATTTCAGAAGCGAACAACACATACATTTGACCATGGGAGGAACCAATCCTACCACCATCTTAGAAGGTCACAACACTTACATTTGACCATGGGAGGAACCAATCCTACTACCATGTCAGAAGGGCACATGGACTCGTCACTTCCCATTGGAAGCAATATCGATTTGGAGAACACCAAGCTTCTCCCAAAAGTACTCAAACTTCACTCTGGCCATTTCTAGCATAGAATCACATCAAGGTTGTTTACGTCCAAGGATAACCTGTGAGCTTTGCCAAGACCGGTTACATCCGAGGACAACCTACAGGATTGTTTACGTCTAAGGGACCTACAAGAATTGCCAGGATTTTATGCTCAAACAACCTGTCTCACCGGCTATGCTAGAAATCCCTCTTTCAAGATATATTGATATGGATCACATACTGGAGCTTCACTGCTCCCCTATGCATCATACAAAAATGCAATTCAAATCAATCAAATCAAATAGTAGTTTTCAAAAGAAACATACTACCTCCCAAATAGCCAAGCAAGTGGCAACATATTTTTCCTCGGTTGTACTTAGTGCTATTAGGGTTAACCTTGACTTGAGATCGAGTCAAAGGTGGTTAGGTCTAGCACATGGTTTGGGCACATAGTATTGTCCCATGGTATTGCATGTGTTAACCTTGACTCGGGATTGAGTCAAAGGTGGTTAGGTCTAGCACATGGTTTGGGCACATGGTTTGTTGTAGCCCATGGTATTGTCCCATGGTATTGCATGTGATTAAGCCTTTATAAGGCTTGAGGAGGCTCCATTGTATATAGGCCTGGAGGTGAGTGGTGGCTAGCTCACTTGGTCCGGATGGCCGGTTTTGGCCATGTAATGAAGATCTTCATTGGTGCTGGTTTTCCTCGCATGGGGTTTCTAGGGTATATTGTGTGTCTATCTTGAATGTTGCTTGCAATGTTTATTTTCTCACATATTGTTATTTAATGATGCTCGTTTTAACCTAACAACCGGTATCTGAGCCATGGTTTGGCTTGGTTATGCTTGTTGGTGTTTCTATGTTGAATCAACTTGTGGGGTGCATGTTCAGTGGTACCCGACACCCTAGCAGTAATTTTTTGGTCCATGTGAAACTTAACCGTAGGCAAGTTTGGATTTGCCTGGATGCTAAAAGCACAAGGTATCCCTCTTATGCGCAAAGAAGGGATGTTACATCAAGTGTGGAATGAACCACTAGGTAGGTACGAGGGTGGAAGGTGTACTCGTAGCCTAGCATGATGTGGATCGTAGAGATTGAGTCTTCGATTGCTGGAGAAATGTGAGATGGCTTAATCTCAGTTTTGGGACCAAGATTGATGAGCCATGTATGTGAAGAGAATTCCTAGAGAAATAGCGGTTACAGCGGCTGATGACCCATATAATCTAGTAGATGGATTTTTCTTTATATGGACATCAATGATAGAGTTTGGATGTAGGTACAAAGGGAGCATGGCAAAATACGAGCAAGGAAGCAAGCATGGAAAGCGAGAGGATGAAGTAACGAATGGTGATGGTGTAGTCACCATGAAGGCACATGAAAAAAAATAAAAAAATGTAATGGAGCGGTTTGCATGTAAATGGGCATATGGCTATAAGACCTGGTAAGGCATGCATACCCCTGGTAACTCACCAGTAAAGTCGGGAGATATACCTAGGTGATAGGGGGGTGTATGTAAGATTCCTCGGTAAATATTTGAGGGGAGTTGGTGATTACTCCAAGTCAAGTTTAAAGGGGGGATTGTTAGGGTTAACCTTGACTTGAGATCGAGTCAAAGGTGGTTAGGTCTAGCACATGGTTTGGGCACATGGTATTGTCCCATGGTATTGCATGTGTTAACCTTGACTCGGGATTGAGTCAAAGGTGGTTAGGTCTAGCACATGGTTTGTTGTATCCCATGGTATTGTCCCATGGTATTGCATGTGATTAAGCCTTTATAAGGCTTGAGGAGGATCCATTGTATATAGGCCTGGAGGTGAGTGGTGGCTAGCTCACTTGGTCCAGATGGCCGGTTTTGGCCATGTAATGAAGATCTTCATTGGTGTTGGTTTTCCCCGCATGGGGTTTCCTGCTTGCAATGTTTATTTTCTCACATATTGTTATTTAATGATGCTTGTTTTAACCTAACAAGTTCCACACAGGGCTTCTTCCTACTAAACCAAGAGATCACACCTGATCCCATACTGAAGCAACACCTAGAAGGGCTCTTCCTATCAATGGCACTGCCTGCCCAATCTAAATCCACATAACCCTCTAGGTTAATCTTCTAATTCACCTCATACTTGATCCCATAATCAACTATACCCTTCAGGTACCTTAGAATATGCTTTGCAGCAATCAGGTGAACATGTATCAATGTGTTCATAGCAAAGAAAATATCTGGTCTTGTGATCGTCAGGTACATCAAGGAACAAATCATCTTATGATACATCGTGGCATCAACCGTATCAAATGAAGCATCACTCAATAGCTTCAGGTTTGATTCCATAGGTGTGGTCATGGCCTTGAATTCCATCATACCAAACCTTTTCAGGGTATCCACTACATACTTCCCTTGTCCCAGGGAGATTCTATCTGCACTCTGCCACACCTCCATGCCTAGAAAGTAGTGCATCATATAAAAGTCCTTCATCCTGAAATCGGCAACAAGTATCCTTCTTACAAATTTAATGAGTTCCTCTTTTCTTTCAGGAACAAGTGATCAACATGTCACAGGAGCATTAGTGGTCTTCCACCTTCAACCTTGAAGTAAAGATTGGAATCTGCTTTACTCTCTGTAAATCCTAGAGTCATCATTAAGTTGTCCATCCTGTCGCATCATGTCGAACTTCATGATCTTCTACATTCAGTCACTTTGAAGCGGAGCATCATTCTCCCTCTTCCTTTTGTACTCTATGCATTGAAACATTCTGTATTGGAGTGACAAGTAGCTTCCTCTACTACTAATATTCTATGTATCCATCTAGGGTCACTGGATACTAAGATCCTCTATATTGAACCTTTTCAAAAGTTTTTATCGCACCCATCTGTGAGCTTGTCATCCTCTATAGGATTTCATCTTCAACCTTGTAGAAAAGGTTAAGATCTTCATCACTCGGTGATATTCAAGCTCCTCATGTATGTGTTATCCCATGGGTGTCTTCTGAGCTTGTACAAGGCCTTCTTTAATTTTCACACATGAGTCTACTTGTCATGTGTCTTAAATTCTAGTGGCTGAAAATGTATCTTTGTAGTGTATTGATTCTTTCCGTTAGAAGCCTCGTGCTACGAATCTTGCCTTGTATCCCACGATGTTTCCATCTACTGCATGATGGAACTTGCAGATACCGCATCCTAGACATCATTCTTCTTGAACTGGTACTCTCCTTCGCTTTCTTCTTGGCTACTTCTTCATAGTTGGAAGAATCTGCATCAATGATGTCACTCAACCGTGTCACATAACTAGAGTGTGTCTGTGGCCTCTTTCTTTCTTTGAAATTACTGTCATATTATTCTTCATTTTGTATTATTTCTCGAACTATTATCACTTGTTCTTCGGAACAAGTCTCATCCTTCTTTTCTTGTAGGTGATTGGATGCGATCTTTCCCATAACATGCATAGTAGTAGTATACTGTCATTAATGCAAACATTCTATCATGCATAACATATCAACTGAACATAAACACATGCATAAAAAAATAATATCATGAAATGACAATTGAATATTTATCTTTATTCTTTTCGTGGGTAGAGTCCTTCTTGATCCTTCATCTTAATCGTCTTCTTCATTCATAGACACATCATTTCTTATCCAAATGCTAAGATGGATAAGATTTTCTTCGAGAATTGAGTCCTTCATATTCCTCATCGCTTGAGGGATCTTCTTTGAATCATGAGAGCTATATCTTCAGTTGGTCCCATTTTCTCTTCTCTTATTATGAGTCGAGCTTCTTGTTCTGTTCACTCTTCCCAGAGTCTGCTGAAGGTAATCACTTCCTTCTAGCATACATTCCTCGAATGATTGAATCCCATGATCTTGGGAGGCCATTCAAGGTGGTTATCATAATTTCTACATTCTCTACTTCTTCTTCTACTGTTTCAAGTTGTTCTTTGATTTGAGAGACCCTTGTAAAGTGTGACTGTATGGTCTCTGCATTCTGGATCTTTAAGTTCTTCAACTAGTTTTTCAAATTCATCTTCTAATTTATGTTCTTTCCTTCAAATAGCTTGGTCAAGGAATCAAACATCTCTTTAGGTGTATTTAGGGAAGAAACCTATGGTATAAGGTGATCCTTGATTGAATCAACAATGATCTTCTTGGCCTTGATGAACTTCTTCTTGTGTAAGGCTTTAGCCTCATCTCCCTCTGGAAATGGAACCTCTCCACTTATGTAGGTGTCCAATTAATTTTTTTCAAGAACCAATGAAATCCTATACTTCCATGCTTGGAAGTTGTTAGCTTCACCAATATTGTCATCAATATGGTGTGATAGGTCATTTTGAAATGAGAACCTCAAATGTCAATATAAAAAGATTAGATCTTACCGATTTGAGGTGTCCATTTTGGTTCCGGATCTGGCTAATCTAGGGTTTTTCAGAGAAATCCTAATTTTCAAAACTTGGAATTTCAAACTTATGATTGGATAAAAATATGGGATGCCTCAAGACGAGCTGGCCAATGTACTTCTTTTCTGAAAATAGTGGAGGGAATCTCCTAGAATATGAAGCCCTAGTTTTCCAATTTCCTCTACAAACATGCCTAATATTGTTTCTGTGGTATCTCTGAAATTACTGCTCCACTACATCTAAAATTTTGTAATGTGGTATTTGCATCTATCCTCTTTCCAACAACATAGGTTTTAGTAGAATTGGTTTCACCAATTGGGACTTATGATATTTTTCTGAAGGTGAATTTTTTCATGACTGTTCATCATAGTGAACTTGTATGGACTGAAACGTGTCCCTGTTTCATCATCAGTGTATGAATATTTTACCACAGAAATTATAGTCTATGCCCTATTTCATTATAGTAAAATTATAGTGAACTTTCATGGACTGAAACGTGTCCCTGTTTCATCATCAGTGTATGAATATTTTACCACAGAAATTATAGTCTATGCCCTATTTGGAATATCTTTCAAAATTTCATCTCGAACTTCATATCCCTAGATATAGCAATTCTTGCTAGGTGTCTTGTTTATGGATGAATCCTAGAAGAGGCTAGAACCCTAATTTGGAGGAATCATATCTCCCATAATATAGTGAATCGGAGGCTGAAATTTTTACACAGGGTACATCAGGATTTTATATTTGTCCTATGAAAATTTTATCCCCTGAGACATCTTCAATACCGAGATATATTGAATGTACCAAAACTACAAGTTTTAGTATTTTAGGGTTTTTCAGGCCTGGGGTCAAACTAGGGTTTGACTTTCCCATAGTTTCACTCAACCAAAAAATTTGAACTTGGTCTCTAAAATTATATTTTTATGAGGAGATAAATCCTATGCTATTATTACTAAAAAAATCCTCTTCTTTAGAAAGCCCTAATTTCCCGTAGCAAAAACTAAAAATGACCGGAATCAAATTCTGCTTTGACAAAAATATGCACCCTTCAATGGAGAGTCATCCTAGCCTCCTTTTGTTGATGGATTGTGGAGAGATACCCAAAAAGTAAGAATCCCTAGATTCTATAGCTGCACAATGTGTTATTCTTAGGTTAGCTCTGATACCATGTTATATTTTTATCAATTAGCCAATATGATCTTAGTATCTTATCTGAGAGAATAACATGCACAGGAATCAATCACAAAATACAATAGACACACATATTTATTCTCGGGGAAACCATAAAGGAAAAATCCCACAACTTCCTCAGAGATAGAATGAGCACCAGTGGCAGCAGTAAAACCCAAAGACAGAAAGATGGTCTCCAACAGCTGTTCTCTCTCTCAATTATGTGAGATCCTATTCTCTCACATATGCACTATAGCTGGGTGAGTGTGTGTGACAAATATAAAGGCTCACTCTCTATTTATACCGGTTTCTAACTTGACAATTACTTACCAGGTCTAAATTCTCTATGAGAGTCTAATAACCCTAGTTCCGCTCAAGTGTGGGGACTTTCCCTGCGTGATTCAACAAGGAGGGTTAACCTCAACTCAATTGTGGGGACTATTGTCTTAACTTACAATGGAGGGTTAACCTCAACTCAATTGTACGGACTATTTCCTTAACTTACAATGGAGGGTTAACCTTAATGGATTTATAAGACTTTATTATATTAATGATTCTCTTGATAGGATCATCGGGGTACAAATGATTCTCCCGATAGGAGCATCCGGGACCAATATATAAAATATACAAGTGAATACATTCTGAAGTTACAAATACATCAACATAAAAGGGATTCACATTTTTGGTGTTTGCTGGGGTCATATTTTCTCCTATGATTCCCAAGAACAGTTGCTGAAATAATTTTTGGTTCCCAAGGTGTTTTCCCCATTTTACAAATTTGTTTTTGGTTGCAAAACTGGTTTTTGTTATGCTCAATGGATGGGAAGTCTTAGCACCATATTCGAAATTTTCGATTATGAGAGATAATGTGGGGAAAGGACCTTATCGAAGAGGTGATTGGGAAGGCATCCCCTGAGTTGTAACAGCGCTGAAGGCATATATGATATGGCATTCTGGTCCTGGGACAAGCAGTGCCTAAAATGAGGTAAAGGGCAGTGTAAACTGATGGCTACGATTCGAAATGATAAATATTGACAGTGGAAAGTCATCCCGTGAATCATAGATGCAAGGTAAAGCGGGGATGTCAGAATGCGCTGAAGGTGTTAAATGGGATCCATAATAGAAGGTGGAGATTAATCTGAAGATATATCAATGGCACCAAAGCATTTTGTGTAGAAAACATGATTGACCAAAGCCACTTTCCCAAATCATGAAATATATTAAAGAGCGGAGACAACTAACGGCCGAGATAGGAGTACAAGTAAATCCATGGCCATAAATGATTTTGCATCCCGGACTAGAAAGGACATAGTAATGATTTCAAATCGCAAAAAGAGGTACTAGCTACAAACATCAATGGTCACTACAAGGGCAAAGATAGATCTGTAGTCGTGGTTTATTTCACGATCTGAACTAGTGCGGATGGGGTGACGATCTCAAATCGTAAAAGGTGCTAGGGTTCGCTCAAATCGACGGTCGTGAGGAGAGGTCATTCTTGATCAACGACATAGGCCAACCCTCTCAGATTAATCTATGCACACAGATAGTGAGGAATAATTTGGCATAAAATACCTCACATATCCAGGGCTCAGATCGCAACGTGAAAGATCCACGGTGCAGACTGCATGGGAAAGACATGAAGATTACGCAGTATAGAAAGCTATAAAAGGGTCTACATGGAGTTGGAAATGTTTGTATTTTCCAAAACCTCGATATTGCCAAATGCCCTGAGCACATACAGAGCACCAGCATGGACAGACCAGAAGGCTATGCTAGAGAAGCAAGGTAGGTCCCTGATACTCCCTCAGTGCTATTTGAAAATGGAAAAAGTAGGAGAGGTAGAAGTGGTAGATGTGAGAGATAATGTAGAACTAGAGGTTGCATGTCGGAAGGTAGAGGAAATTCTCATGGATGAGAATGCTGATATTTTTGATACCATTCTGGTGGGGGGAACCATTGAAGCCACTAGGGATAAAATGGAAGTCCTTAAGGTCCAGGGTAGCGATACCTGTGGTGCTTTTAAATATTTTTTCCATTTTTTCTCTATTGACCAAACCCCCCATTTCCCTGAGTTTGTCAAGTGGCGTGTAGACAATTTCTCTGTCGTCAAGGGAGTCATTATGAATAGGTCCAAATCCAAAATCCTCTTTTCATTCTAGGCTCCCATCGTCCATAAAACCCTTCACATCCCAGATGAGTTTGTCTAGATATCCCAAAACTACCTAGAAGAGAATATCATACATTTCTTTAGAGAGTCTACTGTCGAAAATAGATAAGCTTTCTTGAAAGGCTATTCAAAACCTAATGGTGAAGCCATCAACCTGTCTTACCCCATCGAACTTGGCCAATTTAATGAAGAAACTCAGTGGTGTATAGCCCTGGCCAGTCAATTTTTAGGACTAGATACTAATGGTTATGTCACAGAGTCATTGTTGGGTCTATTGTTCGTTTTGAGTACCTATCCTGCTAAACCTGAATTGCTAGGGAAATCTTCTCAGTCTTGTTGTCTTGAATTTGATAAATTCCTAGCCCAGAACATTCGTTTTGAGTTAGAAAATTTCCACGGCACCAAAGTATTCAGATTCCATTCCTTCTTGTTGAGAATGTTTATAGCTTATAATGAAGAATACTTACAAGTTCTTGAGCTATAAATCGCTAGTGAGATGGCCAAGGACTACTGCAAATTCATGAACCATTTGATGGCCAAAGTATATGACCTTTTCTTTCAAGAAAATCCACCAAGGGTGTTTCCTGAGATGAGGAATGTACTGCAGTTGTCTCATAGCAAGATGATAGGAGACTAGCTCTTAACAGAATTTGGAACTATCATAAGATTGTACGTCTTAGTGCATCAACCCTACATTCTGCTAGCCTTTCTAACTACCAGGGTTTTCTCCTTGGAAGTAATCAGGCAAAGACTCACTGTTGAGGAAGAACACTTTTTTAACTATAAGAAGACCTCAAATATGATTTTCCCCTGGGAAGTGGGACCATACACAGTCAGGAGCAGAGCTGCATTGCCACTGGTTGGAAACTTACTTAAAGACATGGGATTTTCTCTAGAACAAGCTGTGAATTACGACAAACATCAAATAATTTCCAAAAGGAGGAAGGCTCACAAGTGCAAGAATTTTGAGCACACTAAAATACCTGGGCTCAGGGAAGTGGTAAACTAGGATGATTTCCCTAACCCTACCGCGATGGATGTCAGCAGAGGATGAAGCTCTGTCTCACCCCTGCCATGGGTAACTTCCCCCCAAAGGGAATTGTCCAAAGTAGTTGCAATAGTTGGGAATGTCTCATCGTTGGTCAACTATTCAGGGAGTTCAATGAAAAGAGGATGTCTAGAGCCTATGGAGACCGAAGAGGTAGACACTACCAGCATGCCCAAAAAGTAGAAAATAGAACAAGAGTAGTAGTTAGTGCAGGTTAAAAGGAGCAATACAAAGGGGCAGATGAAGAAGACAAATGTGGAGAAAAAATAGAAACAAGAGGAGCCCAAAGTAGCCAAGTTGCAAATCCAGGAATATGTATTTGATGGACAGACTCCAAATAGGCATGTCTCTAAAGAAGATTGGATAGACTCTTACCAGGAAAGGGCTGATAAAACTTTTAAGGAGACATCAGAGCTATATGACGAGGTAATGTAGTTTCCCTACCTGAATGTGGCATTAAATACTGTGAGGGATCACGCCACTTACACCCTCATCCTGGCTTTGAAAATGGGAAACAAAGTGTCATAGGTTAATGTGAACCTCACAAGGGTTCCAACTACCGACATAATACACCTTAACAGAGAGACAGGTGACATCTTGAATGTTAGATTACTAAAAGCCACACTACAAATATCCAAGCTGAAGGAAAGTAAAAAAAAAACTCTAGATCTCTTGAGGAAGGTAAGAGTCGGAAACAAAGCCCTCCAGGCCCAAATTAACAATTTGCAAAATGAAGCAGTATAAATAGAGGGTCCAACACCTAAGAGAGTTTTGTCTCAAAAATTGCTAAACAAGAAAGAGAAGGAGATCCAGATACTAAAAAAGAAGTTGAAAATCCCGTCTACCCAGCTTTCTCAAACAGATGAATTGGCTGAATTCGAAAAGGAGAAAGAGACATTGAACATTGAGCTTACATATTGCAAAGCCAAGATGCTAAAGCTCGAAGAGAAGGAGAGGTAGTGGGAAGTGGATACCAAGCTTTTGAAGGAGAGAGAAAAAGAATTAAAGGCTACACTAGCGACAAAGGAAAAATAGATTCAAGAAAAATGCACATAGATTGCAATTCAGCTCGTAAGTGTAGCTAGAGAAGTAGACACTAGTTCTCTTTCCAGATCAATGTCCCAATTAGGCCTTAAATATACAGAGCTTACTAAGTTAAAGCAGTAGCTTAAGGAGCTAGAGGAGGAGAAAGAAAAGGAGGGACAAGAAAAGGAGAAGATAGGGGATAAATGTCAAGAATTGATACAACAAAATGCCAAATTAAGCCAGCAGGTGATCAGTAAATTGGCCTTGCAAGGGGCTAGAAATTTGATTTGGGATCAAATCATTGCAGAGGCCAACAAGTTCATACCTTATATAGATTTCATCGCAGACCAAGAAAAGGCTTTAACAAAGGCCAAGAAAACGGTTTTGATGGTATTAGGAGAAGTGCAGAAAAGACCTATAGTAACAGCAAAAAATGTCGTTGCTTTCCTAAGCTCCTTGTCAGATGATCTGACCAATCAGTACAATATCCAAAACAGAGTGGCTATCATCTTTGGGGATAGAAAGGTAATTACTAAACATAGGATGTTGGACACTGTACAAGCCAAAATAGATATTATTGAGCACAAGGTCAAGGAGGTGATCTGATTGTTCAAGCCACTGGTAAACAAAGGGATTCCTTTATTCTGGGAAGAGAAGGGACCCTTATTGTCTCAAAAGGAGTATCTAGAGCATTTGGTTAGCTGCCGATCAGATAATAGCAAGTTTTAATACATGCAACAATCCTTGTCAGGCAGGATCATTTACGATAAGTTGGCCAGTGATGTTGAACTATTGTTTGACTTTAAAACCACCTATTCCAAAGCACCCAATACCTCATTCCTAGAAACTATGGAACTCAAAGTGCAATCATTGGACATGGCAGTCGTAGATTTTTCTGGTCTTGACCAACGGAGGTCAATTGAGCAATATGGGTCAAGCAAGTTTAAGATGCAACCATAGAGGTGGCAATGACAGTAGGTAGGAAATTTTCTCTGTGGACACACCCCTCCAATGGTCACCTCTCCCAGAAATTTGTACAGTTGTCACCCACCAAATGGAAACATAAAAGACTCTTGCGCATATTTTCTCTCCTAGTCCATAGTTCATTTTTCAATTTTTATGTAAATAGTGACAGATATGTCACATTAGAGTTTGTTAGAAGTTGTTTTTCAGTTGTAACAAATTTTGATTCCCGAAACATTGGATTGGAAAGTCTCAAAATATTATAAATATACCTCTTGGAGAAGGAGAAAGGGTTGGAACTGATGTAATTTTGTAGTGTGTGCTTTCAAGAGTTTTAAATAAAGTTGTAGAGCTGAAATCGGTGTTTTATACAGGGATTCATGTGTTGTTTGTGTTATAGTCTATTGCTTCCTTTCTCATTTGAATGTTTTTCTAGTTTATCTCTCCCATTATGTTTTCTTTCATGTGTGAAATAAGTGTATAATAGTTTGGAATTCATACATGCTATGATCCGTCTGTTGTTTTAGATGTCCACTAAAGCTTTCTTCTAAATTTAATACATAATTCATTCTCAAATGCTTTGTGTTGATGGTCTATTCATGTTCTTGTTTTCCACTGGACAATTGCAATTTGACTGTGACTGAATGGCTATCTTGCCTCTGTGTTAAAATCACCTACATAAGTTATTTTTATTTCTGCCACACATCTTGACTCCATATCCCAATCGTTCTATGTCCTATTTCAACCAATATTACAAACAATTTATATTTTCACTTGTACATATATGCCATTCTTAATATTTGGTGAGAGATCCCTCTCGGAAGAGTAGAAGGCCAGTTCTCTCTTCGAAAGTCATTATGTTGTTACCTGGGAACGAGCCTTTCATAACCTTGGGTTCAATTCTAGTGCTAACAGGAAGATAGATCCACGAATTGGGGGTTTGTAGAGGTTGTTTTGCCTCTGTGAAGCCATTAAATGTTTCCTGAAATGATTTTCTCACCTAGTTCATTTTTTCCCAATTACCATTTTCAATTTCGGTTCCCAGGACATTTTTGTCCATACCCGGAACTTGTATTTGGCTGTGAAGTTCATAATAATGTTGTCTTAGCTGAGTAAGTCCAAGGAACCCATCCGTTAGATAGATGACTATATTTGGGGGTGATTGTTGGCTTGGCTGAGTAAGTCCAAGGAACCCATATGTTATTGGCTTGTTTCCTTAGCAGTCTGTGAAACCCAACTCTGTGTGGGCTTGACTATGGATATATGGTCTTGCTGTGTGTAAGTCTATTGTTCCCTTATTCCTTGTGGGAATCATTCCCAGCTCGAGGGTGGCAGTGGTGCTGAGAGATTTATGAGCAGACTGGCCTATGGTTGGGTGGAACGCTGCAACAACATAGCAGGTTTTTGGGACAACTCTTTTTCAAGATAAGTATTCTTGCATGTTTAATCTCTGTAATGTATTTAATTGATAATTTATCATGAACATGTTGAACGGTTGAACATGATGAATGATTCTTTTTTTTATGAATTATGAACAAAATGAATGCTTGAATAAAATGTATTTTCTTCCACTGTAGGTTGCATGCATTATGAATTTGTGTATGTTTTTAGTTCAATGCATTTTTATTGTTTATGTTCATGGGACTTAGATCCCTGCTTAAATGATAGCAGTAGTGTCGTAGTCGAGTCCTCTCGGATGGGAGGGGACGTGATAATTTCAAGGGATATTCTCTTCCATGTTGATATTTTGAAAACACCCAATGAAATATGGCTCAAGTTCCAGTCACTATTTTGGAATACTGATGAGATGAGAGGTTGTCAACTCAAAAATGACTTGATCTCATTGAGCCCAACTCACTTTGAGATGATCTAGGATTTCTTCACAAAGTTAAAATCATTGGTGCTTCAGCTGAAACAATGTGGCATTGATAAGAAATATGAGCATCTGATATTGTCCATTATTTCAAATCTAGGGCCATAGTATTCATATTTTTTGTCAACATTCCACTCAAGCAAGATCACAGCTCAAAATTGGAGGATTCCTTCACTTGCAGACTTCATGGAGTCACTGGCTCAAAACCAAGACAAGTTGGTGAAAATGGGTACCATAAAACCCAGCAAGGATCAATCCCTTGCTACAAAAGTTTTGAATCCAGACAAAGTTAAGAATAAATCCATAGATTCAAAGCATCAAGAGAAGAAGAAGCAGGAGAAGCCCAAATCTTCATATGGGGTTTCAAATCCTAGCAAGGAAAAAGAGAAGAAGAAACAAGAGAAGACAAAATGAAACTATTGTCATAAATTTTGGCATCCAAAAAGTGCATGCATGAATAAAACCATTGACATGATGGCACAACTCCTTGAGAAGAACAACATCCCATTTCCAGAAGGTGCAAGGAAGAAATAGGGAGGTTAAAGCTCAGAGAACACGGAAAGATTACATGCTTTGGTTGCTGTATCCTCAAGCTCTTCATGCTTCATCATAGATTCAAGTGCCTCCAGGGACATGGCCTCCATGCATTATTCCTTCTCAAACCTACATCCTTATAGATTTCCATCCATTCTAAAAGGTGATGATTCGGAAATCCAATCCAAAGGGATTGACAAGATTGATCTTGAATATGGGTAATTCAACAATGTGTTTTGTTTTCCTAATCTAGTAGTGAACCTACTCTATGTATATAAAATGACACACACTAGTATAGAAAAGAGAGTAACATTTACTCAAAATGGTGTGGAGATCTCAGAAATATCTATAGGCCAAGTTGTTGCTGTGGGTTTTGCTGACCATGATTCGAGAATGTACAAAATATCTCACTTACTTCCATACTCCCAAGGGAATGTGCTCCTGTCACATGACAATGAGACAAGAAAGTTGTGGAATGAGATATATGGTCATCTAAATTACAGGTACTTCCAAGCACTAAGCAAGGAAATCATGGTTGAAGGGCTTCTTACCATCAAGTTTTCCAATGGAACATGCAAAGGGTGTGTAGTGGGAAAAGACGCTAGGTGCAAATATGAGAAAGGAAAGTCAAGGAGGGATGTCCAACTGCTTGATTTGATCCATTCAGATATAATAGGGCCTCTTCCCATACCCTCATATGGTAATTCAAGGTATGTTCTGACTTTCATAGATGATTTATCAAGGTACTGTTGGGTGTATTTTCTGTAATATCCCAAATCCTGATATTTTCTAATTCTATGCACATATACTGAAACAACCAGGCATGCAAACTTCCATGCAAAATTCCACATTTTATAGCTAAAATTAGGGTTTAGGGTTTGTAGGATAGAATGAACACTTACCACTGATAAGCTAGCTGGAATGTTCCTGAGAGAATATGCATGCATCAAGGGCTGAATCAGAGATGGCCTGGTATCTTCTGCTCCCGGTGATACCCCAGTAGCACAAACCCCAAATCAGCTAAGGGTGACCTTTTCAGTGAAGGAGGTGTCCGATGAAGCTAAGAATATGCAGGATTGATAGTCTTTTTGAGCCAGAGAGAATTCTTGGCACGTGCAGAAATTTTGAGGTCTCTAGGAAGGCTAGCGAATTGTTCTGGAGGTTCAGCTGTTCACGCCCCCCTAACCCCAAAATGGATGATAACTGCTCAATATGAGCAAGACCGGATTTGATAATCATTGGGTACTGGATTATGATACCGATGATGAGAATGGTGCCTAGGTTTCGAAGGTAAACTGAGATTTGAAGACCCAGCGAATGATTTGGGATTTCCAGCTAAAAACCCCTTACGACTGCATACATGCCCTTGCAAACAATCTCTGATGGATACTGGATAACTGTGAATAAATTGAAGAGTAGATGGTGAACCTGGATGGCTTACCCTGGATGAGACTTGGGCAGATATCTCACTGCCAAAACCCATTAGTTGAAGATGTCGTCTTCAACCCCAACTGTTGTGGCCACATGCTGTGCTGCTACTCAAGAGCTCCAAAGTCAATAATCATCAAAAGTAAGTCTCCTTTCACTTTATATTCCTTTTATAACTTTCAACTATGAAAACCCTAACTTTTGACCTAATTAGGTCACTTTAATTTCTAATTTGCAGTTGACTTGCATGCATGCGCTTGGAGACTTAAATGGGTGCATGCATCATTAAATAATGCTTAGATGTCATGCATGATGGTGACCTTTGGCCCCGATGGCCCTCTTTGACCTAATGGTTATAACATATTGATGTCCTAGATTTTCCGTAGATGGAATCGGTCTTTAGTTGATTCCCTAACTATCAGTAACCACTCGAACCCACAAGAATCACATAGGTTAGCAGTTTTGGTCCCCAATGCCTAATAAAATGAGGACATTAAAGTCCTCCCCACTTGAGATTGCTTATGCACAAGCAAATACAAACTAGGATGCTGCAATACCTATTCACCTTCCCATGTGGCATCCTCTGGCGGTAGTTCTTTCCATGGAACCAAGTATTCCCTAATTACCCGGTTCCTAATTTTCCTTTCTCTAGACTGTATGATCCGTTCAGGAATCAATATTAGTAGTCCTTCATCATCTAAAGGAGTTAATTATATTAATGGAGCAATGTGTTTCCCAAGGGTCTTTTTCAGGTTGGACACATGGAATACATTGTGAATTTTACTTTCTTGTGGTAGTTCTAGTTCATATTCCACCTCTCCCACCTTCCTGATTATTCTGTAGGGTCCATAGAAGCAAGGTTTTAAATTTTCTGCTCCTTTCTTCTTAAGTGAAGACTGTCTGTAAGGTTGGAGCCTTAAGTATACCAAATCCCCTACCTCAAATATTCGCTCAACCCTGTGTTTGTCTGCATATAACTTCTGCTAATTCTGGGCTATCTATAAGTTTTCCTTCAATATTTTAAGAATATCCTAACTATCCTATATCTAATCCTTTCCCTTAGGAGCCCTACTATCTTTGAATGCTAAATATGCATAGTCCAAGGCCTCATAGCAATATAATGCCTTAAAAGGTGTCATCCTAATAGACATGTGATAGGTAGTATTGTAGCAATACTCCCCTAAGTGTATCCATTTAATCCAGGTTCACTACTACCCTGTTACATAGTTCCTCAGATATCCTTTAATCCACTTGTTGACAATTTCAGTTTGTCCATCACTCTGGGGATGATAACTCATGCTGGTAGCCAGTTCGGTCCCCACTAATCTGAATAATTCCTACCAGAAGGAACCTATGAATCTACTATCCCAATCATTGACAATGGTCTTAGGTAACCCATGTAACTTGAAGACCTCCCTAAAGAATAACTCAGCTACTTGAGCTGCAGAGTAATCAGATGATATAGAAAAGAAATGTGCAAACTTGGTCAGTCTATAACCTACAACATATAAACAATCCTGCCCTTGGACCTTGTGCAATCCTGTAATGAAGTCCATGGAAACACTTTCCCACTTTTGTTCTAGAATTGATAGTGGCTGAATCAACCCTACTGGATGGATGTTCTCAATATTGTTATGTTGACATATGCCACATTCCCATACGTGCTGCATAACTTCCCCTTTGAGGCCCTTTCATGAGAACCTCTCTTGGATCTGTCTATAGGTTTTCAAGAAACCCTTATGTCCTGATAATGGAGATTCATGTGCTACCTGTATGATATTTTTCCTCAAAGTGGATTCTGGGACAAGGTATATCCTATTCTTGTAATAGATGATGTCATCAACAATCCTGTACCTATCATCCTGAATTTGTCCATCCAATAATTCGCAAGCAAATTTATTTTTGGAGTATTCTACTAAGAGAAGTTCCCTCCAATGTGTGGATATACTCATGAGAGATAGTGAGGTGGGTCGCCTGGATAATGCATCAGATACTACATTATTCTTACCTTTTACATACTCAATCTCAACATCGTAGGCTTGTACTTTGCTGACCCATTTTTGTTGGCACTCATTAAGTTCCTTCTGCTCCAAGAAATACTTGAGGCTATTATGATCTGTTTTGATTTTGAACTTACTACCCACCAAGTACTATCAAACTTCGTGAGAGCATGTAAGATGGCTAGCATTTCTTTGTCATATATGGAGTAGTGGCACTCGTAGTTCTTTAGTTTATGGCTCTCAAATGCAATAGGGTGATGATTTTGCATTAATACTGCTCCTAGCCCTTCCCATGAGGCACCACATTCTACTACAAATGGTTGTGAGAAGTCTGGTAATGCTAAAACTGGACAAGAACACATAATGACTTTCATCTCCTCAAATTTTTTTTGTGCTAGTTCTGTTCAGGTGAATGCTCCCTTATTTGTGAGATCTGTGAGGGGTGTTGCAAATTGGGAGAATCCCTTAACATACCTTTAGTAATAAGTGCACAGACCTAAGAAACCTCTCAATTCTGTGACTGTTTTTGGTGCAGACCAATCTATGATAGCTCGGATTTTCTCCATGTCAACATGTACTCCTTTTTCACTTATTATGTGCTTTAGATACATCATTTCCTTCATGCCCAATTCACACTTTGACATTTTTGCATAAAGTGAGTGTTCTTCTAGAATGCTCAGTACTTCGTCCAGGTGTTTCAGATGCTCCTCACATGTTTTGTTGCAAATCAGGATATCATCAAAGAATACTAGCGAAAACTTACGTAGGTGAACTCTGAAGGTATGGTTCATGCACGACTAAAAAGTGGCTGGATCATTGGTAAGTCCAAAAGGAATGACCAAAAACTCATAGTGACTATAGTGACAATGAAAAGCTATTTTGGAGATGTCTTGGGCCCTTACTCGAATTTGATGGTACCCTGAGTGAAGATCAATATTGGAAAAGTATTTGGCACCCCGTAGTTCATCCATGAGCTCATCAATTCTAGGGATGGGATACCTGTTCTTAATGGTATTTTTGTTGAGTGCTCGATAGTCGATGCACATTCGCAGCGTACCGTCCTTCTTCTTGACCAAGACTACTAAAGATGCAAAGGGTCTATGACTAGTCCGAATGTATCCAAGATCCAACAATTCTTTGATCGTTTTCTCTATCTCATCCTTGTATCTTTTGGGATGTTGATAAGGAGTGGTGATGACTGCCTGTGTCCCCTCCTCTAGCTCAATAATGTGTTCAAAGCCTCAGTCTGGCGATCTACCTGATGGAAGGTCTTGAAATACCTTTTCATGCTTCTATAACAAGGCCTGAATGTCACTTGGGTGTTGTGTGCTGGTTTCTGGGGATTAAGTGTTCATGCCCCTCAAAACTACCCATTTACCATCTGGCCCTTGGAATTCCATTTCCATTTCCCGGTAGTCTGTAGTGTATTTCCCTATTGAATAAAGTCACTGAACACGCAATACTACATGAGTATCTGATACATCTACTAAATAGAATGAATCTATCATCTGATATTTACCTAATGTGACATTCAATTTTGGAATTCGGTAGTTGCACCCCATGCTGGAGTTCCCGGTTACTGCTACAGTGAATCCCTTAAACTTCTCAGTCTGAATACGTCTCTTGGCTACCCAAGCGAAGTCAATGAAATTGTGAGTTGCTCCCCCATCAATCAATACTCCTACTCTGTGACCATGTACTACTCCTTCGACCCTGAGAGTATGGAATCTTGGTACTCCAGATAATGTAGCAATGACTCCCTCTGGTGTATCACCCTGGAGTGATTCTTCCTCAGCAGCCTGTAGTTCTTCTGTGGCTTCCTTCTCATAGTCGTCCTCATCACTTTCTGAATACACTTCGATGTAGTGAGCCTTTTCCTTCCTTGCACACTTGTGTCCTGGCACCCATGGTTCCTGACAAGTGAAACATAGTTTCTTCCTCCTCAAGTCTTTTCTAGTGTCCTCGTCTAACCTTGTTTTCTTGGGAACATCCTGCTAGAAAGGTTTCTTGTCTTTGTCCCTAACAGGAAAGTTGGTTTTGAGCAGGAACCTATTCTTTGGGACTAAATCCTCTATATATCTGGCTCTGATAATGGCATCCTGCAAAGTGGGTGGTTTTTAGGCTTTCACCCATCCCTGTAGTGGCTCTGTTAGGGCTCAGTGAATAACATAGTCAACCTGCTCTTTGACACATCTGTTACCATGACTGCTATCGTTTGGAATTTGGAGATGAAGGATTCTACACTACCTATCTGTTTGAGTTGAGCCAACTCCTTGAAATGTATCTTTGGATCCTTCCTTTCAAACCACTCCATGAGCTTCTGAGTGAACTCACTATACGAGTGTATGGTGTTGTGACCCAATGTCACCAATCCATGGTACCACGACTTGTGAGCCTCTCTATCCAGGTGGAGTGTAGCCAATTTAATGGCATCTGTCTCTGTCATGGGATTGAGTTGGAAATAGGTATCCAACTTTTGAACCCATATCCTTGTTGAACCTCCGCGAGTCCCATCAAATTTTGGGATGGTCAACCTGCCTAAGGTCTTCTGCAACTCATAGTTGTGATTGAATCCCTTGTTGAAATTCCTGGACCTATTCCTACTCTTCATGTTGCAAAAATATGAGAAAGACATGGCAGCATGAAACTCATCCCCTAAGTCCCTCTATTCCTACAAATAAGCCCCAAAAGGTTCTCTAGGCTCTACCTGCATGATTGGACCACCTACTGCATCTGCCAAGAAGTGAGGCATAGTAGGCCTGTTGGAAGGTCTGCTATATATGTGTGGTGTATTCTGTATATTGGTGTACACAACATTTCCACCGATCCTTGTAGATCCTTGATCTATCGGTGAGGGAGGTGTACTGTTGTTACCTATTTCTGGTTTTGTAGATAATATGTTGATTGCATTGAGTACATATTTTTTCCCTTTGTCTAAGTCTTGCAATGCAAATACTAAGTTGTGAAACTCCATCCTATCCTCCTCTTCTCTCGTCCCCTTTCTTTTTTTAGAGTGTATACCTATTTGTTCCATGTCTGAGCTGATATCCTCTAGTTGGATATCTGCAAAGTCCCCTGTGTACCTACTCCTTCTTTTCCTATAGGTTATGAAAGGGTCTCTTTCTTTATTCATCTATTTCTCATTTATTAATCCCACAGCTGGCCAAGAAGATAGCTCTGATACCACTGTAATATCCCAAATCCCAATATTTTCTAATTCTATGCACATATACTGAAACAGTCGGGCATGAAAACTTCCATGTAAAATTCCCTATTTTATAGGTAAAATTAGGGTTAGGGTTTATAGGATAGACTGAACACTTACCACTGATAAGCTGGATGGAATGCTCCTGAGAGAATATGCATGCATCAAGAGCTGAATCGGAGATGACCTGGTATCTTCTGCTTCCGGTGATACCCCACCAGCACGAACCCCAAATCAGCTAAGGGTGACATTTTTAGTGGAGGTGTTCGATGAAGCTAAGACTTTGCAAGATTGATAGTATTCCCATGCCGGAGAGAATGCCTAGCATATGCAAAAATTCTTAGGTCTCTAGGTAGGCTAGCGAATTGTTCTAGAGGTTTAGCTGCTCATGGCCCCTTGATCCCAAAATGGATGATAATCGCTCAGGATGAGCAATACCGGATTTGATAATCACTGGGTATTGGAGTATGATACCGATGATGAGAATGGTACCTGGGTTTCAAAGGTAAACTGAGATTTGAAGACCCAGGGAATGATTTGTACTTTCTAGCTGAAAACCCCTTACGGCTGCACACGTGCCCCTACAAAACAATCTCTGATGGATGCTGGATAATTGTGAATAAATTGAAGAGAAGATGGTGAACCTGGATGGCTTACCCTAGATGAGACTGGGGCAGATATCTCACTGCCAAAACCCCATTACTTGAAGACACATTTTCTAACCCCAACTGCTGTGGACACATGCTATGTTTCTACTCAAGAGCTCCAAAATCAATAATCATCAAAATTAAGTCTCCTTTCACTTTATCTTCCTTTTATAACTTTCAACTACGAAAACCCTAACTTTTGACCTAATGAGGTCACTTTAATTTCTAATTTGCAGTTGACTAGCATGCATGTGCATGGAGACTTAAATGTGTGCATGCATCATTAAATAATGCTTAGATGTCATGCATGACAGTGGCCTTTGGCCCCGGTGGCCCTCTTTGACCTAATGGTGATAACATATTGATGCCCTAGATTTTCTGTAGATGGCATCAGTCTTTAGTTGATTTCCTAACTGTCAGTAACCTCTCAAACCCATAAGAATCACATAGGTTAGTGATTTTGGTCCCCAATGCCTAATCAAAGGAGAACATTACATTTTCTTAAGATAAAATCTAAAAAAATTTAGAATTTTAAAGTGTACAAAGCCTTAGTTGAGAATGCATGTGGGAATAAGATAAAGGTTCTTAGGAATGAAAATGGTAAGGAGTGTGTCAAAAATAATTTGAAGAATATTTGTGAATAATGTGGCATCCAAATGCAGCACTCTGTTCCCTGCACACCATAGCATAATGGTGTTGCAGAGCGCAAGAACAGACCTCTCAAGGAGATGGCTACATGCATGATGGAAGCAAAGGATTCTAATCCTAATATATGGGATGAAGCTATAGATTGTGCTACATATGTTGAGAAAAAGTGCTCCACACAAATAATTGGATGGGAAGAATCCATTTGAGGCTTGGAGTGGTCACAAGCCCAATGTTTCTCATTTCAGGGTTTTTGTCTCAAAGGCTTGGGCTAGAATTCCTCCTAAAAAGATAAAGTCCTTGAAACCTCAAATAAAGGAGTCCATTATGGTTGGATATGCTGAAGATGAAAATGGTCACAATCTCTTTTATCCCTCATCTTAGAAAACATTCATTGAAAGGAGTGTATAGTTCGAAGAAGAGCCCATGCAAGAGATCAAACTAGCTCAAGGGGAATGCTCAAATCCTCCATTCCATGATGATGTAAGTGATGACTATTCCTCTTATTTTTATGACTATGATATTGATTATTATTATTATGACATGCATTCAGATCATGACTCACCCATTCACCCAAGGTGGGCTTAGAAAACCATACAAGCAGCTGGTGATCTTTTTTGAGATCCACTAGACTCTAGGAAGACTAGATCTTAATTTCACAATGCCTTCTCTACTTGTGAATTGAATATTTCAGAGAGATACTTTATTATGGTTGGATATGATCCTCAGAAATATCAGGAAGTGTAACTTGACCAAATATGGAAAAAAACCATGCAAGAAGAGTTCAAGTCGTTGCAAAACAATTAGACTTGGGAATTGGTTCCCTTACCCTCCAAGAGGAAACTAGTGCAATGTAAGTGGGTCTATAGGACAAAAGTGTCTTATAATGGTTCTGATATCAAGTATATCTCTAGGTTCCTTTTCAAAGTATTCTCTCAAGTCCAATGAGTGGACTATGCAGAGACATTTGCACCGGTTGCAAAGATGGACTCTATCAGGCTAGTTTTGGCCATTGTTGCATCTAAGCGCCGGGAGGTTCACCACATGGATGTGAATAGTTATTTTCTTCATGGTGACCTTCATGAGGAGATATATATGCAGAATCCTAAAGGTTTCATTCATGATCCTTCACTTGTTTTCAGGTTAAATAAGTATGTCTATGGCCTCAAGCAAGCCCCCAGGGCTTGGTATGCCAAGATGGACAATTTTTTGTTATTGCTTGGATTTGAAAGATGTAAATATGATCCTAATGTATATTTTCAACATGTTTATGAGTTATGGTAGGTCATATTAATATATTTTGATGAAATTTTGATTACATGGAGATGCACTAATGATATAGGATCAATAAATTCTTCATTGCATAGTGAATTCTCCATGACTGACCTTGGATTGTTGAAATAATTTATTGGCTTAGAGATTGAGAAATATGATGCACGGATCAAGTTCAGCCAACAAAATTATTCTGTAGACCTATTATTAAAGTTCAAAATGGATGAATGTAAGGTATCCAAGCTCCCATTCCTCTCAGGAATAAAACTAGGTGATTATGGTACCTCTCCATTGGTGGACAACTAGTTGGGAGCTTATTGTATATTAGACACTCTTACCTGATTTGGAATATGGTGTAGGTTTTGTTTAAATATATATGCAGGATACTCTTGATATCCATTGGAAGGATGCAAAAACAATCGTGCATTATGTGCAAGGAACCAAACACTTCGGGGTACACTATGTTGTTGGTTCTCCACTAGAACTAGTTGGATTTACTAATTCTCATTGGGTTGGAGATTCCATTGACAGAAAGTACACTTTAGGTTATGTATTCATGCTTGCACATGGTACCATATTTTGGTAAATTGAGAAACATCACACTATATCTCTTTCATCAGTTGAGTCTGAGTATAGAGGATAAGCGAACACAACTACACAATGTGTGTGGTTGCAAGGTATTCTTGGGGAACATGGTTTTGCATTTGATTCACCCACTGTCATTTGGTGTGAAAATAAAATTGAAATAAATATCTCCATTGATCCAGTATAGATACATAGGACCAAGAACATTGAGATACACATACACTACATCAGGAGCTTGGTGAATGGGCAGGTGATATCATTGTGGTATTTCCCATATCCAGAGCAAATTGTTGACATCTTCACCAAGAGCTTCACATAAAATAAATTAAAATATATGAGATCACTTCTTGGAGTGGGTGACACAAGGTGATGAGTGATTTTCACTTTCATATTTTTCTCCATGTCCATTTTAGAGGGGAGTTTTTCCCCCCATGAGGTTTTCCTCCTTACCTTGGTTATATGGACAAATAAACTTTGTAAGAGGTGTCTTAAGCCTTAGTTGCCAAGACCTTAATAATTTTGTGTTGTATTTACACTAATTAAGGCTTAAGGGGGGGTTTTAGAGAATTATTCCACATTAGTATTATGGTCATACACCTAGGACATATTTCCATTACTGTAGAAGGAGCAAGTCGACATAAGTCGACTTGAACGAAGACCGAATTAGTCGGCTGATCGACTAAGTCGGTCTTCATTCAAGTCGAATTATGTCGACTTGCTCCTTCTACATCTACAAACAAGTTACAATCATAACTACCTGTCGGTTCACCGAACCGACACGACTATTAGTTAACAGACTAACCACTGTGTTTACTCAGCCGACCGACGTAGTCGGTCTCTCGACTTAGTCGGCTGATCGACTAAGTCGGTCTTCGTTCAAGTCGACTTATGTCGACTTGCTCCTTCTACATCTCCCCCACAAACAAAACATTTCTTCATCCCGAAGAAAGAGGGAGGTAAAAGACTAGAAGTGCAAAAAAAAGATTTGCAAAAGGAGACTGCTACTGAGGTGGGCTGTGCAAGCGAATAGTTGGTCTTTTCTGTACACAGACTTCGACTATTGCTGGTGCTGTGATGGCAAGCTGATGTTGAAAGTATGTCCATGTCTGCAAAGATTTCTGAATGTCGATGGTCAGAGTAGTAAGATTTGAGAGTACCGACATCTTCTCTGCCATTGTCATTTCTACAATATTTTCCATGGCGGGGCCCAACAGCTGATTGTGTTCTTCCGCAGTATCAAGGAGTCTCTTCATCTGCGGACAGATGTTGTCGACTTTCTCCAAGTTGGGAAGGGCTTGCTGAACCCACTGGTGTGCCTCACGTTCCAACTTCTGCAGCTTAGTGTTTTCCAGCACTATTTGTTCTTCGATGGTCTGCCTCAGTTCGGTCTCAGTCGAATTCCTTCTTTCCAAGGCCTGAATGCCTTGTCTTGTCTGCCTTGTCTGAGTATAGACCTACCCATAATGAGTAGGCCAATCTCGGAGTACTTCCTCAGTTACAATGGATTCCTCCATGTGGCCTTGTAGAAGTTTGTGAGCCTCCAAGAATGCTGTGTGCTGAGTCAGGAGCAGTCGGGCAGTTTCTTCTTTTTTCCCAGCCTTAGTCTCTTGGAGGTGGGTCTGTATGGTCGACACCAAACCTTCAAACAGCTGATATGCTCTTTCCAGCGGTCGGTCGGTAGCAGCTTCGATAGGTCCTGGGGTAATAGTCTGTACAAGAGACCTGCATTTGTCGAGGAACTCAACTTCTTCTGTCTCCTTATCCTTGAGCTGTGTCCTTAGTCGGTTCGCCCTCCTCTTTGACTCTTTTGCTAGGGTGTTGAATAAGTGGCCGACCTCTGAGTCGGTCAACGAGCTTACATCCCGTAAGCTGATCCTTAGCTGAGCGGGTCTAGGAAGAGGTTATGTTGTCTCCTTTGCTGGCTCTGTTGTTTTGTTGAGAGGGCCTGCAGAAGTGGAAGGTGGATCAGAGGCCGAAGGGGTTTGTGTCGGAGAGGTAGGTTCAGTGGTCGGGGGTTTTTGTGTTTGGGGAGGTGGTATGTCCACCTCCGGCTGTGATGATGATGGTCTCGGCTGTGAATCAAGCGGTGGTGGAGGTGGTGGAGATGATGGTGGTGGGGGTGGGGAGGGAGGGTTTCCTGATCCTGGTGGTGATGGAGAATGGTGGGGGGAACTTTGGTCGGAAGACATAATGTCTTCTTCCGGTCGGTGGTCAGTGAAGGTTTGTTCAATGCCTGATACATCGCCACCATTATGGGTCCTTGTAAATACTGTTGTTTGCTGGGCGTATATCTTGCTGCTGGCTTTCAGGGGTGTTGTTGTCTTTATTGTTTGGGCTGACTGGAATATTGCAGGTAGCGTTTGAAAGAATGCTTTGAGTTCAGCGTCCGTGCTGGCCCTGGCCCTGAGTGCTTCAGGGATCACTCTTTCAAAGAATTCTGGGGAAATGGCGGCCTGCTGCACTGGTGCTTGCTCCTCGACTATTTTAGTCGGAGATGGAGGGGGAGGAGTCGTCACAAGGTCGACCACATCTTCGGACAGTGGTGTTGTTTTGGACTTCTTTGGCCGACCTTTCGGTGCTCCTGCCTCAATAAAACGTTGAAACTGGGTTTCAACAGTTACCTTATTTGCTCGGGCATCCTCGACAATATCAAGTGCTGATGCTGCCAGTTCGTCGTCGTCGTCGGTGGAGTCAGCAAGGACAAGCTTACGCTTACCTTTGCCTTGCTGACGTTTCTGCAGTTTGATGTTCCTTCTGGCAATGGCGATCTCCTTCGCCAGTTTCTTGAGAATGCTCCGAGACACAGCATATTCAGGGTTGTCTTCCTCGACTTCCCCTGTCGGGGTCTGAGCTGGGTCGACAGTCTGAGTAGCCGGAGGAGCTGTTTGTTGTACTGGTTGTTGTGCTGGTGGTGGTGTCTGATGTTGTTCTGTCGGAGGGTCCACTACTGGTGCAGTCGGATGCTTCACTGTTATGTGCACCCGACCAGGAGTGCCGGTCGGAGTATCCTCCGTCACAAAGGTGCTAATATACAAGTGCAGCTCGTAATATTCCTCCTTCTCCTGGTTGGTCAGAGGTTCGACTATAGAGAAGTCGACCTGTTTTGCAGCCTCTGGGACTGGAATTTTGGTTTTGGTTTGTCTAGACAGCTCCCGAAAGATCTGGTTGACTGTGGGATAGTAGTCGAGGTCCCTGGCATTTGAATCTTGAGTGTTTGAGGACCATACTGATGTATGGTCGAGCTCCAGCTGGATGTGTGAGTCGGCTGGGAGGTGTCGTCGGATGTTCTGGGGCACCCTCCACCTTGTCGTTCGCAGCTTAAGCTGCTGGAACCAATTTTCCAGAAATACCTTACCTTGGTTTAGTTCATGCACAGTTCCTTTTTGGGAAAAGGGTTTGAACCTGTGCATCTCGAATTTAGTCGGCTCTCGAAAGACGGGACTGCCTTCCGGGCATATATAGAACATAGCAATCCAAATGATTAAGGAGGGGAATTTGATAATACCTCCTGTTTCCTGGCAGCACTCGCATATGGTTTTGACCAAGTCTGCGAGGTAATCGGCCCATCTGAAGATTCGTCCGTCGGTTGTAATTTTGTGGACGGCATCCAGCATTTCCAATTTGAGGTCACTGCTGCGACCAGCTAAGGTGAGAGTAATGGCGATGATTTTCGCCACGATCTGTGGTGTTCGTGCCTCGATCTGACTGATCATCAAACCCTTGGAGATTTTACCCGACGCCGAACCTGTAAAGTGTTCGACTAGCCCTTCCTTGATCCCAATGGGGACCAGGTCACCCTGGTTTGACAAACCAGTAAGTCGGGAGATAACATCGCCATTGATGTCGACCGGTCGGTCAAAGTAAAAGCGACCGTTGTGGTAATGACTGATAATGAATTTGACCGCGGCTTCCTTCGTACCAGTGAAGCTGGCCATGAGAGGTGCATTGGAATAAGCATATATGGTGCTATGCCTAACTTTCTCAGCCTCCTGGGTGAGTCATCGGTCTTCAAATGCCCATTCTTGAATATCCGTCCATAGCTTTTGAAACGGACCCTCCTCGACTTTCGCGGTTTGGATTCGCTTTAGTCGCTGGAGTAAGGGTGAGTCTGCTGCCTGAAGTTCTTGGGCCTTAGCCACAGCTCTGGTGCATTTGGGTGCCATGGTTTCTGACTGAACAGACTGGTCGGAATTCTTACAAGGTTCGCAACTTTCAGTCGACTGGGAGTTCGAATGCTCTGTAGGTATGTGGTGTGGTGAATGAACTGTGGAATGTCCATTATTTATAAGCGCGGGTGGGGTGGAGTGTCGAACTGGGTGGATTAATGGCGGACTTGACAGTCCAACTACAACACTTGAGTGCGATTTCGTGAATCTGGGGCGGGGCTCGAGGCCATTAATGCGGGATGGGATGCTCCAGGTCGGCGGACGGTGTCGGTGGTGAGAACGGTTGACATGGTTGGTCGATGAAGATGGTCGATGAAAATGTGGTCGGTTGTCGAAGGGGTGAGTGGCTGTCATGCTGGTGGTTTCTAAGTGTACGGTTTTTTATTTTTGGAATTTTGTATCTTTTTATAGGTTTTTGGTGTCAGTTAAG
>LPNX010039758.1:3349-48961 GCA_001517045.1 Pseudotsuga menziesii | reverse complement strand
AATCCTCCAAGGAGTGATCGCCTACCCCACAATGTGTACAAAATTTAAGATCAGTCCTGTCCTTGTATGGACAGTCTGCGCATCTGTGCCCTTCTTTGTAAAAAATAAAACATTGAGTAGGTCGACGACTTTGTATTTCTCGATTCCCAACGAATCGACCTGTTCTTCCAAACCCTGGTCGTCGATTGTCATTCCGACGGTCGTAGCGTCGGCCATCATTTCGTTGTCCATTTTGGTTATTATTATTGTTCTGCTCTGTGTTCTGTGCTACAGCATTAGTCTGGTAGACGGCCTGGTAGTTTTGTCTATTTTTGAGGTTAAGATGGCAGTCGGCCGTGTTGTGGTTTGTTGTTTCGCATATGGCACACCAGGAAGCTTTGCCATTCTTCATATTGTAAAGACAGTCGGCGGTGGAATGGTCTCCTCGTTCCTGGCAGATGTCGCAAAACGCCTTTGTCTGTACGAAACGGACGTCTTGTCGACTGAATTGATGCCGACAGTTATCTTTTGTATGTCTGGCTGTTGAACAGTTAGTACACCAGATGTCTTGGTTCTTAAGTGTGAGTTCTTTCAGGGACTTCTACATATTTTCCAGCTGTTCTTCCAAGCGGTGGTCAGTCGGGCAGGCAGGTATGTCTTCATCCATCTCGACCTGCAATGCTTTTGTCAACGCATCTTCGTACGATTTGAAGGTCTCCAGACTGATGTGTCAGTGAATTTTCTGTGAAATTCCTGCAAGGAACCATTGAATGAGTAATTGTTCGTCGATGACGTAGTCCAACTGACTCAATAGATCCTTCCATCGTTTATCGTAATCGCGGACTGTTTCTCCTGGCTTCTGTTGGGTCGTCTTCAGCTTCTTGGCTGCCAGGTGTTTAGCGTCTGGAGTCTTGAAAAATGATAGGAATTGCGCCTTTATCTCTGATTTTGTTGCTCTAGGTTGCCTTTCGGTAAATGTCATATACCATGTGAGAGCTCTTTTCCGAAGGGCTCCTGCGAACTGGGCTATCTGTCGGTCTTCTTCTGTTACTTTGTTAGCCTCCCATATCAACTCGCAGACAAACCAGTGTCGTCTGGGGTCTTCGTCACCCTCATAAAGGGGAATATGAGCAGATCCGTGACCCATGTCGAAGTCACTGTCACTACTCTCTGATGATGTCGGAGGAGGAGGAGGTGGAGGTGGAGGAGGTGGTGTTGTAAGGGGTGGGGTTGTTGAGTCAGCCGAATCTGTCAGGGTGACGATGGGGTTTTGGTCGACGGAACTTGTGCTTCCGTCGGTTGTCGACTCTTTCTCGTCGAAGAGCGGATTGTTGATAATTTGTCTTCTTAACGACCCACTGTCACTTTGTGTGCTCAGGTCTGACTCGTGTGTATCTTCTGAAGTTGTGTGTGGCAGGGGGGGTGCTCCTTCATGTGTCAGCAGGAGCAAGTGGATACTTCGAAAGGAAGGTGCCGTTTGAAAGGTCACCCAGTTACCTTCGATCGGTCGACGTATGACAAGATGTCGACCCGGGTATGGTTCATCACCTAGTCGGATCCAGAGTGTAATGTCGCCAGCTCTTAGTCGAAGGTCATTTTCAATAATAGTTTGTATTCTGGTACGCGGACCTACTGTGGAAAGGGTTACTCCTTCATCGGGAACAATTAGTTGGAGAGCTTCTGGCTGCTCTATCCACATTTCATCATCTTCAGGGGACGCCTCTTCTTCTTCGCCTTCTCTGTGTCGGTCATGACCCGACTCTGGTGGTGCTTCATCATGGTCGATCTCCCTAGGGTTTTGCTGCAGCTCTGCGGCTCGTTCTCGTCTAGATTCCCTTTTCTTCTGTCTTTCATCCCTTTAGATTCTCTTAATGTCTGACATACTGTAGTACAATACTATGCCTTCAGTTATTCTTCGGTCGATTATGCATTATTGGTGACTACGACTCTGGTCGACTAGGATCCACTATGCTCGATGTCTGACACACGACCAGCTACCCCCCCATGGCCTACCCGATGCTTTTTAGAAAGCTCGGATGGTTTCTACTTACTCAGGAAGTATTCCCACTCCCTTTCAGCAATGAATTTTTCCCACTGCTTCTGCTTCTCCGCCCAGTTAGTGTTGGAGGGTGGTTCACGTAATAGAGGTCGAGGTTCAACAATGTGCCCTGCTCCTTTCTCTATTAAAAACTTGAACAGTAAAGCTGGCAAGGAACACAAGAATTTATCAGTAAATTCTGTGAAAAATTTCTGTCGGACGGTTTCCACAGAAGTCCTGTCTTCGACTGCTTGTTCCTCACAGAAGTCGTCGGCTATCTTTTTGAACCACTCCGAGAGATTCGTACGTCCTCCTTGGATCAGTTTCTGGAGTAACTATTCTTCTTTAGTCTTGTCCGGTTTTCTCATCCAAAAGCTGCTTTAGTAGATGGGGCACGGATTCGACAAACTTTTCGTGAGTCTCGGTGAAAAATCTGGCTTTTGCTTCTGCGAATTCTAATCTGTTCCTTCTTGCGTAATTTTGTAGATAGTTAGCAATTTTTCGCTCCCACCAGTCCTTGATCTCCTGCTCTGGTATCATATGTGAGCATATATTCCAGTTATGTACTACCGGCAACGGAACCAATGTTGTAATCTCACAGATCACATAAGGTTACCAATAATACATATAAAAATATACACAGATGCAAGAGACAAGAACAGATAGGATAAACAGATTATATTATTCTCAATAGATCATACAAAGCCAAGAACTGAACTTCGTTCTTGTGTGGCTCAAACAGCCTAATATACAGATTACAAACAGTTACAATCATAACTACCTGTTGGGTCACCGAACCGACACGACTATTAGTTAACAGACTAACCACTGTGTTTACTCAGCCGACCGACGTAGTCGGTCTCTCGACTTAGTCGGCGGATCGACTAAGTCGGTCTTCATTCAAGTCGACTTATGTCGACTTGCTCCTTCTACATTTTGGAAAATATTGTAGAAATGACAATGGCAGAGAAGATGTCGGTACTCTCAAATATTACTACTCTGACCATCGACATTCAGAAAGCTTTGCAGACATGGACAGAATTTCAACATCAGCTTGCCATCACAGCACCAGCAATAGTCGAAGTCTGTGTACAGAAAAGACCAACTATTCGCTTGCACAGCCCACCTCAGTAGCAATCTCCTTTTGCAAATCTATTTTTTGCACTTCTAGTCTATTTTTTACCTCCCTCTTTCTTCGGGACGAAGAAATGTTTTGTTTGTGGGGGAGATGTAGAAGGAGCAAGTCGACATAAGTCGAATTGAACGAAGACCGACTTAGTCGATCAGCCGACTAAGTCGAGAGACTGACTACGTCGGTCGGCTGAGTAAACACAGTTGTTAGTCTGTTAACTAATAGTCATGTCGGTTCGGTGAACCGACAGGTAGTTATGATTGTAACTGTTTGTAATCTGTATATTAGGCTGTTTGAGCCACACAAGAATGAAGTTCAATTCTTGGCTTTGTATGATCTATTGAGAATAATATAATCTGTTTATCCTATCTGTTCTTGTCTCTTGCATCTGTGTATATTTTTATATGTATTATTGGTAACCTTATGTGATCTGTGAGATTACAACAATTACTCGTGCTTATGTTATATGATCCAAAACTAGGTTGACTTGGTCAATCTTGGTCCTTTTGGTGTTTTAGACTCATAAATGCGCCCAAGTGCCCTCATTTGATCATTATGGTTATACATTCACCCTCATTAATGAATTATCATTCCTTGGTCTACTCCACATCCCTTAAATCATGGAAACTAATTGAATAGAGGAACCCATGCATGGTTTTGGGGTGTTTTTGGTCCTTTTGGAATATTTATTTCTACCTAGAGAAAATCCCACTCACCCATGCACTCCACCACACCTATCCTACCCTCATTTATGTCCTATAATTATCCATCCATGTTCACACTAGCATTCATTACCTTTTGAGGTGGTTTGGGAGCTCATTGGTCGGGGGGTTTTGAGGTCCAATTTGAGCCTACCATGTGTATGCATCCAATTTTCCTACAAAGGATAAAATTTTATCCTAATGTATTATAAAAATGTTCCATACATATTTACATGTTGGAAATTCATAAAAAACTCTGTTATTGAAACCATTTCTATGTGTGAATTTCTCTCTTTTCATTGTTTTCTGCATAATTTGTGAGTAATCTTGAATTGTGAGGATTCCCTTAGCTCCTAGATCTTGTTGTGAATGATATTTTCACATTGGGTACTCATATTATTATTAATATTTTTGTGTATCATATTCATTCATTAGAAAACACTTATCAGCAAAGAAAGTCTCCTTGATAGAAAGGGCACTCTCAAGTTGAGATCTAGTCCTCCTAGAACCACTAGGATTACCAGCTAGTTCCCCAGATGATTGAATGGTATTTGCTGAAAATTTTGGCCTTGTGGGGCTGTTAGGATATGTCATTAAATCATCATTATCACAAATATCAAAATCAAAAAATTCATTAGTCGCTTCACTTACTATCAAAGGTGGAGGTGGTGAAGAAGACTCTCCATTTTTTGTTGCTAGCATAGGCTCTTCTTCAAACTGAAGACTCCTTTCGATGAAGGATTTTTGAGTGCTCATGTTGATCATATTATACCCTTTGTAATATTCAAAACACACAACAAATAGGCACTCTTTACTTTGGGGTTCCAAATCCCTCCTTTTTCCCAATGGAATTCTAGCCCATGGTCATGAGCCAAAAATCCTGAAATGAGACACATCATGCTTGTGTCTACTCCAAGATTCGAAATGAGTAACTCCATAAATTTTATTGTGATGCACCCTATTCTGGATGTAGGATGTACATCTTATATCTTCAGCTCAAAATTTTGGTGACAAATTCTTAGACTCCGTCATACAAGAATCCATCTCCTTAAGGGCTCTATTCTCCCTCTCAACAACACCATTCTATTGAGGCGTGTAAGGAATAGAGTTCTGCATCTAGATACCTGAATCTTCACAATATTTAAATAAATCATAATTGACATATTCACCACCATTTTCATATATGATGATCTTGAGTTTCCTCCCAATCTGGTTCTCAACCAAGGCTTTAAAAACCTTGAAAATGCCAAAAAATTCAAACTTGGGTTTAAGGAAGTAAACCCAACAGAACCTAGAAAAGTAATCTATGATGGTTAGGACATACTTGGATTGAATCATGGAAATATGAGGGAAAGGAAAAGAAATTTCATTATGGATGAGTTCAACAGGTGTTTAGGTTCTCTCATGACTGACTCTCTCATACTTATGCTCTGGATGTTTTCCTAGAATGCAACCCTGACAGAATCCTTTGGAGAAATTTATATTTGGAAGCCCTAAAACCATGTCCTTTTAAAAAAAATATGAAATATATTTGTAATTTAAAAGTGGGTTTTTAATATTTAAGATCGTCGCAAGCTAGAACTCATAGATATGAGAAACGAGGGTTTTAACTTTTATGGAATGATGAGCAATGTATATGCAGAAAATAAAGGAAGAGAAAATCACCTAGGAGACGTACCTGGAATCTATATATTGATTAAGAAATGACGAGGAATGTCAATCTTCTATCAAAATAAACTTTCCTGGTCTAGATCTTGTTGTTGTTATGCTTCAGGAAATCACTCTTGTGGCCCCACTCAACCTGCCAGATCATAGAAGCATCAACCAATTAGACAAATGACTGAGATTTGCAAAATACAGAAAGGAAAAGGAAACAAAAAGTCATAAAGAAAAAATTTCTCCCTGAACCAAACACCCCAGAGCTGAGATGAGGGTGAGTTTCCCCAAAAATCGCCCCTCTCTCTTCTAGGGTGCCTCCTTCTCCTGCAAATGAAATGGGTAAAGGAAAAATGAAATATATATCCTAGATGAAGCTCAGTATGGAAGAAAAACAATTCCAATCATCAAATTAGAACATCCACAAGATACACAGATCACTAATCCCAAGCAAAAAATATCTTTATTGATATTTCGGTGCCAGAGCTCATGAATTACAATGGGGGGGTCACCTCTCTTGAATATTTTGAGAGAGATATAAACCCTAACTCACTTTATCATCCAACAGTTGAGATTAAGACATCATCAATGGTGGATAAAGTGATTGAGTCAATCAAAGGGGGTGCATTGAAGGATGCCTATCCTAAGTCAAACTCAAAATATAACATAAAGTGTGATACATCAATACACTGAGGGGGGTCACTTAGGGGCTTAATTCACCCTAGGCCCCTTTACAACTTCAAATCATAAGATATAATCATGAAATACATCAATAGCCAATTAGAGGGGGTGCCCCTTGGGAGGTTTTTCCTCATTGCCTGAGCCATAACTAAATAATATGGACATATGTTGACTAAAAGCTGCTGAAGGACTGTCCGGGATGCTGAGAAACATCATATGTCAAATTTCCAAACATTTCCTTAACCCAGGAGGCCAAATCTATTTTTTCAGTGAATTTCTAGTTCATTTTTTGTTGGTAAACTCCCTGGAAACTAATAAATCCATCATAACTCACTCTGGGGTGCAAACTAGGGAAAAATGACAACCTTGGATGATCTAGAGACATAGAATAATGGTACAAGTGACTACACAAACCCCCTGGAACACTGCTCTGCTCTAGGAGAACCAATCATATTGCCATCTGGAATAAAAAATAATCATCTGGCCAATAATTAAGTGATAATAATCACTTTTCTGGAGAACTGGGGCCAAAATCTCAAAACTAAGAATACAGTATTGGTACTGGGAATTTTTCAAACAAATGTAGCCCATGTTGTAGTTTTAGTCACTACCTTGGCAAATGTGATTGACTTCGTCAACTGAGTTGACCAGGTCAAAGTACCCAAAATCAAGGTGATATACTGTACCAATATGATCCTGTAACATTCCAAGGTAAACCATGCTCCAATGGTGTATATCAGACCCCAACTTAAGCTATTTATTCACAATCATAGTGACCAAACATAATAATAATTTATACGTTTACTTCTGAAAGATCTCAAATTATTCTGAAAATCTGCTTGCTCATGCCATACTTACAAAGTGTAATCAATGTGCTATAGATGGGTGATGATGGAAGAACCATGTTAAGGAAAAGGGGAAATGAATTTGACTGACTTTGACTTAGTGATCTAACCAACTGATAACTAATAAAATCTATCAAGGTGACACATGTATGACAAATAGTAATAGGGGATGGAGGTGTCTCACAGATGTGTGAAGTATTTGGATATGCTTGTCTTGGACTCTAGAAAGTTTTCCTTTGCAACTTTATTGAAAATATAGGTCAACCTTCAAAGGCAAGTGCCCTGGAAACCTTCTGGGCTCCAATACTGACAAATATCCAGTCTTTCCTGACTAAGCTCACCCTAAGGCCCTATGGGGACCATTGAGCCAAACACTATACAAGGAGTGAGTGCTCATCCTTTGAACATTAACCTTTTAATGACGTTTACAATTTCATAAGATAGTAGCCATCCTACAAGAGAAGGTTCCATGGAAAGCCCTCTAAGCTCCAATAAATGACTAGGCTACCCGTTGCACATGAGCAATCCATAGCCCTGATGGGTTTGCCTCTCTGTGATGCCCTTGTAGAGGGAAAAACGAGCCTTACATTATACAAGGAATGGGTGCTCAATATCTTGGCCACTGACTACCTTTTTCAACATTTTATATTCTTGCATCCTTTATATATATCTTTTATGCGTTTCGATGCTTTGGTGTTCAGCAACACTGTTATGATGGAGCACTTGTTTTGAGTACTTCAGGATGACAACCCCGTGCAACTACTTCATACTTCATAACCCGAGACATATAACAACATGGATTCTGTCACACACAGTGGTCAGAATGGGGAAGGGGTCATCAATCTCACCAATATTTATCATTCATAGTCATTGGGGTATAAAAAAAGTGGATGAAATTGATGGACATGCATAACTGTAATGGAACCATCCTAGAACTAAGGATTACACTTTGTTTGAACATGGCATGGGAAACAGTATTCACATTAGATTCTTCGATCAATCATAACACAAGATGGAGCAATACAAAACATATAGCATAGGTCACTATGATCATCCTAGCATGAGAAGTACAGGTATCCGAGATACATCATAGACCAACAACTAAACCAAGTAAATATACTTGATCTCACCATGTATACCTATCTCTAACTGATAAGCCCCTGGCTGTGTGTACCAACTCATGATCGGTTGCTTTGCTGAAATGAACTAGATCATCACCAAAATCATCTCAATGGAATCCTGAGTCTCAGTCCTGGAAAGGAAATATAAATAAAGGATCTGAAGTGGAATGAAGTTGTAGAGATCCATGCTGGTACCCCATGTAAAAGTAGCCCGGAATACAAAAAATAGACAAGTCTGCATGCTGCATCAATGAAGCATGGATGAAAAATGTATATGTGATAATAGCTATGTCACTTGTATATGTTGATTTTATGTCGTGTATGTATTTCATTTGTTGGACATCCATATCATTGGAATTCATAAAAATTCTATTCCATATGTCTGGAATTGCTTTTTCCACCCATTGTTCAAATCTCAAGTGTCCATACCCTCCAGGTTTGCTCAATTCCAAATTTGATCTAGTTGCTCACTCTTTTCAATCTATGGAACCATTCACTCATGGAGACACCATACCTCTTATATTTTCTGTTGTATATGACATATATTTTGATATTTCAGAGCCTCGTGAGATTTTTTACAGAGTTATGAAGGTGCTTCATCAAATTGGGAAGAAGATTCATGATTTTATTAATGATATGGAAACTACACATGATGCATATTTTGTTGAATCTTTTGATGTTATTTGGGAAAAAGTTTGCAGATGTATACTTTCCATGGTTGATTATTCTATTATATCAGAGTATGCTTGCAGCAAAATACACTCTTATGATGCCCCTCCATCATCAAATGATGACCATCAAAGGGTCTCTCCACATGATCTTTGTCTACATCACTTTGAGGCATTGATGCATGATCTTGGCATCCACAACATCTTAACCAAGTCCATCACCAAAAATTTGTTCTTTTAGCTCATTCAAGTGAAGAAGAGGACCTTTTGAAGACCTTTTTGTTCATCTATGTCATATTCATTTTTGAGGGGAGGTTTTGTCCCATGAGGTTTCCCCCCTTGCCTAGGTTACATGGATTAATAAAATTTTGCAGTAAAGGGTGACTTGTGCCTTAGTTTCCAAGGCCTTAATAATTCATTTTGGTATAATCTATACTAATTTAGGCTTAAGGGTGTGTGTTAGAGAAATAATATACCTTAGTACCATGGTTATCTACCTACGAGACATAATCATTTTCCTTGTGCTTATGTTATATGGCCTAACTTAGGCTATACATATCAATACTAGTCAAATAGTTGATTCGGGATCATTAATTGATAGTTGAGGCACTCTACTTTGATCATTCTATCATCCAGGCATGTTCATTAATTGTAAACCACTTCCATCTTTGACTAGGGGTGCTAGTGTGTGAATGTGGTTGTTTTGTGGTATTTTTGGAAATTGTTTTGGCTCCTAGAGACTCTCCCACTCACCCATGCGCTCTCCCATGCTATCCTTCCCTCATTTATGACCCAAGCATGTTTCTTACCTTTTCATGCATGTTCACACATGGATTCGTGACTGTTTGGTTAGGTTTGGGAGCCTATTGGTCAACCTAGGGGGGTTTAGGGGTCAAATCCTATCCTGACACTTGTAATGCATTCACATGGCCTCCAAGGGCTCATGAATTTTACCCAATGTATTGTAAATATGTACTATACACATCTTCAAGATGTACTATAATAATATGATCAGTTATTAGCACCATTCACATGTGCTATTTCAATGTCTTTTGTTCTTCTCTTGCATATTTTGTAAAATAATTTGAGTGTGAATAATGCTCTAGCTCCTAGATCTCACTAAGAATAAGTTCTCACATAATACATACATGAGGGTGTAACACATATGTGCACCTATTCTTTCTCCATAATGCATGCATCGGTTCATTAAATGTAATACATGCACGAGGTTTTAATGTGTATTATGCAGATTGGTGCATTTTTATTTATATATGCTCTAACATATCAACATGATTTTTTTTAAATTCCACATCCCCCCCCCCCTCCCGTTCACATGTTAATAGAGGAACTGGTGCATTTGTATTTGAAATTAAAAAAACATCGAAGCATTAAAAAAATGGAAAAGAAACACTTTTTTATTTTCGAGATGGAAACACAAATTATAATCTTCATGTGCAACTGCACCATATCAAAATTGTGTTGACCATTTTTATCTAGTTGTCTCCAAGACCTCTTACTAAGTACTGGATTAAATAAAAATTACAAACAATTCCTTGAATGATCCAACCTGTTCCTAATCTAGGAAAGACCTTGGGATTCTTGCTTTGAATAGGATTGAATTTACATGAATAAAATTAAAGATTGTTCCAACACATAGATGAGTTGTAAAATTGACTCAGAATACAAGAAATTTAGATACTTGGGTAATATATCATAAATATAATAGCTTGAAACATGCATAAGTAGAGAGAAAAGACAAAAGTTCAAATTGTATTCCTAGTTTCGAGAGAGGAGAATCTCCATTAATATCTATAAAGAATATCAACATGTGCTAGTTGGAGTGCTTCCTTGAAGAGGGTGTTGGCCAACTTGTTCAACTCTTGATAGACATGAGTGATGGAGAACCTACTAAAACCCGAGGTGATCTCCTTTAAGTGATATACAATAGCCAAGAAATTAGTATTAAATCATTTTTGGGTGCCCTACATCCATTTTACTACCAGTGAGGAGTCTCCAAATACTTAGAGTTATCATAATCCTCTATCAGCCGTTGTTTTCGAGATATTTTTTAACATTGATAATTTTTTCATGATGTTGGATATCATACCTATGTTCCATTTTAAGGAAATTTAATGTGTCTCTAGGAAATAGAGAGCACTGCCTATTCCACAATGAAATACTAGACCTTGGAAAAATCCATAAAAGAATCCCCAATAAAATATCTTGTCCCCCTGTAGGTCTCCAATTGGTCTCGGGGATTTAGTAGTTGGGATTCCATTGAAGAAGTTAAAAATTATGATTACTTGAGAGGAAATATAAAAGGAATGGGTATTAGTTCCTTCAAATATCATCCCACTACGAGCTAACAATATACCCCATAAAACTAGGAAAGGAATTGCATGGTACTTCTTTAGTTATCTACATATGAACTAGATGAGCAAGCATTGTTCCAAAGATTCTTCAATCCACATGTTTTGAAGTTTCAATCACCAGCAAATATATTTCCATATTTTTTGGGTGATAAAAGAACATTGAACAAAGAGATTGCATGTATTTTCTTAATCCTTGTAACATAATATACATATCCATGGTCCTTGAACAAACCTATTCTACAAGGCCTCCCAGGCGAGAACCTTATTTTGTAAGGAAATTCACATGAAAATATGGGATTTTTTTGGTGCCTTAACCTGTCATATTTTTTCCTACCACCAGAATGGGGGAACATAAATAGTGGAATTCAAACTTTTGTAACCCGACTTTGCTTCAAAAGATCCACCTACCAAATTCCTAGTCTAGACAATGCATTTCAGAAGAAGTGATATGGAAACCTATGAGTAATTTGTACTCTCAATGTATGTTTTGGACTGCAATCCTTAGTCCATATTCAGAAGAAATAATGTCTCACTTATATGAGAGACAATTTTAACTAATAAATAAAGATATGAACCCTAATATGGATATTAAAGAAAAGGTCGGCTAGATTTTTTTTAGAATAATTTTATTAATAACCTTAAAAAGAGATAACCAACCATCAATTATGTCACTAATTATATAGTTTTATTCTTGTTTATATGAGTATGGCCCCATAGTAGTTCCCTAAAAAAATTGTCCGACAATATGGGACAATTCCTGTGTAAGCCCAAATGTTTGGAATTTTTCTAGCCTTGCATCCACAAGCTTGTTCTGTCATCATCCTTGATATGTGCAAGGAAAAATAGGATGTGTTGACTCAGGCCTCATGGAAGAAATACTTGATTCTTGTATCATATGTTGACATTCATCCCTATTCATACCTTCAACCCATTTCCAATGTTCCAAGTCAAATACTTTCCAATTAAGTTGAAGGAGGACACTAAAGCCTTCTAATGTTGAGATCCATTTTTTCAAGTTTTCTCCTCATTTCTGATACAAGAGATAATATTATGAGGTTCCATATACTTTTGTTCCAAAATATTTGTTGGATGGTGGTTTACCATACCTAGGGTTCAACTTGCATCGCTAATAATCTAATACCCTGCAAGCAGGATAAGGTCTCACCCAAGATGCATGTAGAAAATTACAAAGACCAATTATATGGATGTGCAAGAGAGGATGGGTTCTTTCTTACCATTAGTGAATTCATTCCTTCACTAACCATGGATTTGAATTATTAACAAGCTATCATTCATCTTATAAGCTACTGAATATTCAAAATACATTTAATCTTCAATTAATTGTGCAAGGAAATATAAGACAACAACTATATTATATTCGTATTTAATAATTGGGTACAATCCATGGATTACAAATTCATCTCAATATATTCCTTTCATCCATATATCCACCATAACCAAAACATCATAGCATAACAGTAGTATATCATCTCAAAACCCAACTATCTCGTTACAAAAGAATATAGGACAAACCTATCATAAACTAACTGATATAGCTAACATTATTCCACAAAACATATTAGAATATAACCAATACCTTTACAAAATATGCCTTTATTTAGGCTTAGGTTCCAAAACTACAAAACTTGTTGGTGGTGCACAAACTCTAACTAAAGTGTTCAATGAACAATTACTTCTAACTGAATTGGTGTGCAATTTATTTTAGCTATCTTCTCTTGGTTTGCAGATACTCCCAACTAATCCAAAACTTGGGAACCAATAGGTCCCCAACACTATTAGGGCTCTAAGGTTGCCATCGAGGGAAGATGCATGTGCAGGATACTAATAACTCTTGGAAGTTAGTTTAGATGGGCTCAAACTCTCTAGTGATGTTAGTGAGTTGACCGATGAATGATTCACATATTATTTCTTACTTATCCTTAATTCTGGTTTAACTTTCTCTGTAAGGGGATGAAATTTGGTTTCCTTTTTGTAGAGCTATGATAGGCTATCACAAAATTTTTGCACCTAATCTTGCACCTTGATGACAATATTCACGACCAAGGGAAGATGCATGTGCAGGATACTAATAATCTCTTGGAAGTTAGTTCAAATGGGCTCAAACTCACTAGTGATGTAAGTGAGTTGATTGGTGAATGAATCCACATCTTCTTTCTTAATCCTCCCTAATTCTGATTTAACTTTCTCTGCAAGGGGATGAAATTTGGTTGCCTTAGTGTGGGGATTAAATAGGTTATCAAAATTTGTTTTGCACTACTCTTACACATTGGTGACAATCTTCATGATCATATTTTGTTATGATATGGTTAGTTATGTGCTTGGTCAAGGTCTTTATTTATATCATTGCTTCCTTCTTCATAGATAGAGGAAATTGTACTAGAATGTTCTTATTTCTGATAACATGTTCCTCATAGTATTGAATCTCCTTTTCCACTAGTTACATCTTGGGAACAACCTACATGTGGTTCTAGAATTTGAAATTGTACTCGACTAACCCTCCAAAGGTTGTTACTCCATGTTTATCTTGGTTTAGAACTTGTGAGGATTATTCTGTATTCCTTGCATTGAGTTCAAGTTCCTTCAAGGATGGCTTTGTCTTGATTTATTCCCATAATTATGTCACTTCCTACTGAATCAAAACAACTTTATCTTTGATGTGGGTAAACTTTTGGATAGGTTATAGTTGGATCTCAGTCGAAGAACTTGCAACTAGGAACTCAACATACACCTTCCCCACTTACTTATAGCTGGTCTCTTTCTTGTATGATATCCCTATGCCACTTCTTGATTCTGGCATAGGATTATCTTAGTTGTGCATGCCATTCACCCAACTCAGTAGAAATCTCTATAACAAAATATTGTAGGTCCTCTTTCAGAACCATATGTAGATTTATCTACTTATATCGTAGAGGTTGGGTGTTCGAGACCTTTGGTAGTTAAACCATGATAATAACCAATTTGGATTCATCTTGAGATTTCTATGAAATGTCTCTTGTGCCTATTTATGTAACTCCTGCATGTGGCTTGTTCTGGCTAATTCATATTCCTTCACTACCGTTGTGCCTAGGGTGATGTGAAGGAAATTTTCTTAGCTCCTAGTGTTGTTCATTGAGGTCTTTCTAGAGGATTTACATGACCTATAGATTTGATTGCAATTGATCAATGACTGAGATGATTGTTGAAATTCTATCATTCACATGCTACTTCTGCTAGGTGATCTAATCCCCTACATCTTGGCCTACTGCGTCGATTTATTTAGGATCTCATACTTTTTTTTGTAAATATTTCCATTTCATGCAATATGGTGCATAAGTTCAACTACATTTTTTTATATCTAGGAACATTAAATTAGACCATGGAAACTGCTACTTTTCCCCTTTTCATGCACCTCCAACACCACCTTACCTCATATTACCACTTATGAGAATAAGCGGTTTTAGGATCCGTAAGAAGTGGTTTCCTAAAACTACTTTTATGGGCCTAGATGCACGAGAAGATTACACGTTGTAAGGTGGTTTTCCTTTCAGACTTGTGTTTATTCCTTAACCTTCATGCATATTCACTGGCCTAAATCAATGTTAGTCATTGATGTGATCTTCCATCTCTAACAAGAATGGAGAGGGTCTTATCCTTCCTAATGCAACACAATGTCACATATCCACACGTCACATTACCTCTTGCTACATTAGAAGTGGTTTCAATGTCTCATGAAAGTGGTTTCCTGAACCCACTTTTGGGACCTTGAACGCATGATAAGGTGACATGTTGATGGGGTGATTTTTCTTTAGGGTCACACTATTGAATCAAACTCCATGCACCTTCACGGGAGTAAATAAATAAGAGCCATTGATCTAATATTAGCGATATCTGATGACTGAAATGACCAGTTCAGGTCCCATCACACCTAACACCCTCTCCCGTCAGATCTAGACCCACATTATATCACTTCACATCTGAACTAAAGGTGGTTTCAGAACCTCAGGAAATTTGTTTCCTTAACCCACTTTTGTGAGCCTGAAATCACTAACAACTTCCACATGGACGCAGTGGTTTTCTATTGACACATATTTCTCGACAGGGGTTCACTTCTCTGTCGACACCCTTAACCCAGAGTTTTCCCTGAGCACCGGCCTAGACAAGTTTTACCTTGTCTAGTAACACCTGTGGAGAAAATGAGGTATCACCTGAGATGTTCAAGGGGGAACTATCGGAACCTAGTTTCCATAGTAAGAAGGATGGTTTTGTGCATCTACTATTCAACTATCGCATCATTAATTCATAGATCCAAGAATTGATTCATTTATCATAACTTCATATCATCATTCATAAGATCACATCAACATATTCAGATCGCAGCAAGATAAGCTATGCATAAACAGATCCACCAACATAACATCATTCAAAACATGAAAGAATCCCATCATTCAGAAAGAAACATCATAATGCAGTATTCATCCATTCATATCACATCATAGAAAGCAGGAAAATAGGAAGACACAAAAGATAGAGTGTTTCTATCAAATCTTCATCATGTCATATCAACTTTGCATCAAAACTGCAGATTCTCAAAATAGCTCCACAATTCATGTCTCGCATCAAAGACAAATCACATATGCACTCTCTAAGTACGCATAATATCTCACAAATATATCAAAAAGATGTAGATTGATCTTCAGGTTATCCATCCCCTTCAACATTATAGCTCCTAGATCTATTTATAGGCTTGCACCTTTTACAACGTGGTTCACTTAGATAAACTTCCTAACTACTTCAACCAAAAACTACAAAATATGACCAAAACCTACAAAATAATGATCACAATAAAGAAAATATGGCCAAATTTCCTTATGCGCCATCTTTCTCCATGCACATCAACTTTGAACTTGTGAATCATCCTCAGTGTTGTGCAACTAACTATCTCCAAAACTACCTACCAACAAGCCCCCAACACAACCTTGTGGCCCATCCTCAAACCATGCCAGTTGGAAGTAGTGTACTCTGTCGTCTTGATTTTGAAATCCTCATACTTATTCTTTACTTGTTCCACCTGAACCTTCACCCTGTTGTTGATGTCTATGCAATCCACAACATCTTTCTTTCATGGATGATCCACGATCTTGGCAATGAATTCCTTCCAACTGCCCTATATTGTCTGGAATGCATTCATTTCCTTAAGCACTAGTTGCTCGACGATATCCTAGAATTATTCCAGTTATGTTGTTTGATGCTATTTTTGTTCCCTTGCTTTGGTGACACGCTGTTGCAGAGCCTTCAACTCCACGTATTTAGTCACCTACAGTACCGAGTTCATTGCTCAAAGAAATTTCCTTAGTGCATCCAACTGAACTTCAACTTCCTACAGTTTTGTATTTAGCTACTCCAACTGCTCGTCATGGACCATGCTTCCCCAAAATTGCGTGGGTGCATATGTAATTTCCTTCTCTTCTTTTTCCCTATCTTTGAGCTATGTTGATGCATCTTCGTCAGAAATTTTGCACAGATCCACTACCTCTGGAGGCATACTTGGGTTCAACAGTACCTGCAAATTCGCGATGCCTTTCTTGAATCCTACAACAATATGGCCTAACTTATGTGCTTTGGATGGCACATCTAGGTCCTCCTCCATATCTGGGATTTCTTGATAAGCATCAGAAATGGCTTTTTCCAACTTAGCCATGTCATCCCATAGTTGTACCTTTTTTACAATGATTCTATCCTATTCCTTCTTCAAATCCACAATATCTATTTTAGCTACTTCTTCCCATTCCTATGACCTCAAAAGGTGATCATCGATGATCTGTTCTTGGTCAACCAACTCTTGACTCACAACCCTCTACAATTGGACCAATGTCTGAGTTCACAGTTCATTGATATCCAACGATAGTTCCTGAAACTGTTGGAGTGAGGCATTGAAATCCTCACTATTTGTCTAAATTGCGTGTGGTGAAATATGTGCATTCTAGATCCACTTCCCTATTCTCATCTCTCCTTCCTTTTGCAAAATTTTTGCCTCGGGAAGCCTTTACAAAATTGCATCAACTAAAGAACTTGGTCGAGTGTTTACCTCTCCAAATCCTTCAATAGTGTGTTTCTTCAACTGCACTTCACTCACAGTAGTTGTCATTATGATAGCCATAATAATGTAGTCAACCTATGCATCTTCCATTGGTGTTGTGTCGCATGATTCTCCCTGTTCGTGCCTTCTCTTCATTATGGTATCCTCATATAGTCATTTTTCCTCTGAATCTATCAGGGTCCTCAAAGATTCCTCCCATGACTCCTTTTCACTATCATGCACCAGCACTGGCTCTATGGGAACATCGACTAGAGGACCTCCCTCGTCATCTAATACTTCTTCAAGACTCACCAGTGCTTTCCAGCTTGACAGCCACTCAGACACTATGGCATCCAAATCCTCCTCTGCTAGCCTGCATTGTGTCACTAACCAATATTTATGAGGGCCCTGCCACACTTACACGTGGATAGCATGAGGGCCGATAGCGAATCAAATGACTTGTCGATAATTCACCACTACTGCCTCGGTGAGCCACGGAACCTTCACGGATGCCACCTACAAGGCATCCCAATACAGTCAAAACTGTATGGCACAGTCCTTTAGCTTATCTTCCTGGCTCAGATGCTAGAAGTTCTGGTACCTCGGGCCCTTGCAGACATGGGAGACTATGACATCTATCCCTTGGTAGTCCTCTGGATCCATCCATGTAACTAATGCAATCAAGATGAGAAACTAGCTATACGTAAATGCGTTTTTTATTTCCTACACAATCATAGCATCCTCCGCTAACTAGTTCAATAGAAAAAGTGACCAATTCATTTGCACTCCTGCATCACACTACTTAGTGCAAGAAACTACCCCTAAGGTGCATTGGTTTGAATGATTCTTCCACACTACCTTGTAGGAAAGAATCCTAGCTGCAATACGCACAACCTACTCATTGATGTTGCCCACCACATATGTACACCCATCACGCTCCAAGTCACACTTCTTCATGAGCTTGGCGGCTAGTCTCTTATCGTTTTCTTTGTCATGGAAGTACTGTGATGGGTCAGGCCCCTATTTGGGAAACCCCATGATCAATGAAATAAAATCTATGGTGACTGGAAGCGGTCGGTCCAACCACAAGTATCCTCCATGGAAGCATGCCAACATTTTCTTGGTGCATGCATTTACTATCGTCAATCACCGAAAATGGGGCATGTGAATCATTCCTAAAAGCCCTGACTTTTCCAATCCCAATTCCCACTCATGTGGAGTGCGCACCATGGGATATTATTCTAGTCCAGTCCTTTCCTCAAACGGTTCCAAAGTATAGTCAATGAAGGTGAGCAGATCGTGTTCCTCATACTTCATCTTGACTAAACAAGGCACAACCTCAAATGTGCACTTCATTCCTTTCAGAATCGTGGGCATCTTGATGGGGTATCTTTGATTCTTTGTGGGATTTCATTCCTTGGCACCAAGTTTTTGCAGGGGAACAAACCCAGGTATTTTCACTGCGGTCACCCCTCCCCTCATCATGTAGGCCTTAGCTGCCTCTGTATCCACTCTCATTGATATCCTTGTGTTTCTCTTCTTCTGCTCTAGAGAATTGGGTTGATTGGATCCTCTCTTCTTCCTTGTCACTAGCGATGAGCCCAATGGCATACTTGCTACTTCTTCCTCAATTTGGACACCGATCATTGGTGAATCCTTAGTACCCCCACTCAAAATTTCTTATGGAGCTACCTGATACATTAGTCCCAAGTACTGTGTAACGTAATCCAACTCAACATGCAACTCACTCACAACTCTGCAACTAAACTCTATGATTCAATCTGTGCAATTCAGTCTCTACAACTCAATTCTTCACAATGGTGATTTCAAACCACAATCTGTCGATTCTTATAGTGTGGGATCGGTCATGTGAATGATTTCTCAATCATGATGACCAAATCCTTCATTCATTTCTTGAATCCGCTGATGATCCTCCTGATCGAACGGTTGGATCTGTCATTAATGTGCATCTTGTCCAAGAGAGCCATTGGTTAACTAGATTAACTACTGCATTTACTACCAATTTAACTATATCATGTCCCTGCGGACGTCGCAACATGGTTCCCTATATGCAACCTTTACACCTCTACTTGCGCGGCCCCTTGATCCTAGCGCACCATCCTCCTAATTACCACCTCATGCAAAAACAAAGATTTTTTTTTCACACAATTCCGCAAGCATCACATAGCATCAGGCCCGTCTTGTAGGGATTCAACCTAATATCGTTCACTAACTTAGGAAACATCATACATCTAGTTGTTGCAGTTGTACCGTGCCTCCCTCAGTAATGAAATTGATAATGTAAGAACCCATCCAATGCATCTACAACTTACCTGGATGTTTGATGAACTTTCTATCATACAACAACACCAAGTCTCCTTGCTGAAATTGTTTTTTCTTGATATGTTGATCATGCCAAGCTTTATGTCGATCCTTCTCAATGCACTGGTGAAATCCTACGATAAAGCGGTATTCCTCTAGCTACACCAACCAAGCTAGTTGTTATTCCAATTCTCCTTCATCTTCCATTCATGTCATTGCTGCAATGTGAAAACTTCGAACAATGTACTCCATCAGCATGATTTCCTCCTGCCCATACACCAACTTGAATGGTGTCTCCCTTGTCAACCTTTTGTAGGTAGTGCGATAATCCCATAAGACTATCGAAATATTCAAATCCCAGTCATCATGGTTGGTGTTGCAAATCTTCATGAGCACATGTTCCAACACCTTATTGAATGCTTCAACTATCCCATTCACTTATGGATGATAGGGGGTACTCTTATTATGCTGTATATGAAACTACTCCACCAGCGCACTGATGGTACAATTGATGAAGTGACACCATTGATCGCTCATCAATATCTTTGGACAACCAAACTGAGTAACAACATTGTCAAATAGGAACCTTGATTTCATTGCAGCAGTGCAATCTACAAGTAGTGTGGCCTTTTCCCATGTTGTCAAATAACCCATCATCATAATGATATACCATGCACCAGTTCTCTTTCCTAGTGGTTTGATTGGTACCAAAAAATCCATTTCCCATTTATCAAATCGGTGCATCGTCACCTAAGGTACTAATGACATCTCATCCCTCCATGATTGCTTCCCTATCCTTTGACAAACATCACAAATCCTTGCATAGTCTGTCGCATCCCCATTGAGAGTTCACCACCAAATGCCTTTTTAGAGTACCTTCCTGGAAGTAGAGCGACCTCTACAGTGTCCACCCGCAACTCCCACATGTGATTCCAATAACACCCTTTCCTATTCATGCAGTAGGACACATTGTCATAGGATATTTTTGGGTCCCATCTTATAGATTTCTTCAGTAATCAACTAGAAATATGCGACTCGAACAACCAAATGCTTCTTTTGATTTGTAGCGAGCCCTTCTGGTGCTATTCTCGTCACCAAAAACTAAACTATTTGCTCGTAGTAATCATCAACCATTTCAACTCTCAATAGTTGCGCATCTAGTAACCCATCCTCAATGTTCGTCAGTTCTTCACCTGTCTCTATTTGTGACAAGTGGCCAGGTCCTACATTCAAGCGACCTAGATCCATAATTATCTCGAAATGAAACTCTTGGAAGAGGAGTAGGAAACAACATATCTTCCCCCCCAACATAGCCTTATTTACCAGGTATTTCAACGCAGAGTGGTCCATGAACATTTTGAAATTACCTCCCAACAAATAGTGGTGAAATGTTTACAATGTGTAAACCATTTCCAACCCTTCTCTCTCCGTTGTTGTATAATTCTTCCCGACAGATGATAACTTGCGACTAGTAAATGCAATTGGGTGATCAATATCTCATTCACCAGGTTGTGCCAACACTACTCCCAACACAATTAATGATGCATCAACATGAATATGGAACTCCTTCATCCAATCCAGAAAAACTAAGATTGTTGCTGTAGCCATCTTCATCTTTAATGTTTCAAAACTTTCCTAACAGTCATGGTTCCATTTAAACTAGGAATCCTTTTTCAGTAGCTTCTCCATAGGTGTTGTTATTGCGACATATCCTCTAATGAACTTGCGATAGTATCTCGTATGGCCCAAGGTCACTCTAAGTTACTTCACATTCGTAGGTGGTAGCAAGTTAAGAATTAGCGCAATCTTGGCTAGATCAACCAACAAGCCTTCCTTGCAGACAATGTGCCCCAACAACATCCCAAAAGGAACAAAAAATATGCACTTCTTTGAATTCAGCACAATCTGATGCTGTCGACACCACTCTAGTATCAGTCCCAGGTTTTCGAGATGGTCCTTTACCAATCCATATACCGTCAAATCATCCATGTATACCTCCAAGAACTTCTAGATAAAATATTTGAAGGTAGTGACTACAATCTTGGAAAATATAGCAAGTTCATTCTTCAATCCAAATGGCATCATAGTGTATTGATAACACCCCCATTTAGTAATGAAAGTTGTATTATGCTGATTCTCTTTTGTGATCTTAATCTGGTGATATCCAGAAAAGCCATCTATGAATGAATAGATCTCTTAATCACCCACTCCTTCATGTACTTCATCAATAAATGGTGTCATAAATGGATCATGTATGCATGCATCATTCAATTTTATGAGGTCAACATAGATCCAAACCTCACATATCCTCTTATCTTGCACCATCATAGGACAAGTCCATTCTGATTCCTCAACTAGTTCTATTATTAAAGCATCCAACATGCTGTCAATCTTAGCCTTTACCCTCTCCTTGTATCATGGATTCAGGTGATACGGTCGTTGCTGCACAGGCTTCACATCTAGCTTTAGTGGGATTTTCATTTCTCCCAAATATCTTAATATCCCCTTCATTTCAGAAAACTTCATCGGAAACAAGTCTTGAAACTCATGCAATAGATCCATGATCTTTGTCATGGTTTCTTCATCCTAGTAGTCCCCAATATTTGTGAATTTTGATTCCTCTTTTGTTCCAATGTTAACCTTCTGTATATTCAATGGTTGATTAAATTTATCCGTCGATGTCTCAAGTGCCATGATATCCCAAATTCCTTTTGTCTCTAGAATGTTGATGTTCCTCAGATCATCACCATCAATAGGCCCTCCTGTCACATTGTAGCACTCTATCATCGACTATATTACTGGTATTTCAAGCAGGTCCACAGGATATGCGACTGGAACTACCTTCATAAAAACATTGTGAATATGATGTAGCACATTATGAATGATTGGATCTGCATCCGCAAAAATGAAGGTGTGGCTAAAACAGATCAACAACTCCTCCCATGTCATGATCTCTTTGCGCATCTCAACTGATACATACCACTGTCATGGAATTTCATCCAACCTGTGTACAAAAGCATGTACCCATTCATCCTTTGGTCACGAAACCCACATGGTCTGATATGCAATCGGATTACTGCTGGGATCATTCCAACCAACATACGTCTCGGTTTGGTATTTTTTTTCTTCAGCCAAGCAAAATTCCATCAACCTATGGCACTATGGCCACCCATTGATCAACTTTTTATGTGTCTCTCACCAACATGCTGGAGCAGCCTTCAATGCTTCATCCAATGTCAACAACCTATGTGGTTTTGGCACCCTATCTTCGAACTTAACCAGAAATTCAGGTAAATCAGGTAGTCCTTCATATACTGGAAACTCAACAATCTCTGTTGCGACTCGTCATAATGACCAAGTAATCAGGCCACACTTCTGAATCAATTCCTGATGCATTCGATTCTCCCAATTCTCCAAGGCATCACCAGAGTCCGAATATGTAGAGCTAGAGCTTTGCCAACCCAGCTCTATGTCGATAGTAGGATAGATGTAGTCCTCTAAGCTGTTGTATCCATGATCCCATCCTCCTATAACTTATTCCTTAAATGGCTCGACATAACATCTTCCTTCTTTTAGATCCATCGGGGTTATGATTCTGATATTGTAGTTCTCAAAGGTCATCACAGGCTTCTCAAAATTAATCACCGCCAAGTTTCCATTGGCCAGTCTAATCCCCAGCAGCATGAGATATGAGCCTCTGCCATCAACAACCTCAATAACATCAAATTCTGCATAAGTCTTCATTCCTTCAACTTCCACTGCAAGATGTGGAACTCACCAAGTCAATGTTACTCTGGCCTAGTTGGCCAATCGTAGTTGCACATGGGACCTAGCCAACTGTGGTTTCCCCATATTTTATGATGACTGCTTTGTCAGAATGTTGAAATCCAAGCCTAGATCTAGAATGACTGAATCTACCTCGTAATCCCCAATCTAAACATTCATTCTTGTCTCTTTCCCAATATTTTTCTTATGCAAGGAGTTCACAGTGGACTCCTTTCATCCCTTCTTAGGTCGATGCAACAGACTCCTGATCTCAGCGAGTGCCTCAAGATCTTTTTCTATTGATAGACAACTTTCAAAGAAATTTTGCAAGGTACCATGCTATCACGATGGTCCTACTACCAAAGTTGAATAAAAAACAAGTGGCATTTCATAAACATGAAACTTACCCGGATCTCTTCTTGTCGCATCATGTGCTTTAAATAATGTTTCCCTCTTAGTTTCGACATCAAACTACACCTTCTTCTTTCTAGCCAACTCAATTTGTGGAATCAGGCCATCATCTCCTATTTTTGCACCTTCGTGAGTGATGACAGCAACATTAGCAGCCTGCACTTTGGGTTCTGTTGAGATATTTGCAATTGTTGGTCCTTGGTTCAAGTTCGGTGGTGGATTCACTTGTTGGTTTGCATTATGATTTGGATTTTAGTTCTAATTCTGATTCTGGTTTTGGTTCTAGTTCTGCAACTGCGGAGCATTCCTTGCTTGCCACTTTGCAATCAATTGTGAACATTTCTCAATAGTATGATCTATAGTGATACAATAAGTACATTGGATAGTAGGTTCAGTCAATATCCTTGATAATATCCCAGTACTCCGAAATTATAAAATTGCACAGGTCCATGGCCTTGTCCTCCTGATCAACAAAAACCTCCACCTCATCCTCCTTGGAATCCTCCTTGCTGCTAATACTGCGGTTGATTGAATTGCTATTTAAATGGGGATAAAATTTTGGTTGCGCATACTATGGTTGTGTGTACTGTGGTTGAGTATATTGCGGTTGTTGCAAAGCATATTGCATCTTGTTGTATCACGACGACAGTGGAGCAAACTGCATTTTTTATTTCTATTTGCGGTATAAACTATGGCTACAGGTGTGGTTGTACTACCTACGATGGTTGCTACAGTGGTGGTCTATCCACTAACCAAGGGTCTTCTCCCTTCACGTAATATTCATCCATCATTCTTTCCTAGAGAAAATCATATGCTTGGTAATCCTTATCTTCATGCCCAACATATCAACAAAAATTGTAATACAAATTCATCAACTTTGTGAACATCTTTTGCATGAACACACAGTCTTCGTGTCGATGTCCATGAACTTGGCAGACGCAGCACCATGGCTTGTTACCATGAATCAACTAATTTGGAGCTCTCAATAATAGATAATTTTGGAAATTTGGGCACTGATCCTTATGATTTCCTTCCACATGGCAATGAGTACACCATATCTCTTCATGATTCTCTCTTCCCTTCTTGATATCTTGCGATTGGATCGTCAAGTTCTCCAATTGGGATTGAATATGATTCATACCAACTCCAATCTCACCAAGTGTTGGTAGGAATATTGCACCTCTTGCAGAGAAGAGTTGTTCCTCTAGTCTGAATGGTTCATATCTATAACAAATGAGTAACATGAAATGTGAGACTCTCACTAGATCTATTTAAACACTTGAATGGACTACCATGCTTCTTCTATTAACGGATGTCTTTTTGTTAGTTTTTCATCACATTAAGCTAGCATTATGATCTTAGGATATTTTCACTGAGAGAATAACAAGCACAGCAATAAAACATAAGCAAATCACAAGAGACAAGAGACACAAAGAGTTTTCCTCGGGGAAACTATAAAGGAGAAAACCCCGCAACTTCCTTAGAGATAAAATCAGCACCAAAACAGTAAGAGATATCCCAACAGAAGTGGCCTTCTAGTCCCAGTATATTTCCTCCTCCACAAGTGCGCCTTACTTAAGAGAGTGAATGATGTGTGTGTTAAATAGAGAGTCTCACTCTCTATTTATATTCTTTCGTTCACTTGAATTGCATTTTCACACATAGGCTCAACCTAATAATTACTACTCGAGCCTACACCTTAATTAGTGTATAATAACTCAAGTGCCCTGAAACTATGGGGACTTACCTAATGACTTGATATGACTTGATTACATTATTAATCCTCCTGATCAGAACATCAGGGCATGACCACATGACTCAAATACATAATAGAAACATCCCAGAATAAACATCGGGTTACAATACGTAAGATACATAGAAGAATACATTCTGAAGTTACATATACATAAACACTCCCTCTTAACTAGGAAGGTATTCTTTCGACACAATTTTCAGCACTGGTCTTCTTCTCTGTATCAGCTGGATCATCTCATCTTCAATTCATCTTCGTCTTCAAGTCATCTTTGTCTTCAAGTCATCTTCGGATCTGGATCATCTCTCGATCTGGATCATCATCACTGGATCTAGATCATCTCTCAATCTGGATCATCATCACTGGATCTGGATCATCTCTCGATCTAGATCATCATCACTGGATCTCGATCATCTCTCGATCTAGATCATCATAGAACATCATCACTGGATCTGGATCATCTCTCGATCTAGATCAACATCACTGGACTGGATCTGGATCATCACTCAATCTGGATCTGGATCTGGATCATCTCTCGATCTGGATCATCACTGCTGGATCATCATTACTGGATCTGGATCATCACTCGATCTGGATCAACACTGGTGCTATCTCATGATTCTTCTCGTCATAGGAAGTTTTACAGAGCCAGCCCTTTTTCATTCTGGTTGTAGGCCTACCCTCATGTAGGTCTTAGCCCAGCACTTACATCTGACCTGCTCATCAGAAAGGCACGCCCAACACTCACATCTGATCATGTAGTAAACTACAATCTCATTAGAAAGGCCTAGCACTCACATTCACCAGCATGATAGGACACACCTACTATCATCTGTGAAATGGCTCAACACTTACAACCACCAGCATGGTAGGACACACCTACTATCATCTGTGGAAAGGCACAGCACTCACATCCACCAGCATGGTAGGACACACCTACTACCATCTGTGGAAAGGCTCAGCACTGACAATCACCAGCATGGAAGGACACACCTACTACCATCTGTGAAAAGGCTCTGCACTTACAATCACCAGCATGGTAGGACACACCTACTACCATCTGTGGAAAGGCTCAGCACTTACATCCATCCAAGCGGGAACACATCCTGCTCACAATGATGGAAGGGCATGCACTCATATCTAATCATGAGGGAACACATCCCAGCAATCATATTAGAATGGCCCCAGTCCTCCTCAACTGAGCTCCCTGGTAACTGACCAGGTGCCTCCATTCCTAGAATGGCAATTGCTCTTACATCTGTCCTGCTCGACAAAATGGCCAGCACTCATATCTAACATGGAAGGGAGCAACCCTACCACCATGTCAGAATGGCTCAGCCCTTATATCTGACCTACTCGTCAGAATGGCTATGGATCTCATCACTCATATCTGACATGGAAGGAACCAATCCTCTCACCATGACATAATGGCTCAGCCCTTACATCTGACCATGGAAGAAACGAATCCTCTCACCATGTCAGAATGGCTATGGGTCTCATCACTTTCTCTGGGAGGAAGCCTCGATCTGGAGAACACCAAGTCTCTCTCTGAAGTACTCGTACTTCATCCTAGCCAATGGCTTCGTCAATACATCAGCTATCTGTTCCTCCGTCGCAACATACAGGAGCTTCACTGCTCCTCTCTGCACCATATCCCTGATATAGTGATACTTGATCTCGATATGCTTCGACTTGTCATGAAACACTGTATTCTCTGATAACTTCACGCAACTTTGGTTGTCACAATGTATACAAGTAGCATCTAAATGGAGATCAAATATATCAGACAGTAGCTTCCGCAGCCATACTACCTCACAACTAGCTGAACAAGCTGCGACATACTCTACTTCAGCCGTACTCAGTGCCACACAGGATTGCTTCCTGCTAAACCAAGAGATCACACCTGATCCCATACTGAAGCAGCATCCCAAAGTACTCTTCCTGTCGATGGCACTGTCTGCCCAATCTGAATCAACATAACCTTCCAGGTTAATCTTCTGATTCGCATCGTACTTGAGCCCATAATCAATTGTACCCTTCAGGTACCTCAGAATATGCTTTGCAGCAGTCAAGTGAACACTTCTCGGATCTGCCAGGTACTGGCTCAAGGTCTTCACAGCAAAGCAGATATCTGGTCTCGTGTTTGTCAGGTACATCAATGACCCAATCATCTGACGATACATCATAGCATCAACCAAATCTGATGAAGCATCACTTAATAGCTTCATGTTCGATGCCATAGGTGTGTCCATAGCCTTGCAGTCCATCATCCCAAATCTCTTCAGGATCTCTACTGCATACTTCCTTTGTCCAAGGAAGATTCCATCCACACTCTGCCACACCTCCATACCTAGAACAATTGTTCATCAACACATAACAGGAACATCACTGGTCTTCCGTCTTCAACCTTGAAGCAAAGGTTGGAATCCGCTTTACTCTCAGTAAAGCCTAGAGTCATCAGTAACCTGCCCATCCTGCCGTACCATGTCGAACCTCAATATATTCTGTAGTCACTCCCTCTGAAGCGGAGCATCATACTCCCTCTGTATTCTGTGCTCTATGCACTGAAAACATTCTGTACTAGAGTGACAAGTAGCTTCCTATGCTACTAATATTCTATGTGACCATCTAGTGTATAGACTTGCATCTTCAACCTTGTAGCAAAGGTTAAGATCTTCATCAATCTCATCATGTATGTGTTTCAACTCTTACTGGCTGTAAATGTCTCTTCGTAGTCTAGGGCTTCCTTTTGTGAGAAGCCTCATGCTACAAATCTTGCTTTGTATCCCACGATGTTTCCATCANTCGTCTTCTTCATTCATGGTAGCATCGTTTCTTATCCAAATGATAAGGAGGATAAGAAGTTCTTCAAGAGTTGAGTTCTTCATATTCCTCATTGCTTGAAGCATCTTCTTTGAGAGCTTGATCTTCATTTACTTCCATCTTCTCTTCTCTTCTTATGAGTCGAGCTTCTTCTTCTTCCTAGAGTTTGCTCAAAGTAATCACTTCCTTCTGGAACACATTCCTTGAATGAATGAATTCCACGATCCTGGGAGGCCATTCAAGGTGGCCATCACCACTTCTGCATTCTTCACTTATTCTTTTACCACTTCAAGTTGTTCTTTGATTTGAGAGACTCTTATGACTGCATGGTCTCTTCATTCTGAATCTTCACATCCTTCAACTGGTTTCTTTAGGTCATATTCTGATTTTTGTTCTTCCCTTCAAATAGCTTGAAATTCTGGAACAGCTTTGCTTGCCATAGGTAGTGCTCTGTAATGCACATGTGCAAGCGTTCTATGCCAAGGCTCATTTGGCTTTACTGTGTCATGGATCAAGGCTTGTTCTGGATGGCCCTTCAATTTGTACAAGCCTCCTTTTTGTTCTCCAATCACTACTGCATCATTGATAATCTTTCCTTTTGGCCACATGATGACTTGACCATCTATGAATGCAATCCGCATTCCTTTTGCATCAATGCTGAAATGGAGAGAAGGTTCTTCTTGACTCCTGGAACAAACAATACTTCTTTCATTGTTAGAGACTTACCAGACTCTAGCTTGTATGAAGATTCCCCACTACCTTTTATTGGATATTGGTAGTCATCTCCTAGTTTCACCTTGTGAGGTGATTCATGTTCTGACAGTCTTACAAAGGATTCCTTGAGTCCCTTCATATGTTTGGAAGCCCCACTGTCTATAAGCCAATCATCACTTCCATGAGTAATGTTACCTGTGAGAGATGATATCAGAACATATTCATTCTCGCTTGAAGAATCTTCACTTTCATATTTGGATCTCTTTCTGGATGGTTCATCATCCTCTGTAGCATGAGCATGATTTCTTCTTTGGCCTTGACCAAGTTCTTCTTGTGAAAGGCTTCTAACCTCGTCTCCCTCTGAAACTGGAACCTCTATACTCATGTAGGTGTCCAATCCATTTTCTTCAGAGAGATCATATACTTCCAGGATTGGAAGTTGTCAACTTCCGCAATATTGTCACCACGCTGATGTGATATATCATATTGAAATGAGAACCTCAAATGGAAATAGCAAAGGATTAGATCTTACCGATTTGAGGTGTCCGTCCTTGTCCCGGAGTTTGCTGATCTAGGGTTTGTCATAGAAACCCTAATTTTCAAAACTTGGAATCTTTCAGATCTGATTGGATAAACAGATATATCTCTTCAAATAGAGCTTTCCAATGTACTCCTTTTCTGAAAACAGTGGAGGGAAGCTCCCGGAACAGGAAGCCCTAATTTTCCAATTTCTTCTGCAGAAATTCCTGTTACTGTTTCTGTGATATCTCCGAAATTGCTGCTCCTATATGTCTGAAACTTCTGACTGAGGTAACCTCACATTTCCTTGATCCAAAACTGTAAGTTTCATCATAATTTTTTTCTCCATTTGGTATTTATGATCCTTTTCCCAAGGTGCTCTGTTATAGGACTGTTCAGAGCAGCAAAGTTGTACGGCATGCCACGTGTCACTGGTTCATCTTCTGAGTCTGATATTCGGACCACCGAAATTAAAGTCCGTACCATTTCTGTAAAATCTTCAGGAATTCCATTTGGACCTCTGTAGCTCAAGATATTACATATCTCCCCAGATGTCCTGTTTAGGGATGAATTCTGGAAGAGGCTGGAACACTAACTTGGAGAGATAATATATCCTGGAGTACAGTGAATATGAGTTTGAGTTTTGGACACAGTCTTCATCAGGATTTTTTATTCTGTCCCTGCAATTTTCAGCTTCCGATACTTCTCCAATCTCGGAATATAGCGACTGTACCAAAACTTAGCAGTTTTAGTATTTAGGGTTTCTCCTAGCTCAGGGTCAAACTAGGGTTTGACTTTCCTAGAGTTTTACCCAACCAAATTTCTTGATCCAGGTCTCTAAAATTCGTTTTTTATGAGGAGAATAACCCTATGCTGGTCTCACTCAAAAATTCATCTTCTGTAGAAAGCCCTAATTTCCGCATCGAAGACTAAAAATGCTCAGAATCAAATTCCGCTTCGACAGAAAGATGCACCCTAAGGAGGAGAGTTGTTCCACCTTACTTTTGCTGAAAATCTATGGAGGAAGATCCACAAACTAGGAAGCCCTATTTCCTATAGCTGCACAATGTCTTCTTCTCTGGTTAGCTCTGATACCATGTTAGTTTTTCATCACATTAAGCTAGCATTATGATCTTAGGATCTTTTCACTGAGAGAATAACAAGCACAGCAATAAAACATAAGCAAATCACAAGAGACAAGAGACACAAAGAGTTTTCCTCGGGGAGACCATAAAGGAGAAAACCCCACAACTTCCTTAGAGATAAAATCAGCACCAAAACAGTAAGAGATATCCCAACAACAGTGGCCTTCTAGTCCCAGTATATTTCCTCCTCCACAAGTGTGCCTCACTTAAGAGAGTGAATGATGTGTGTGTTAAATAGAGAGTCTCACTCTCTATTTATATTATTTCGTTCACTTGAATTGCATTTTCACAAGTAGGCTCAACCTAATAATTACTACTCGAGCCTACACCTTAATTAGTGTATAATAACTCAAGTGCCCCGAAACTGTGGGGACTTACCTAATGACTTGATTACATTATTAATCCTCCCGATCGGAACATCAGGGCATGACCACATGACTCAAATACATAATAGAAACATCCTGGAATAAACATCGGGTTACAATACATAAGATACATAGAAGAATACATTCCGAAGTTACATATACATCAACACTTTTCTATCCTTGAATATTTTTCCTTTGTTTACCTACATAAATAGAATACAACAATAGAAAGTGATAGCATACAATATATAAAGACTGGATCTATGCTTGTGACCAAGGAGTCAAGCAATACATACACATGATACATCATATATGGGAAAGGGAAAACATTCTTTATTAACAATAATTGGAAATACTACAACCTTGGTGCCTTGGTGTTGATAGTTCCTTCCAATGGACCCTTGCCTCTAACTTCACCTTTCCTCCAAAGACTCAAGAATGATTTTGACAGAGTTTGGGTGTTCAACACAATTCTTCCTCCTCACTCCCATGGGGGATGAGGCAGTGTTTAAAGGAATGGGAGGATAGGAATGGTTGAGGATCTCATGGGTGAGGTGGAGATAAGATCCAAAAATGAAGATTCTCGAGCTCCAACTAGTCCTAAACCATAGGGATGAGGCTCCATGGAGGTAAGATTTGAGAATCCTCTCAAAGCTTCTCTTTTTGCCTTGAAAACTCAAGCACTTCTCCTTTGATGAAGCAAACAGGTGGTGTTAAGGGGGTAACGCTTCTTATAGTAAGTATAGAGGAGGTGGATCCACTCTTTGCTCATGTATCAGGAGTGTTGCTGACTTAGGTAATGCTTTTGTCAATGGGGAAAGAGCGTTACCTGCTCAATACAAGGAAAAATAAGAGGAGTATTGTTCTACCTTTCATTTCTTTTGGGATAAACTTTGAGGGATTGAAGTAGACTAAGGAGGACCTTATTAGAATTTGAATTCCATTTAGATATTCAAGAATATAGTTCTAATAATGTTTGCATAAAATAGATGGAGAATGAAGATACAAACTAAACAAAACAAACCACACAGAAATCAAACAAGTATTGCTCAGGAATTTACAGTATCATTCACAATAATAATATTCAGTGTTACAATAGTTTACATGGGAAGATTTCTAATGCTTGGGGTATGAATTCAAATATCCCAAGTGGATATGACTGTATCTAACTGAATCTATAACTCACAGTCTCTTAATTAATATCGGAGTCCAAAATCAACTCCCAGATGTCCAACTAACTCAAACAAACAATGACAGCTAGTTAACTCATTGCAACTGAGTGTGTTAGGTGGGAAAAGGAACCTACTCCACATGCATCCATGCATTATCCATGCAATGCATGCACTAGCTAACTGCTTGTGAACTAACTGAAAGTAATTGAGGGCTAACTGAGACTAACTAGTACTAACTCCAACTAACTGAAGTAGGTTGGTGTCGGGACTCCCAGTGGCTCCTAAAATGTAGGGATTGGTCTAGGAGGCACCAAAACTGATGCATGAACATGCAGTAAGTGGAATTTAACCTCTAGCAGTGTTTCCTACACTCCATTGACTGGTACATGTTTCCCCATTAGGCCAAGTGGACCCAATTATACTAATGAACCCAAATATTTAATTAAGGTTCCTAATTTAGGCAATAATTTATCTAATAGACATTTGACAAAGGGAGGATTAATAACCTTGACAATCCCCTTGAATCCTAACTTGGACAACTATGGGCCCTAGTAACAAGACCATAGGTCACCCAAATACAATATAAAAGATAATAATAAAAAATGTTGCTTAATACAACTGAGGAAACAAGGGAAAACCTCATAGGAACACCCCCCCCCCCTCAAAAATAAGCAGGAAAATAGCAATCTGCAAGCTATCTTTAGAAGAAAGAAGCTTCCTCCTTAGAAAAATAACCTGAGAAAAAAACACTGCTGCAAAATTGCATCTCTATGCGGTAGCATGGTCCATCAGTGGACCTCTCAATCTACTTTTGAACTGATGACTATGTTTGTCTCTTCTAGATAGTGAAGGTAGGGAATGATCAGGTTTTTGCTTCTGTGGGCCATGTAGCTGATCATTCACCATCATCAAGTAGCACCAACCTGGAACTTTGTTGCACCATACTGTAGAGAGCGAATTTTCAGAGATAGTGCAACATGCTCATTCTAATACAGGGACCTTGTTCTTCTTCTGTCTTCTGGATCTCTAGCACCTCTTCCAGCTACATCAATAAGATTTTGATCCCATCTAGGTTTAGGCTTCTGATTAGGAATAAGTACTGGATCTAGATAAAAAATCTCTTAAGATTCGGTCTCAATAACAGGATCATGTCGAATGTGATATTATTCATATGCATCTGAAACCTGTAGCACATCATCATCATCATCAAAAATAGGTGGATAAATAGTTATACCTTTGTGTGCTGCTGGAGGAGTATCATGTAGCTGATATTCTTTGAACTGGACACTTATTTCAATGAAGCATCTTCTGGTTGCAACCTCCATCAGTTTGTAATCTTTTGCATCCTCTGCATATCCCAGCATAATGCATTCGCTACTTTGGGCTTGGAAGGCCCTCCTCTTGTCAAGTGATATTCTGGCCTAAGATTTGGGACCAAAAAATATCATATGAGAGACATTGGGCTTATACCCATGTAGTGCTTCAAATGAAGTCACCCCAACCACTGACTTGTGGGGAACCCTATTCTATAAATACGAAGCACATTTTACTGGTTCAGCCCAAAGAGAAGGAGGTAGATGCTTGGCATGGAGAAGGCATGTTACCATCTCTTTCAGTGATCTGTTCTTCCTCTCAGCCACACCATTTTGTTGTGGTGTGTATGGAACTGAGTGTTCCATTTGAATCCACTGTGATTCACATAAAATCTAGAAATATCCTTTGATATACTCTTCTCCCTTATCGAATCTTATTAACTTGATCTTCTTATTGAAACTGTTCTCAACCATAGCTTTAAAAACTTTAAAAGTCTCAAAAACTTCTGATTTTTGTTTAATAAAGTAGATCCAACAGTACCGTGAACAATAATCAATAAAAGTGAGGAATTACCTACAACCATTAATGGAGTTTGTCAGCATAGGTCCTGCTACATCACTATGTATCAAATCAAGTGTAGAGGAAACTCTATGTTCCTTCCCAATATCATACTTCTTTTGCGGATGCTTACCTACCAAGAAACCAACACATACTCCATCAAAAGTTTGGATGGAGGGAAAAACTTCAACCATTTTATCATTGTCAAGTAGCTTCAGATATATGCAATTGAGATGGCCAAATCTCTCATGCCAAATCTTGTTGGTGTTGTTAGCATGAGACAATAAAGCTGTAGGAGGAGAAACAAGTAAGAAATGTGAAAACTCATAAGCTTTGGTAAAGTGATTTGCAATACCTTTCGCTACAAGTATCCCAATCTCTATTTTTATAATCTCAATTGATTATGAATTGAATGTAACTCTCTTGGGAGAGCCTGTATGAGTCATCTGGTAAAGAGACTGAGCCGAATATTTATTCACTCATACAAATAATATTACCAAAAAACTTGGTAAATGAGATAATCCATAAAGCAAATACATATATTAATGATAAGATAAGAGATGATATGTTACAATGGTGGCCCTACCTTAAATATTGCTTGGGCATTTGAAATGAGGAGACGCCTCATTTCATAACCTAACTTAGTTAACTTGATTATTTAATTATTATCTTATTTTATGTTCATTACATTGCCACTCTCTTAGAAAGGATTTGTCCTCAAAGCCTTCATAATGTTTCTGCCTCTTTTTTTGTAGTGTCATAGCTGATGAAACATGTCAATATCAAGGATGATTTTAAGGAACCATACATATTTAAAAGTGCATAATTTTTGGCGAATATTACCAATTCTTAAAACGCCAACTATAAAATGATTGGCAATATTTTTCAAAAAATATTTTAATTTCCAAGGATTATATATCATTTTAATAATAATTTGGTGATTTTTAGGGTGAAAAAAAATTTACCCCATCAAAATTGGGCGAAACAGGGCTTCAAAAAATGCAAAATGGCGAATGTTTTTTTGGAGAAAAACATGGAAAAATAGCCCACTGGGCTAAAATTCGCCGCTAAATTTATCCCCGGTCAATATGAACTGATAATATTGGAGCATAACTTACGATATGTGGATGAATCAATCCATCCCAAATTGATTTGTTGTGGATTGTTGGAATTACATACTGATCTATTGTTAGGATCTTTGGTCACATTGGTACTATTAGCTTTCGATAGTTCCCACTTTTTAGTATAACTAAGTTAGGTTATGAAATGAGGCGTCTCCTCATTTCATAACCTAACTTAGTTAAATTAATTATTTAATTATTATCTTCTCTGTGATTCCATGATCTCTAAGATAAGAGATGAAATGTTATAATGGTGGCCCTACCTCAAATATGGCTTGGGCATTTGAAATGAGTAGATGCCTCATTTCATAACCTAACTTAGTTAACTTAATTATTTAATTATTATCTTATTTTATGTTCGTTACATTGCCACTCTCTTAGAAAGGCTTTGTCCTCAAAGCCTTCATAATGTTTCTGCCTCTTTTTTTTGTAGTGTCGTAGCTGACGAAACATGTCGATATGAACTGATAAAATTGGAGCATAACTTATGATATGTGGATGAATAAATCCATCCCAAATTGATTTGTTGTGGATTGTTGGCATTACATATTGATCTATCATTAAGAGCTTTGGTCACATTGGTACCATTAGCTTTCGATAGTTCCCACTTTTTAGGATATCAGTTTTTATGGTTGGGGTGTCGATAAGGACTTTTCATGATGTCATTTTCTTATACAAGTGTCGTATTGTGAGCATTGATCTGATTTGGAAGTTGTATTTTTGTCCCTTAAGGTTTTAAGGTTTCCTTCTGTATCTTTTCCAACTGCACGTAATCATTTTGAAACTTCTTAATCACTTCTACTTGCGTTTTTCTGTCATCTTCAAACTTCTTAAGTTGTTCCTTAAGATATTTGTTATGACTTATTATGAAACTATTTTCTTCCTGCTTGTCTAGAAGATTCCCTTCAATGTCTTCCGTAGATTGTTCCGTCTTTCGACTATTTTTCAACTTCTTAATTTTCATGACTAGTGTTTTGTTATTATTCCTTAATCTCAAAATTTCTTCGGAATTGTTGGATAGTGTTTTATTCATTTTTGCAATCTCTGACTTATGAGTTATGATTTATTCATCCACATATCGTAAGTTATGCTCCAATCTTATCAGTTCATATCGACATGTTTCGTCAGCTACGACACTACAAAAAAAAGAGGCAGAAACATTATGAAGGCTTTGAGGACAAAGACTTTCTAAGAGAGTGGCAATGTAACGAACATAAAATAAGATAATAATTAAATAATTAAGTTAACTAAGTTAGGTTATGAAATGAGGTCTCCTCATCTCAAATTCCCAAGCCATATTTAAGGTAGGGTCACCATTGTAACATATCATCTCTTGTCTTATCATTAATATATGTATTTGCCTTATGGCTTCTCTCATTTACCAAGTTTTCTGGTAATATTATTTGTATGAGGAAAGAAATTGATGAAATGTCAACTCTTCTCAATCAGCATAACATTTCTTCCCTAAGAGAAAAGAAGCCTAATGAAGAACCATAGACAGAAGATACCGAGAGGTTTCATGCTTTGAAAGCAAAAATATCTCCATCCTCAGCATACATAATAGATTATGGAGCTTCCAATCACATGGTTTCTTCCAAAGAATCCTTCTCTACCCTATCACTAACAAAGGGGTCAAACATTGACATGGGAGATGATTCTGAGATTCCAGCAGAAGGAATGGGCGCAGTCACAGCGAAGCATGGTGAGTTCAACAATGTCTTATATGTGCCCTCCCTTGCTACTAACATGTTGTCTCTGTAATGAACATAAAATAAGATAATAATTAAATAATCAAGTTACCTAAGTTAGGTTATGAAATGAGGCATCTCCTCATTTCAAATTCCCAAGCCATATTTAAGGTAGGGCCACCATTGTAACATATCATCTCCTATCTTAGAGATCATGGAATCACCTACCTTAAATATGGCTTGGGAATTTTAAATGAGGAGATGCCTCATCTCATAACCTAACTTAGTTAACTTAATTATTTAATTATTATCTTATTTTATGTTTGTTACATTGCCACTCTCTTAGAAAGGCTTTGTCCTCAAAGGCTTCATAATGTTTCTGCCTCTTTTTTTTGTAGTGTCGTAGCTGATGAAACATGTCAATATGAACTGATAAGATTGGAGAATAACTTATGATATGTGGATGAATCAATCCATCCCAAATTGATTTGTTGTGGATTGTTGGCATTACATACTGATCTATCGTTAGGAGCTTTGGTCACATTGGTACCATTAGCTTTCGATAGTTCCCACTTTTTAGGATATCGGTTTTTATGGTTGGCGTGTCGATAAGGACTTTTCACGATGTCATTTTCTTTTACGAGTGTCGTCTTGTGAGCATTGATCTGAGTTGGAAGTTGTATTTTCGTCCCTTGAGGTTTTAAGGTTTCCTTCTGTATATTTTCCAACTTGTTTTCCAACTGCACGTAATCATTTTGAAACTTCTTAATCACTTCTACTTGCATTTTTCTGTCATATTCAAACTTTTTAAGTTGTTCCTTAAGATATTTGTTAGGAATTCTTATGCAACTATTTTCTTCCTGCTTGTCTAGAAGTTTCCCTTCAATGTCTTCCATAGATTCTTCTGTCTTTCAACTATTTTTCAACTTCTTAATTTTCATGACTAGTGTTTTGTTATGATTCCTTAATCTGAAAATTTCTTTGGAATTGTTGGATAGTGTTATATTAATTTTTCCAATCTCTGACTTATGAGTCTTTTTAGAGTCGTCATTTTGTTGTTGCAAAACTTTTATCTGTTGTCGATACCGGTCGATCACTGATTCTTGATTTTTTAATTTATGTCGTATTTGCGTTAGTTCTTCATCCTTGTTGCTAACGATTATGTTCAACTGTTTTATTTCCACTTCATAATTGTTTATTTCTTTCTTTATATCTTTATTTTTCAATCTCTGATTAAAATCATTTCCATCTTTTTAATTTCTCAATTTAGGCAGACAATTTTTCTATATGATTTTTTTGGTCGAAATTTTTTTGTTCCTTGAGCTCTTTTTGCATCTCATGTATTTTAATTATTACTTCCGAGTTCATATTTGTGTCTCATAATTCTTCATTGTCTCTTTGATAACGCTTTAACTTGGCTTCTAATTTCTCTATTTGTAGTCACAAACCAGATTCCATGATCTCTAAATTTTTTAATGATAGATGGCTATCGATTTCTTGACGAGTCTTACTTGGATTTTGTTTCTTTGATGATATAAAGTCATTACTTCCCCGTGATTCCATGAGCTCTAAGATAAGAGATGAGGAGATGCCTCATTTCATAACCTAACTTAGCTAACTTAATTATTTAATTATTATCTTATTTTATGTTCGTTACAAAGACAACATGTTAGCAGCAAGGGAGGGCACATATAAGACATTCTTGAACTCACCATGCTTCGTTGTGACTGAGCCCATTCCTTCTGTTGGAATCCCAGAATCATCTCCAATGTGAATGTTCGACCCCTTTGTTAGTGAGAGGGTAGAGAAGGATTCTTTGGAAGCAACCATGTGATTGGGAGCTCCATAATCTATTATGTATGCTGAGGATGGAGATATTTTTTCTTTTAAAGCATGACACCTCTCGGTATCTTCTGTCTGTGGTTCTTCGTTAGGATTCTTTGCTCTTGGGGAAGCAATGTTATGCTACTTGAGAAGAGTTGACATTTCATCAATTTCTTTTATCATACAAATATCTTCAATATGGTACCCCTTTTCACAATAAGGAAATAACTTCTTTTCAAACTTCTTCTTCTTAGAGGTAGAGGCCCCTTCGGAAGTTTGCTAATTTTTTTTAGGTTTCGAATCAGCTACCTTTGAATCCTTCTTCTTTAATTTCCCCTTTTATTATGCTTTGGAAGAGTTAGAAACTAGGAGAGCTTGATCTTTGGAGGTCTTGATGACTCCCATTCTCATCAGCTTGTCTTGCTCCTTGATTAAGGACTCGAAAAAAGAATCTAAGGAAGGAACCTTCCAATTAGGAAATCTTTCCCATTTGGAATGAAATATGGAAACAAAAATAGAATACTTAGGGCCTGGTTTGCTGAGTATGGAAAGGGAATTATACTCATCCTAATGCTCTATTCCTCACTGTCTACACTGGAGTACTAGAGACTTGAATTTAGTAAAGAATTGCTCAATATTCTCGAAAATTCTGGGCTGTAAAGATACCGACTCATTCTCCAGAATGTGTCTGCAAAGCTCATCAATTTTATTAAACAAGCTATCAATATTCTCCCAGGATTCTCTGGGAGTCCTCAAGCATTCTAGGTGGAAGAGGAGATCTCTGGAAATATAAGTACATAAGTACCCGAATGCTTCATTACAACAGTTCAGAAACTTATTCCACTCTACCGGCTGATGAGGCTTAGGCTCCCGTCCATGTATGATATTGTGGTAGCCATTATTGTGTAAGGCCATATTCATATCAATCCTCCAATAAATATAATTGGAAGTTGTGAGGATCAGTGGTTTAGGATTTTGAGAACTCATAATTGCTCCGGATGGAAGACTGCAAATACTTCACACAAGCTACGTAGCACCTGTCAATTTCACTGAAATTACACACTAAAACATATGTATTGTTAGAATCATGATTTTCCTCCCAGCATGAAAATGTTTTTAGGGTCCATCACACCCTCTTTTCTGCTCTGAATAAATCCAGAGCTAGCAAATCATCACAGGGGACTTCTATGGAAACCTAACTGCTCCTGATGTTCGATGGGGAGAAACAAGCATGAAACCTACCTGAGAAGGCTTTGATGCCATATTAGAATTTTAATTCCATTTAGATATTCAAGAATATATTTATAATAATGTTTGTAGAAAATATATGGATAATGAAGATACAAACTAAACAAAAAAAACCACATAGGAATCAGACAAGTATTGCTCAGGAATTTACAGTATCATTCACAATAATAATATCCGGTGTCACAATAGTTTACATAGGAATAATTTGAATGCATTGGGTGTGAATTCGAATATCCCAAGTGGATATGACTGTATCTAACCAAATATCTAACTCATGGTCTCTCAATCAATATCAAAGTCCAAAATCAACTTCCAGATGTCCAATCAACTCAAACAAACAGTGAAAGCTAGTTAACTCAGTGCAACTGAGTGTGGTAGGTGGGAAAAGGAACCTACTCCACATGCATCCATGTAAGATATGTGCTATCTAACTATTTGCGAACTAACTAAAAGTAACTGAGGGTTAGCTGAGACTAACTAGTACTAACTCCAACTAATAGAAGTAGGTTGGTGTCGGGACTCCCAGTGGCTCCTGAAATGTAGGGATTGGTCTAGGAGGTGCCCAAACTTATGCATGCAGATGCAGTAAGTGGTAGTTAACCTCTAGCAGTGTTCCCTACTCTTTAGTGACTGGTACATGTGGCCCCATTAGGCCAAATGGACCCATTTGTACTAGTGGACGCAAATATTTAATTAAGGTTCCTAAGTTAGGAAATAATTAATCTAATAGAAATTTGACCAAGGGAGGATTAATAATCCTAACAGACCTATCTCATAACATGATGGTGACAATATTTTAGTGTAACAAAATTCCCCCCAAAGTATGATGGATAGAGGGAAACGATAGGCATAATACTTTGGAAGAACAAGGTATAGTATCAAGCCAAAGGTCCAAAGGTAGGAACTTCTCAAGCATCACAAACTTTCTGAAGCACCTGTTACATTTTGATACATGTCCCAAATGATTCACAACATGACTTCCAACCAATACAACGTAGATCCATGTGAGATACAAAACGTCATGGCTACTAGATCTATGTGAAGAAGACTCAAACTTGGACATAGCTACCAGAAATACAATGTAGATCTATGTCATACAGACGCAAATGTGGGCACAACCACGAACATACAAATGTAGATCCATGCTAGGACTCATACAAAATACTCCATCGCAACCTCGAGAAAGTATAAAGTACAATTCTATCCATCTCAAAAATACTCCATCGCAAAATACTCTAGTATTCGTCTCGTCTTCCACAAAGTACGATTCTATCCATGTGATTACAATGTTCTAACGTCGAACATGGTAGAAACCACTTGATTACTGGTCAATGATGAGAACAATTAACAAGTTCAAGGGAGATCACCATTGATGTTAATTATTCCCAAGGTACCCTAGTATAATCTTCAAGTGTGAATAGATAATTTGATTTTGAACACTCAGTTGAATCTTTTGATCAAAGGTCGATGATGTGAACCTATGTCGAAAGCAAGAGAATTTTTCATTAAGGCATATAGACCTCAAGTACTAACATTGTTTCTAAGACTAATTCCTAGATGATGAGCTGAAGTCAACAGGAACAGTCTCGTTGAAGGAGGTCTATGATAATCCCACATTGATGACACGAAACACGGAACAAATTTATGGAATTTTGAGTATGATGTAACTATAGGAATGACTCAAAAGTAACTAACACAAAAATTTGTTTTGACTGTAGGTGTTAAATCTCAAGACAATTTCCCTTTTGAACATAAGGCGGCATGACCGAAGACTTGGCAGCATTAACTTGACGAGGAAGAACACAATGCAACAATGGACAATCCATTCTTTGAAAGTCTCAAAGGAGTGACATGAATCATGAAATTGGATTGACTTGGAGACAAGCTGAATACCCAATTGACAAAATGAAATGTAGACAAGTGCCATGTTCAAAGGTTACTAACAACTTCCATTATCGCAAATGAAATGTATTTCCCTTCCCTTAATTTTCCCATCATGATTGATGGGTGCCTCTTTTCATTTTTACGAGTTCAAAGAGGGTAACAAACACTCGATATAGATCATCAAGCGATGAGTTGATTCTCATATGTTCTACAAACCTAAGAAAGGATGGGTTAGTTCCCAAAAGCGGGTCTCTCGGTGTTTTTTTAACGAGTCTAGTGCAATTTAACTCAGCTTAATTCGTGTTTAGAGATTCTGAACGAAAATGCAACAAGACTCCAAAGGGTCCTTTTTCATACAATTTAGTCTCTAGGGCCCGAAAAAGTATAAAACAATACCTTAGAGAAATCTTCCAGTCATGATTGGATGGAGTGTACATTTTTTGTAAGCAGTGCCCCCTGGTCCAAAAAAGGGGTAAACTATCACCAGGAAGATGACTCTTCAAGTCCTTTTATGAGCGTGAAGAAGAAAATTTCACTCGACAATCTTTTCACATTTTAAGAGTCCAAAAGGAGCTTAAAGAATACTCCATTAAGGTTCCTTTTTCAAAATCCAATTTTAACGAGTTTGAAAAATAGTAAAAGTATACTCAATACCTCTTCACAGAGTTTTTAACGAGCACACTGAAGGTATAAAAGGCACTCAAAACCTTTTTCATGTTTGAATCCAGAGCACAAAAAAGTGATAAAGTAATCTCAAACTAGTTTTCATGTTTTAAATAGAGCACGAAAAATGAAAAGTAAGCTCAACACCATCTTACTATTTTTAACAAGATCAAAGATCAGTTGAAAGAATTCTCAGGGTATCTGATTCATTTTTTAAAAGCTTGGAACATAATAGGAACTATGCTCAAAGAGTTGTTTCATGGTTTAACGAGCTCGAAACTAAAAGAAAGTATGCTCAAAATGACTCCCATTGATGGGTGTTTTCCCAGCATGATGACCAATGGTTGGTACTTGATCCTAGTATAACTATCAAGTAACTTAACATCAATATAGAGAGGTAGGGTACATGCCCCCCAAGCTTCATTTCGTTAGCTTTACAAGCAGATGAAATGAAGGTTCCAATATTGAGTCTTGATACAATGGAAGAATCTGTTTCATTTTTTAACGAGCTTGACACGGGAAAGGAACTCTGCTCAAGGTGACCTGTTTCATTTTTACACATGCTTAAAACAGAAAAAAACTGTGCTTGCTATGGACCTGTTTCATTTTTACACAAGCTTGAAAAAGAAAAGTAACTATGCTTGAGGACATCCATTTCATTTTTAACGAGCTTGACATAGAATGGGAACTATGCTCCGAAATGCTTTAATTTTTGTGCAAGCTTGAAACCAAAAGGTAAACTATGCTTGAAGAGTGGTGTTATTTTTTAACAAGCTCGAAACCAGAAGGTAAGATATGCTCAGAACCACCTATTTCATTTTTTAACTATCTTGACATAGAAAAAGGACTATGCTCTCAGCCATCTATTTCATTTTTTAACAAGATTGACACAGAGAAAAAGAACTATGCTCATAGACATCTGTTTCATTTTTTAATGAGCTTGACACAAAATGGGAACTATGCTCATGGACCTGCTCTTACCCAACATGATATCCAAAGGTTGGTAGGTTGCCTCTTTCCATAAGAAACTAGTGACTTAACTCCAGTATGATGCCCATAGGCTATAGCCATGCCCCCTATTTTACCTATGATGGGAATAAGCTAACTAGAATAAGGGGAAGGAATCACAAGAACACGTAGAACATTCAAGGTAGTCTGATGACTAGGAGTAATGCGATGGTTAGGTGTAACAAAGGAAAGTTGATCAATGGTCACAATATTCCCATTATGGGGAAAATGCATCACTCTAAAAAGTGTGGACACTACAACCTTCATGGCGTACACATAATCACGTCCAAGGAGAAGATTGAAATCTAAAGGACCTTGGACCACCTTAACATCAATACAGATAGTTTTCCCTCCTAAAGTGATAGGAAAATAAGGAAGGATCCCTAAAGGTCACTACTAAATTTCGATCCAAAATCCGATGGAAAAATACAATGGCGCATGGATTTATTCTTTTAAACCTACCAAAAATCACAAAGATAATTTTTTTTTTTGAAAATGTGGCCATAAGCATCGCTTAAGCGACGGCTAGTCTCATAAGCGTCGCTTAAGCGATGGCTAGCCTCATAAGCGTCGCTTAAGAGACGACGCATAAAAAAGAAAGACCATTGATTTTCTCTTCAAAGAAACCGTCAGCCTCAATGAAAAGACCGCCAAAAGAACCCCAATGTTAAGCCATCAACCTTGATGAAAAGACCGCCAAACAAACCCCAATGTTCAACCATAATTTCCCTAGTTTTTGCTCGTCATGTGAATTCATTTTCTAATGGGTAGTAGTGGCCTTTAAAAGTTTTGAGGTGGATATAAATTTTAAATTGTTGTAATTTAAAAGAATTATGAATCAGGTCTTTTATTTTAGGGAGTGCAAATTTAAGAAACTGCTTTACTATTCAAAACTTAAAATGATCAGTTTAACTTTTAAACTAAAAATTAACATTATGTTTCAAAACTTGATTTATAAAAAGTTGTTTATAAAGGTACATATCATTGTTATTCAATGTTAAAGACAATAACCTTGGTTTGAGGTTCAAAAGAGGTTACTTAGGACACCTTGGAATTTCATAATTAGATGGCATCATTTTAACCACATTATTTTCCAAATGAAATATCTAGGAAAATAACATGCCAATGCATTTATGGGAGAACTTAACTTATCTATAATAGTTTCATGTAAACACTACATGACCCTAAAGTTAGTGTTCCCAATTACTAGGCCCACTACCCTATGTATGCATATGGAAATAGAAACTAAAGGGGTTATCATTTCTCACTTTGTACTTTTATACACTAACAACTTCGAGAATCCAAACATCTCAATTTTGGGTACAACAACTAAACCTTACACATCACTATACCCCTTAATGAAATGTATACATATAACTAGCATACCCTTAGAACTGAGGAATAAAATGTCAAAGGGAATCAAGGGTGGATATATTATGGAAAGGGAGGAGTTACAATTTTGTTGTGTGTTTTTCAATCATATCTTGAGAGGGTTGTGAAACTTAAGAGAAGGTAAGGAAAATTTATGCTTTCTTAGTGGACTAGAAAGGATTCTTGAATTTTTGCTTGTCTTCTTGATTAAGTCAATTTTCTTATCCATTGAAAAATTGTTTCACACAAATTTAAACTCCAATATATGAGATTAGGTAGGCTTTCAAAGACCAGAGATTTGTGTTGGCAAGTTTAGGAAATTGAAACTTTGAGAGGGGGATTAAAGTCATGTTAAGGAGTGGATTAATTGGGGGAGGTTGCATTAGTGTCACATGAGGTGGTTGAAAATCAAAAGGAGAATGAACAAAATTGGAGAAGTATGGTATGTGGCCTCCATTGCTAATAGAGAAATGCATTTCATGGTTTTGACAAAAATTTTACAATGTAGATTGTTTAAATAGATTGTTTAAATTGCGATGATAATTGGCATGACACATAATTGCTTTGGTCTTTTCCACTAGCAGTCTTGTCGAGCCGCTTAAGCGACGACGCATCAAATTGGTCAATTATTTAAATAAATTCACTTAATTGGTCAATTATTTAACATGGTAAATC
>LPNX010039724.1:55627-99981 GCA_001517045.1 Pseudotsuga menziesii | reverse complement strand
TAAAGAATGATCGGTTAACTGGTTATTTGAATATTTGTAGTTTTCATGTGCTGTGGGAAAAGTATCAGCTATCTGTGGTTTTCTTACAGTATGTGATTCTTCATTGTTCATTTAAGATGATAGCCTCGCTCCCTAGGGATAGTTTAGATAGTTAGTTATTTCTGTTCGTATCTGGTTTGTTTGCTTGTGAACATAAGACGAGAGGTAAGAACCTGCGCATCACTTTGTGACCGCCCCCCTACATTTGAACCAGCCTACATTTAATTAGGCACGTGCATATCATTTCCTTTAAGACAAAATACAAAAAACTCGGTGGGCCGGGCCGCAACCGGTAAAGCCTTTGTTTGTTACTTTGACCTACGGTAGCCGGACCGCAAACCGGACGGATTCCCTATACCAAACAGTCAGCGGGCTAGTTGGGAACGCTGATTGGGGAGAATCCCTTACTGTTGCCGCCTGCGAATTTCCAGGCATCAACACAGCCCAAAGAGCATTTGGTAATGCTGAATGCCAACTTCTCTGGTTTTCTATCACAGTCTTTTTTAAGATTCTAATCATATTCTTGTTTGTATATTCAGCCAAACCATTTCCCTGTGGATAATAATTTACAGAATAATGCAACTTAATTCCCTTTTCATGAGCAAATGCAATTAATCTAATAGAGGAAAAATAAGTAGCATTATCGAAAACTAAAGAAATTGGAACCCCAAACCTGGTCATAATATGATCTTGCAAGAAGTCCGTGACTGCATCTTCATTCACTTTATGCAATGGAATGGCCTCGACCCATCAAGTGAAGTAGTCAGTTGCCATCAAAATATACTTGTGTTGCAAAGACGAATTTGGCTTTATTTATCCAATGATATCTATTCCCCATTGCTCAAACGGTTCTGTTATCGTCACAGGATTTAATGGTCCTGCTGCTTTAGCTTGTCTTCCACCACACCTTTGACAAATGTCGCACTTTCTGACATGGGCATGTGCATATTTGAACAGTGTGGGCCAATAGTACCCAGCTCTGAGAATTTTACGGGTTGTTGTGTCTCCGAAAAATTCCCTCCCGTAGGCCCATCATGTAAGTCTATCATGACCTTCTTCGCATCTTCTTTCTCTAAGCATCTAAGAAGAACTCCATCATAATTCTTCCTGAATAATATTCCTTCAATAATCTGATATGAGGCTGATTTAAGACGCAGTGCTCTTGTTTGTTTAGAATTCCAATGTTACGGTAACAATCCCTCCTGGAGGTAATGCACAAGGTCTCGATACCAGGAGTCTAGAGCTGTGAAAAGAGGACAAACATCCATCAAATGCAACTCAGCTTCATCTTCCCAGTTATTTTCTTCATCATCTTTACTTTCAGTCATTATTTTGCACAATCCTTGCCCTTTAACTATGGAGGCTAGCTTGAATTCGAGGTCATACTCCTATAAAGTTGTTACCCAATTGCCTCTTCTTTCTCCTAATTCCTTTTGTATGAAAAGAGACCTCACAGCTGGGTGTGGAACTATTACCTTTGTCTGGTTCTTAAGTATATACGGTCTAAATTGTTTTACCACTTTCAAGATTGCATAAGCTTGTTTATCCATAGCTGGGTAATTCAATTTGGCTCCCTGCAGACCAATGCTCATAAATGATATGGGAAACTCATATCCCCCATCTTCCTTCTAGGTAAGCACCGCTGCTAGTGAATCGTCAGATGCGAAAGTGTACAAAATAAAATCTTTTTCAAAATCCAGAATTTTGAGGGAGGGTGCGTGAGCAACAAATGTCTTTATTTTACTAAATGCATTCTTCTCTACATCAATCCACTTGAATTGTACACTTTGCTTTACCATTTGCTGCAAAGGTTTAACAATTTGAGCGAAATCCGGCACAAACCTTCACACAAAATTTACTGTCCCCATAAATGATTGCATGTCTTTTTTATTATGGGGTAACGGAATCTGTTCGATAGATTTGATCCTCTCTGGCTCTATGGAGATCCCCTTCTTAGAAACCACGTGACCCAGTAACTTACCTTCGGTAACAACAAACACGCACTTCTTGGGGTTTAATGAGATACCATATTTCCGGCAGCGTTCGAAAATTTGTTTTAGATGGAACATGTGTTCTTCTCTTTTCTTTGAGAATATCATGATGTCATTGAGGTATAATACAACACTGTGGCCAATCAGACCGCGGAAAGCTATGTCCATAGCCCTCTAGAAATTAGCTCCAGCGTTTATGAGTCCAAAAGGCATCCTTCTGTAAGCAAAAGTCCCCCATTGGGTTATGAATGTCGTTTTAAGTCTATCTTCTTCAGCTACTAACACTTGATTGTAGCCAGAGAATCCATATAATAAAGAAAATAATTCAGAACCCGAAACCATTTGCAATATCTGTTCCATAGGTGGGACAGGATAATTGTCTTTATCCAAAGCACGATTTAGGTTTCTGAAATCCACACATAGTCTAATTTCTCCAAATTTCTTTCTTACTGGTACCAGATTTGAAACCCATTTCGAGCGTCTAACTTTGAAGATAATTTTAGCATCCAACAACTTCTTTACTTCATTCTGAATTAGAGGCTCCAGTTTTGGATGCATTTTCCTTAAAGGCTGTTGATAGGGCTTGACCCCAAATCTTATGGGGATAACATGCTGAATAATATTGGTGCCATATGTCTTCAAATATTCATACGTCCAGGTGAAAACATCTTTTTATTGTTTGAACAGACTGATGAACTTATTTCTTTCACCTGGAGAGAAACACTTTCCCAAATTCACATATTTAGGCTCAATTTCAGTCCCTAAATTAATCAACTTGAACTGTAGAGATGAGCTATGAGTCTTCACATTCACTGGCCTTCTGAATTTATCGTTTAGATCAAACATCCGCTCTAAAGTCCTAACTCCTTTAGTAATAAAATTATCGAATTTTAGCTCGGCCTGATGTTCTTCATCATCAATAATTGCCCCTTTGAAGGTCTCGTCATTTGTCAAGCATTCTAGAATCTGTTGATCATCATCAAAAACTCATAAATTGGTAATCATATCTGGAACTGAGGGCCTTGAAAGCAATTCAATATAACACCAGTTATTAGAGGGCACAAGCCTTGCAGCTGAGGTGTCCAACAAGTCAGTTGCTACATTCTTAAGTCTAGGAATCAATACAATATTAAATGCATGAAAACATTTAAGCAAATCCCATACTTCATTTTGATAAGCTTTTAAATGAGGGGAAATGCAATGTATTTGATTTCGAATGTATTTTACAATTATTTCAGAATCCCCATACACTTTAAGATTTTCTACCTTTAATTCAATTGCTTTTCTTAGTCCCTAAACTAATCTTCATATTTGGATGTGTTATTCGTGCATTCAAACTCTAACCTACATGAAAGAAAATGTTTATTTTTCTTAGGATCAAACAGGACATAGTCGGCTCCTGACCCTTCCAAAGTTTTAGACCCATCAAATAAAAGCATCCAAAAATAGCCTATCACTACTGTGTGTGAATCAACATCTACATCTATAGCTAAGTCTACTATTTTACAATGAATTTCATCAGCCTGTGAAAACCGAAGGAGATTTGGCTGAGCATTTGATGTATCGCTGGCTTCTTCCACTTGATAGTTTCTCGGTCCTAGCTCAATGAAGTAATTTCCCAAAACAGAATTCACTGGTTCATTTTTACCTTCGAACTGAGTGACATTGTGTTTCATGTGGGGCTCTCTTGAAACTTTAATTTGATTTGGGATTCCTTTATAAGGTAGCCACAGATGTGACCAATCCGAAGCAAAGTATCCATTCAATTTTTCCAACCAATCTCTACTCAACACAAGTCCATAAGCCTCAGGTATGTCCGCTACTACAATATCAATGAATTGACATACCTTATCATTTGAAGATAAGTGAATGAGAACATCTTCCATTTCCCCAATTACCTTCACATTCGTTCTGTCCAACTGAATGACCTTCCAGGTAGATGTTTTAGGTTGTCCATTTATCTTTTTGCAGACCGACAGCAGCATAACATTTACTGATGCCCCTAAGTCTACCAGACCATTGTGCACGTTGTGGTTGAAAATTTAAAAATTAAGGAGAAACGGTGGAGTCTTGCACTTAGGCTTACCTCCCACACTTGCTTCACCAATTTCTTCTTCTTGGCGCTGATTTTCGGTGTGAAGCTTCTCCTCTGATATTTCAAGTGCTTTCAATAACTTTTCTCTCTGCTGCAGCACATTACACATCTCAAATAACGAGATATTTTCCCTTACCTTTTTTATATCCTCCAGGACATCATAATCCATCTTATGTTCTGTGAGATTCATTTTAACATTATTGATCTTCTCTTTAGTGGGATTGGTGTGCATGTTGATCTGCTTCAAATTTTGACTAGTAATGGCAAATTTCAGAATTTTATTAGCTGAGGTGTTTTTTTGAAAATTCTTTACATTCTTTTGAAGTCTCTTAATCTTTGGGAGCATAAGACTGTTTTCTTTAACCAACCCTTGGCTTCTTGTCATCACATTAGTTTCCAAGATACCTTCATGTCTCAGATCCTTTTCTCCTTCGGTATCAAACAACGATACACTGTCCCATAAAACCATGGAATCATCCTCCTTTTTTCCTATTGGTTTATTGTTATCTTTTCCCTCTTCATCATTATCCTCAGTTAATTTGGAATCCAACAGCTGATTCATCACCAATGTCATCGAATTTATCCATTGAGGAAAATTCTTTTCAGAATGGGGTTGTTGGTGAAAAGTGCAAAAGTTATCCATCCCAACCTCCGTTAAGCTCATCAATGCAGGACTGTGCGGAGGGGGTTGGGTTTGATTGTTATCCTCCTTTTTTCTTGTAATAAGGCTTATAAAACTTATGGGATTCCTTTTCCTTTTCCAAGTATATTATTCTATTAGAGAGCTTCTGCATCATTTTTGCCATTCCTTCAAAATCGTGTGATTGCTCCTCTTTAGGCTTAGTAAATAACAAAGCTTTCCTCCCAACATTTTTTTCTCCTGATTGCTCAGGATAATATTCGATGCTTTCCTTTTCAGCCTCTACTCTCTCTGCTTTTTCATAAGTCTCTTCTAGCGTAGGTTTGGCTTTCATTTTGGCAAACATGGCCAAATCGGGCCCTAGAGCTGAAGTATAATACTCAATCAGAACTTTATCCGAGGGTTTGTCATTTTCAAAAAAATTCTTAAGATAAGCTACAAATCTTTGGGTAAAACTATGCACCTTCTCTTTTCTTTCTCTCTTTAAAGCATACAGTCCTTTCATGAGAGCCACATGAGTTTTTTGGGTTGCATATTTACTTTTGAAAATCCTTTCAAAGGTATCCCAGTCTGGGATAGAGTTTGCAGGCAAACCAAAATACCATGATGCTACTACTCCTTTAAGGGTATGCGGAAAAATTATACAAATTATATCTTCATGTTCCCCATCCCTTAATCCTTCTATTGCCAAATAGAAACTTTGCAAATGGTCATCTACTAAAATCTTCTCATTTGGATCAAACTTGGGCAGCATCTTCTCAAAAGCTTGAGGTAAGTCATGTAATGGAGGCGTTAAGTTCAAGGGTGATAGGGCTTTCCAAGCAGGTGGTGGATTTGGTGGGTTAAGTGGCTGATTTGCATTTACACCTACCATGAGTCTGGGTGGAGAGTGAGGAGTTGAGAGAACACGAGTATGCATAGGAGAACAATAAGGTTTGTTTAGGCCTACGTGAATCAAAGGCTAAACAACTTCCTGTAATGCTACTTCTACTAATTCTTCCAAATCCCCAACCAACACTGAATCTTCCAAGATGGGACAATCTTTCTTCTTGTACTCTCTCCGGGGTAAATCAAGGATAGTGGGTAATCCTCCAATACTCTTTACATATGCTCTAGTGTGTCTCCTTATATTATTAACAACTTCATTGTCTACAGAATACAAATGTTCTCTATTCTCTTCGGTATTTGGATCAGGAAATAAACTGCTTTCAAAACTATCAATGGTGGAGTAATTTCGAGGAAATGGATTTCCCCAGCCAGCCATGCACCGAAGGTTCAGGCCCTCCTTCTAGCGCCAGAAACTGTTGAAGCCTGGAAATTCGTAGGCAACAACAGCAAGGGATTCTCCCTAGTCAACGTTCCCAACTAGCCCATGACTGTTTGGTATGGGGAATCCGTCTAGTTTGCGGTCCGGCTACCATAGGTCAAGTAACAAAAACAAAGGGTTTTACCGGTTGCGGCCGGGTCTAGGGGTTCCGGCACACAAACCAAAATTGGCGCGATAAAACATCGGGGGTCGGATCTTCTAAAGCATCAGATAGTTAGTGCGCTACATATCCGCAACGGCGGAAGTTATATGGTCAAGAAATCCGTAGACTAGTCAACATCAGAGAAAAATAGAACAAGACATCGACGAAAGGAAAATCAGTCCGACGGGCAGTTAGTCTACTCTGGGGACGCAATGGCGGACCTCAATCAGCCTTCGACCTCCGATTAGAGTCATAACACCTTCCAAAACATCGCAAAGTGAGATCTTTTTCAACAATAAAACGAGGGATCAGCGAAAGGCTTTAATTATTGGTGCAATGGCTAACTGACCTCCGAAAAGAAAAAATGGCAACTAAAAATCTCACTTAAACCTCAGCCAAACCTCGGCAATGGTAAAACATCATAAAACCTACTAAGTTCTACAGTCCAAAACATTTGCAGACCCAAACGAATTCCCAATAAGCAAGAAACTGGTTTCAAACAACCCACACGTGTAACAAAGTGGGAACAAAGAGCCTTCAACAAAATCAACAAGGAGGGTCCAAAATTTTTTAGAAAATTGGGAAACGTTGCAGCTGCAACAAGATATTAGATTCCAAATTTTTCATATATCTTTGATCTTACCACAACTTTAAAGTTTGGTGACAAACATCAAAATCATTTTAGATATTTAGACTTTGTTAAATTGCCACAACAATGGCTTCTTAAGTTGTTTAAATGTTGTCATTCTACCCACCAAATTTTGACTCTCCTAATTGTTTTCATTCCACCCACCAAAGCTTGAGTCTCCTCAATAGCATATTTGTGCCTTATAGCTATTAAATAAGATATATGTCAAGGTTCTTAGTAAGAGTGTATGTGATAATAAATCATTGTTCTCTTCTTTCTTTTATTAGGAATTTTTTACTTTTTTTTATGATGGTGATGACAATGATGACGAAAGTGTTACCATATTGGTCTATCATATTTTTTTATATTGAATCCAAGCTCAAAAAGGCATAAATAAGATTATAATGATTATAAAAGAATTGGGCCCTTTTTAATTTTGAAATTTATTTAAAAAGAAAATTTCCAAGCCATGCATGCTTTCAAAATCATCATCCTCGTGATCATTGTCATCATCATCATCATTGTCATCGTCGTCATCAAAATCATAATTATCATCGCCATCATCATCCTCACTATCCTCATATCATCATCATCATCATCATCTTCATCAACGTCTTCATCATCATCGTCTTCACCATCATCATCTTCATCATCAGACATCATCGTCTTCATCATCAGACATCATCATCTTCATCATCATCATCGTCATCATCACACATCATCATCATCATCATCACATATCATCATCTTCATCACACATCATCGTCATCGTCATCATCCTCGTCTGTATCATCATCATCGTGTTCATCATCATCATCGTCATCGTCAACGATGAAATATAATGAAAGGTAAATATTTAACTAGACCTATTCTTTTATCTTATTTCATTTTAAAAAGAGTTACTAATGTCATCATCATCATGTGTTTCATCATCATCATCATCCTCACCATCCTCATCATCATCATGAACATCATCATCATCATCATCTTCATCATCATCATCATCATCTTCATCATCATCTTCATCAGCATTGTCATCATCATCATCTTCATCATCAACAACATCATCATCATCATCAACATCATCATTCATCAACATCATTATCATCCATCATCGTCGTCGCCGTCGTCATCATCATCAACATCATCGTCGCCATCAACAGCATCATCGGCGTCATCATCATCATCAACATCGTTAGCATTTTCATCATTTTCATCACCATCATCATTATAATCATCATCATCATCTTCATCGTCAACATACTCATCTTCATCATCATCATCATTGTCGTCATATTCATCATCATCTTCTTCGTCTTCATCGTCATCATCATCTTCATCCTCATCATCATCATCATCATCATCATAATGATCGACATCATGGATAACATCATGATCATCATCGACATCATCATCATCAGCGACATCCTCATCCTCATCATTATAGATTCACTGCACACATAAAGACTCACATAGATACACCCCCCCTCTTTGTATATATAAAAAAATAAAACATAGTATATATATATATATATATATATAAATAAAATCAAGCATAAATAAATAAATAAAATAAAACATAAAACAATATATATAAATAATTATAAAACAATTATTTTAAATACATATATGTAAATAAAAAAACAAAAACATAAAACAATAATAAAAAAACTAACAGTCGCGCTATTTTCATTTCAACTTCACGAGAAAGCCTCTTCCTTTGTGCATCTCATCAGGTGCTTGTCGTTCAATGATCAGTGATTTTCTGAGCAACTTGGCCAGAGAATAATATCAGTGGGAGCAACGATTTGGATAGTGGGAGCAACGATTTTGACCCACGAAGACTAAGGAGAGTGGATTGTGGTTTTGTAGCAGACAAGGAGGCCATTTGTCAGTCGAGACATTGCATCCCAAAATTGTGAGTACCGTGCCCTAATTCATGTCTATTTTGGTAATTTTAAGATAGTTCTGCAAATCTCCAGGGTTTCTTAGCCAATAGAGGAAAGGCAGAGGCTATTAGAGCAGGTTACCCTCATTGATCAGCACCCAAAGTTTGACTCTCCTAATTGTTGTCATTCCACCCAAAATAGAGTTAATAGGGGTAAAAATAGAGTTGCATTTGACAGTTTCATTTGACCTGCATTTGACCCATATTGGCTGATATGGATTCTAAAGTCTGGCCAGTCTGAGCGTTACAATTAGTGGATGAACCCACCACATTTTGGTTTGCATTCAAATTGGTTTGGTTGTTTTTATTTGAGTTATCTCAGCAACAGGTTCCCAAATAAGCCATTAAGCCGACCCCACCGAAATGAGATGCTTAAGGGAGGTTTAGAGAAGGATTCGAGTTCCCCCATAGACATGATAGATAGATTTTTTATGCTCACATGTATGCTCGGCCTAGTGGAGAAGGATGAAAATTGGTTGCTTCCCCGAGCAGGATTTTCGAGCCCTATTTTATTATAAAAGCCCTAGGTTAGAAAGAAACTCGAACCTAACCCAGTATTTTCCAAATTGTAGCGACAACGGGGGTTTGCCAGAATTCTGCCAAATGTTATGGATTTCTTCTTTAAGGTGTTTTATTATAGAAACCTTATATTAGAAAGCAACTTGAACCTAACCCAGTAATTCCCAAGCTATAAACACCATGATAGCTTGGACTATACAATATATTTTCATTAAGTGATTGAATGAAGTAAACCACTTACAATAACTATTTTTTCAAAATATTAAATTTTTTTCTACATACCTGTAAATATCATCATCAAAAAAAATTGTCCATGATGACAGAGTTCATGAACTCTGTCCACATGAACTATATCTCACAAAAGATAACAAGTGTTAAGCCAAGCAACAGTGAATATTCGTGGTATTATGTTTCACAAGTTTGCCATCTTGCAACCTAATGAAAAATAATACCACGAATCGTCACCGTTATTAGCCAACACTTATTAGCTATTTTAGAGTTAGTGAATTGAAAGTGGCTAAGTCAATGCAAAAAAGAAAGGTAATAAGTTTGACTAAATAAAATATTTTAATAATTGTACCTTGTTTACTAAATAAACTAGTTTGATAATTGTACCTTATCAACCATGTATACTATTTACTAATGTATAATATATAATATTTATTAATGTTGTCTAATGTTTACTCATGTTTAATTTATAATGTTTATTAATAAACATCAATTATTGTCAAATGTTATTAATACATATGGAATGTGAAATGTTTCATGCCTAATGTTATTAATGTCTAGTCACTAATAAAGCCAATTATTTACACATAGCTAAATTAATAAAAAATCACAAACCATTTAGCAAAATCATCACCGGCAAAAATGTGAGGAAGGAGTGCATCACCCATTTGCTAGGGCACAAAAGGAGGTCAAAAATTATGCATGTACCTCCCCATCTCATCGAAGGACCTATACTATCCTTCCTAGCAAGTCTCAGCTTCATCGACAGCATATTGAATCCAAAACGTGAAGAACAACATTGAAGAGTGTGTTTTTCCTCAGTTGGTGGTTAACTGCTGGAGAGCAGCACTACATATTCTGCTTACATGCATGGCTTGCATGCCTCACATATCTCGACATACTATCAAAATTATTAGTATTGGTATGTGTAGCTTCTCTCACTGGCAGTCTTCTTCCTATTTATTCTCCAAAACAACTATATTATAGGGCCTTTTGGCACGACATTGTTTTGCATGCAACTTTTATTTTGTCAATCTAGCATAACTAAAGCACCGAACCTACAAACATACTATCAAAACAATAGAATATCAGTTTGGGATACTATATTTTTCCATTCGGTGATCCAGCACCTTTTGTAATACCTTCAACCCTTCAAAAGATAGGGGATAAGAGAAGATAGTTGTGGTACCTAACAAGGAGAACCTAGATAATGCCTATAAATGAGTCATTAATGGTGATGATAAAAAATAGTGTCACCTTTGAATTGCTTCAATATCCTATAAATAGTAAAGAATCCCTACTCTAGAAATATCATTTCATGAAATAAAACACACCATAATCCACGTGTAATTTGATAAATGAATGGAAATAATTATCAATGGGCAATAATAATAATAATAATATACCCATAGATCTTAGTTTAAGGATGTATTGAGGTTTATACCACATATTTGATAGTGTATGCATCCAATACTTTCTCATTACTTGATCACTAATATCAATTGATATACCATCACTCTTATTGATAACTCCAATTTTTTCACATTTCTAGTAACCTACAAATTCCAAACTCTTCGTTTTCACAGAGTTTTTGTGAGGTTATGGGTGCAAAAATATTGGATATTGGCATCCTAAGGTTGATATTGGTACATTCAATTTTTTAGATACCATGATAGTTTTATTGTTGCTAATCCAAAGGATCCTCCTTAATTGATACCATGATAGTTTTATGGTTGCTAACCCCAAGGGTCATCAATTGGTAGACGTTCATGTGAAAGCTCACATAGGCCTCAAGATAAAATCCCATTGAGTCCCTTGGGGTTACCAGTTGATACTCCATCAAGTGATTACCATCATCCTCCATCCTCAAAACCATGGAAAAGGGGGAAATCCACATAACCCACCCCAATCCTCATGGAGCATATTGAAACAACCCAATGTCCAGGTTGTAGATGGGTTGTGGAGCCCGCTACAATGAACTAGACAATCAATGTATGAACTCCAAGACTCAAAGCACTATCCATGAAAACCTAACCTCTTATGTTTCTCTTTCCTAAGAAAGAGATCCCGCGAATATGTCCATGTAAACCCTAACATCCTTCGTGTTGTTCTTTCCTATGAAATAGATTCGAAGCATCTCTCTGTGTAAGCCCTAACCTTCTTCCTATTTTTTCCTCCCAAAGAGACTCAATGAATTCATCCATGTAACCCTAAGCTTCTTCCTATTGTTTTTCATAGAAAGGAAGTCAAATAATGAAAAATGCAAGGATAGGCTAAGCAAGGCAGCTATGCTCTTGAAAATACAGGTTCTCCAAAGAAACAAGTCTCAACCAAGGAACCTCCTTCTTTGAGCTTCTTCATTACTCCCCATCTCAATGGATTGGCACTTTCTAGTGCTTTAACACTTTCATTCTGTTAGGTTCATTTCCTTTCTTTTAGGCATTCCTTGGGGATGTATTTTTGCCTCCCCCTTGTCATCTTTGTCTATTGTATTCATTTTACAATTCCATGCATCAAATTGATCTTTATTGTTAACATGAATATTTATATTAAATTAAATCAAGTATTATACACAAAATATTATATATATATATAACCCTAAGGAAGATTTAATGGTCACTAAAATCATTTTTTTCTATGATTAATTTTTAAGGATTCATGAAATACATGCCTACTCATTTACTCTTTCTATTTTTTCCCCATTAACAGATTGACCTCCATAATCATGTTGGTCTAGTCCCCTTGACAATCATAATTAAGCACAATTATTGGATTCGGCCCTAGGATTAACCACGCCCAAATAAAATTCTTGAATTCTTCCACCTTGTTTTGACTAATATAAAGTTGTTTACGTAGGATAATGTAGGATAATTAGGGTTATTTAGGGTTTAGGTTTTGAATCCCTGATTCCTAATTTTTGGATGACTGGCACACTCATATCGAACTCTTCGGTCAATTCAGATCGCACACTCGTTCTTGTAACCTTGTAATTAAGCAATCAACTACCACTTAGGATCTCATTACCTTTGCACCTTCACCCAACCCGAGACTTGTCAAAGCTAACCTAAAATGAAACAACACTCCCCCTAGTGGCACTCATGGCACCTAAAGTAACTACTTCTAGGTTTGAACTTGCTCTATTTTCCTCCTCTTTTTTCTATAGATCGTATGTCTACTTAGTGGGACACCAAATCACATTAATTATTGTTACCAGACATAGAAACTCGGTATATTATGAAAATATGATTTTCAAATTTTCAAAAACTTCAAATTAAATTTAAATTTAAGTTTAAATTTAAAGAAGAAAAATCTAAAAATTAATTGTCATTTTACGCAATATTCAATACATAAATATTTTATTATTAAATATTAAAATATTTATAAAACAACTTCATAAACTACTATACAGTTATAAAGTCAAAAAACTTTTGATTAGAAAGACAAAATTGTAGTGTACACAAGGGTCGATATTACATTACTTGTTAATAATACATTAGTGGTATCTTGTAACAACTATTTTGACAATGATCAAGGTGTGAAGAGGGAGTCCAAAATGATATGTGGAGGTGCAACATGCTCCTGTATGGTGTGCCTCCATTATACTATAGTTTGAAGAGATGTTGGTGAGTGTGCTTTGTACATTCGCTTGGTGCAAGGTGAGAGCAGCAAGATGTAGACATCAAAGGGATGGGGTAGGAGACATAAGGTGCTTTGTACATTAGCTTTAGAATTATTCCCTGGTGTGAGTGATATTTGATGTTTCCTTTCCCTTTTTCCATCCCCTTGCTTTCATCAAATAATTGAGGAAGGAATTATATAGTTAATTTAAGAGCCTTTTGATTTGTGTGGAATAGTCTTTTTTGGTTCTTTCTACTATGGGATTTCCTTAGTGTTCCTTAGGGTTGAAAATTATATGGGAAAACAAGTTAGCGTTTCCTTAGGGTTGAAAATTAATATGGGAAAACAAGCATCATCATGATAAGCTAAAAGGAATAATCAGCAAATATTACAGACTGATATAAATGTATTTAAAACATTCTTTTCATTCCTGAATGTGCCAAGTAGTGGATTTGGAAATGTCCGCTCTTCACCACCATGGACTATCTATCTATCTATCTATCTATCTATGATTGTTGTAGGTTACCACTGGGAAATATGCCTCTGAAGTGCTGGGTTATGCACTACATAGTAGCACTTAAGACGTTAAAACATCCACTCTACAGGATCTCCAAGAACTCAACATCATTATTTGTCCATTACTATAAAGGCGATGTACTAGAATGTTTACCTAGACTTGTTGATTTCACCATGAAGTTGAACGTAAATGATAAACAGAGAGGAGAACTAAGCAAGCTACAACACTTTGTAGGAAATCGAATGAGTAGAGATATAATGTCTACAGCAGTCTGCATACTTCCTTCACTTGAATGATGTTAGTTCTTGGCGATCCTGTAGAGTGGATGTTTGGTTTCTCTATCGGTTGCTTCTTGGAATTTATAATAAACTTGGGCCAATATCATGATTCGACCGTGAGGTGCTTAGTTCACTAGAAATTGGGTTAGGTAATACTAGGCCATTAATGGAAAATCATGAATCTTATGGTTTATGCTTTGGGTCTTGAAGAAAGTACTAGGTATTTTGATGTCCTCCATTTTTTATTTGAACATTTTATGTCAATTTTCATCGTGTCTGATTTTTTTTGCCCCTCTTACAATTAACACGATAAGATGACCTTTGTGGTTTAGAAAATTGGTTAGCTTTAGAATTATTCCCTGGTGTGAGTGATATTTGATGTTTCATTTCCCTTTTTCCATCCCCTTGGTTTCATCAAATCATTGAGGAAGGCATGATATAGTTAATTTAAAATCCTTTTGATTTGTGTAGAATAGTATTTTTTAGTTCTTTCTACTATGGGATTGCCTTAGGGTTTCCTTAGGGTTGAAAATTAGTATGGGAAAACAAGTTAGCGTTGCCTTAGGGTTGAAAATTAATATGGTAAAACAAGCATCATCATGACAAGCTAAAAGGAATAAATCAACAAATATTACAGACTGATATAAATGTATTTAAAACATTCTTTTCATTCCTGAATGTGCCAAGTACATTATCTGGAAATGTCCGCTCTTCACCACCATGGATTATATATATATATATATATATATATATATATATATATAGAGAGAGAGAGAGAGAGATGATTGTTGTAGGTTACCACTAGGAAATATGCCTCTGAAGTGTTGGGTTATGCACTACAGAGTAGCACTGAAGAGGTTAAAACATGTAAGGTGTCAGATTTTGGGCTCAATTTCTGTTGTGAATGATGGTATGAACTAAAAGAGTGCCTTCAGCCTTAAGCCCATAATTTCATAAAAACTCTTATCAAATTAAAAAAAAAAACATGTATCCTGGCAGTATCAGGTAACAATTCAACACCAGGAAAGGGAGCATGCCATTTTTGTTTATGTTCTTGATTCTCATGCATTTCCTTCCTAGATCAACAGTGAGAGTGTCCCTATTTGATCATGATTAAGCTGAGCATGTGGAGAAGTTAGTTGCAGGGGTATTCCTATTCAGAGTGCACAGTGGATGACCTCAATAGCGTATAAGCTGCATCATATGGCTCATTTCCATCTCCACCTTTTGGGCCTGAACCTTAATTTATAAGTGGAGATTAAGAAGTCATGTTTTTTTTTATTTACTATTTTTATTTCTTTATTTTATTTTAATAAATGCATCTTATATAATCTTAGTGTTCAAAAAATACCACTTCAATCTAGACAAATGAATGGGCTAGGTTGCAATTGTGGGTTCAAGACCTTTTTCATCTTCACAACAGAGGGATTGTTCCACAAATTTTCCTCTCATTCTTGTCATTAGTGACCAATAAGAAGAGAAGAAAACTTGACATAAGGCGGGCATGTCTTAACTCCCATTATAAAGAGGATGACCCAATTATAAGGAGGATGACCCCATTATAAGGAGGATGACCCCATTATAAGGAGTGCAAAAAAAAATGAAGACAAACATCCTGTTATCCAATATACTAACTCCAGATTCATCCCAATCAGATTAGCATTAACCTCATATATTTCCAACTTACCTTACCATATCCTTTAGAAAAATCTAGCTTAAGAACCATAGTTGATATTTTGTTTCATTTTATTGAGTGTGAATCCTCATGAACCACCCTAATCGCATCCTGGGTCTGCATAACTAGAAATTCTAGAATTCTTTCATCACTCTCAACTTGTATTCCTTCATTAAATCATATAAAAAGTTAAAACCCAAATAATTGTTACCGTGCAACCATTAGTAAATGGATTTTTTGAGTTCTGAAAGGACTTTATCACTGCTTTGATCTCTTATTTTGATAGGTGTTATCCCCCTATTTGCACCAGGTGTTTAGTTGACAATTATGAGTTAGCATGGGTAGAATAGAGACATTCTGGCCAATATTTGTTAGTGAAAAGGGATGTAAATGTCCCCTTCTCCTAAATTTAGGCCCTATAAGTCTTCATTTTCAGTTTTGGGCATAATTAAGGACTATCCATGTCCTCCTGCAACATAGAACATGCCATTAAGCAGTTATGGGTGTGAATCTAGACAAGAGTAGCAATATGAAGTTTGGTCTCTTTTCCTCATAATATAAGGTGTAACAATATCTAAAGGGAAAATATGGGTTACATTGGAGGACATATTTATGCATAAAAAGTATGTCTTGGTTTATTTGGGCATGACATTGGTAAAACAATATTGAAACAACCATTTCATGGGTAAAGGAAACTGTAAGAGACTTAATTAGTCATGTTGGTATGGACATGTTGGTAAACCATTCACAGATGAGATGCACTATATCAATCAAACAATAATGCACAAACTGATATAAGATTTACTCTATGTTTCATTCAAAATCCAACATTACATTGAAACAACGAAACCCATTATCTCATTGTTCATGTTAGTCTTAAAAGAAGCTACTCCCTGGACCTTGTTACAAGGGTAAGGAGACAAGACAAAGAAATCATCCCACTGGGAAATATGCCTATGAAGTGTTGGGTTATGCACTACAGAGTAGCACTGAAGAGGTTAAAACATCCACTCTACAGGATCTCCAAGAACTCAACATCATTATTTGTCCATTACTTTAAAGGCGATGTACTAGAATATTTTTCTGGACTTGTTGATTTCACCGTGAAGTTGAACGTAAATGATAAACAGATAGGAGAACTAAGCAAGCTACAACACTTTGTAGGAAATCAAATGAGTAGAGATATAATTATGTTAGTTCTTGGAGATCCTATAGAGTGGATGTTTGGTTTCTCTATTGGTTGCTTACTGGAATTTATAATAAACTTTGGCCCAATATCCTGATTCGACCGTGATGTGCTTAGTTCACTGGAAATTGGGTTAGGTAATACTTGGCCATTAATGTACAATCATGAATATTATGGTTTATGCTTTGGGTCTTGAAGCAAGTACTAGGTATTTTGATGTCCTCCATTTTTTATTTGAACATTTTATGTCAATTTTCACCGTGTCTGATTTTTTTTGCCCCTCTTACAATTAACACGATAAGATGACCTTTGTGGTTTAGACAGTTGGTTAGCTTTAGAATTATTCCCTGGTGTGAGTGATCTTTGATGTTTCCTTTCCCTTTTTCCATCCCCTTGCTTTCATCAAATCATTGAGGAAGGCATGATATAGTTAATTTAAGAGCCTTTTGATTTGTGCGGAATAGTCTTTTTTGGTTCTTTCTACTATGGGATTGCCTTAGGGTTGCCTTAGGGTTGAAAATTAGTATGGGAAAACAAGTTAGCATTGCCTTAAGGTTGAAAATTATTATGGGAAAACAAGCATCATCGTGACAAGCTAAAAGGAATAAATCAAAAAATATTATAGACTGACATAAATGTATTTAAAGCATTCTTTTCATTCCTAAATGTGCCAAGTAGCAGATCTGGAAATGTCCGCTCTTCACCACCATGGATTAGATATATATATATGATTGTTGTAGGTTACCACTGGGAAATATGCCTCCAAGAATTTCTGTAGCAGCTGGTCTGATTTCTTCCATTATTGTGGTGGTACCTATTTGAAATCTCCCAACTCTGTTCAAGTTAGCATAAAACTCTGTTCAAGTTGAAATCTCGCAACTCTGTTATTGTGGTGGTACCTATTTGTGACATGAAGATACATACTATATGGGCATAAAACTATGTTTCTTAGAGCAGTATGGGTGAAAAATACAAGACTACAAATCAATGATAGGTTATGGATAATCTTCATTATAAAAGGACCTTTGGGTAGGCAGAACAGGACATCAATTCATCCTCCATTGGATTCCTTCAACCATTCATCTCGCTCCCCTTCGTTCGTAGGTCTCAAAATATTTACTTTGGGAACAAAGTACTTATACAGTCTTATCAAAGCCATCCGTTGTGCAAGATGTTGAAAGTAAGGATATCGTTTCGTGTTTCACTTTTGTTGTCAAAAGGAATACTGAAAAGTTAGGAAGTACCAAAGCTAGTCATTATGTGCACGTGGACTTAATGTAGGGAGAGAAGTCATGTCTAATTTTGTGTTCTTGATTGGGAGCAATGATGAAACCACAATAGTGGTTTATAGATGGATATTTAATAACCATGGGAAGATTCATGAGTTAGTCATAAGACATTCCAATGTATTGTTGATTATATCTGCAAATAGTTGAAAATGGGTTAGGCCAGTAATAAGAACACCTACATATCCAAATACACAACCACCATAATCGCTCCAACATTCTACATGTCATCATACTTGCTATATGTGATGTATGTTTCAAACATATTTCCAGAGATGTGAAAGCAATTGTGACCAAGCATAGTGCCCATCCATGTATATTGCCAAATCCTTTAGGAACACACATTTATAATACATTATATAAATATTTGTGAGCATATCATAGTGCCCATGTATAACATGATATTTTGTGAGCCTACCCAATACATGTTAGGAAAAATCAATGCAAGCAATAAGTGAGAATGGAGACTTGTATGTAACTAAAAGAGGGGCAAACATAAGAATTTTTAGGGCATACATTAGAATATTTTAGAATTTCCAGTGTACTGTTGTAGGATTGCCACTATGCAAATAAGGCATTGACTTGATAGTCACAATCCCATTAGTATGATAAATTATGGGAGAGATCAGAAAAACATCCCTACAGAAATGTTAACCGATAAGTATGGTTTTGGTGTATCATTTGGAGAATAACATCCTATAACAATAGTTGTTATTATGACTCTTAAAGGGTCCTAGATGATATCTGGGCACTTTTAGGCCCTTGAGCTTTCAAGCTTAAGAAGCCATAAACAACAGGTATGTGCACCCTAGAAATGATGGAAAAGATCATAAAACATATTAGGTAAAATGGATAATCATCTACAACATCACAATATCATTCATGGGAAAACTAAAAACCTCTTACAACCATCAAAAGTAAGGGTTACAACAACAACGAGTGTAAAGTAAGGAGAGAGGAGTGGCCAGGAAAATGAATAATCGGGCCAATGTTGAGTGGAAAAGTGACCTAGAAGTTTGGAAGAGGAGATTAACCAAGATTCCTTGAAAAAGGAACTCATGTCAAAGATGCTTTTTGATGGAAGTGACCAACATACCAACTCCGTATCACTTCTAACCGAAGTAAATGTAGATAAATGTGAATATATGTTCTTTCAAGGAGATAGTCCATTAAAGGAGAACCTCCAGGCCCTGTACAAACATATATTGGCATAAATTGCAGTGTTATATTTGTTGCATATGCATAACAGATCGTCTCAAGCTTGACAACATTGAAAGGCCAAAGTCCAATGGGCACAAGCATACATATGAAGCTTATGAAGCCTACCCAATTCATGTTAGGAAAAGGAAATGCAAGCAATAAGTGAGAATGGAGACTTGTATGTAACTAAAAGAGGGGCATACATTAGAATTTTTAGGGCTACCAAATGCCCACACCTATTAACCAAACTCATTCTTGACAAGCTTTTTCTTTAACAAGTTTTTTGCTTATAAGTCTTTCCAAGTTTTTTCGCTGGTATTTTGCTATGCTTATGCCAAAAAAAAATTTGGCCATGGTGTAGGTAGAACCAAACAGGTATTTGTCAGACCTGTCATCCTCCAGCAAAGGGATTTTGGGAAGGCTAGAGGAAAGTGAGACATCCAGTAGGTCTACAAGGGCTAGATCAACTAGATGTCATAAGATAAGAAGAAAATTCAACAAACGCATGAAATTTTTTCTCAAAGGAGGGGGGTCATGTTCCTATGATGATGAGACAGTGTGAGACATTGACGTGCCCTTAAGGTACTAAAACCTAGTGAAACAATGGGTGCCTAGGGATCTTCCTCAAGTAAACACTGATTTTTGTGTGAATGAGAGGATATATAGAATTGCACCGTCGTCATTGCATGGATTGGGGTTGTTTTGCATGGACGGCATAAAGGTTGGATATGGTAGATGTATAGAATTGATGGAGTATGTTGGACCCTGTTACAACTACATTTATTGGATGCCCCTGGTCCAGTATACACGAAGTATGCATAGATATGGGTTGTCAATGAATTATATACAACTGAAAGACAAATCTCAAAATAAAGGAGCAACGTTGTACATGGACAGAAGTCCAAAAACAACTGGTAATATTGTAGGGTTTATAAATAGTACACAACCAGGGTCTACACTAAAGCAACCCAACTGCATAGTCGAGTCACGTGAAGGAAACCGTGTCTTTGTATGTGCAATTAAATCAATATTTGCTGGCGAAGAACTACTTATTAATTACAATTTGAATTGTGTAGATACAAACACGGTTAGTATGGTTGTGGTACAACAAACAATTTAACCAACCTTTTATTAATTATTTTAACATCTATAGGATTTTTCGTTAGCATATAATTGTAATTTTCTACTTTTCATGTTTCCTTAGGTAACTTTTAGTATGTTTTTTATGCAGGGTTCTCTCAGGGGCACCTCAGACTCCGTAGATGTTTGTTGACCTGAGTCAAGGCAGCAGGTATACATCAATATTGCCAATGTAATAAATTTAGGATGGACATACAAATATGTTGTTATGTATTTTCATTAGTATATTAGGTTCGTTTATATAATCTTATCTTTTTTCCATGTAGAGTGTTGATTAGGGAATCCAACAGGCTATTGATCAGCCGACTACAGCATCGGGGAAACAGCCAAACATGAATGTAATTCTCCATTTCAAATACTTTAAAATCGTAAACATGTATATCGTGACGCATAATATTTATTTTGTTATGTATTCTTTTGTTTTTATGTTTGAGTTCATGATGGTAATGTTGTATACCTTTTTTGCAGATTGACAGGGAAAAGTCCCCAGCTATTGATCAGATGACTAGAACCTCTAGTAAACCTAAATATAATTCCACATTCTAAAAACTTCAAAAATGTACACATATAAAACATGTAGCATAGTGTTTATTTTTGTTCTTTATTTGTTAGCTTTTACATATTGCATTCATTGTGATAATGTTCTCTACTTTTTTTGCAGGTGGTTGATCGAGGTAAGTCCCTATTTGTTGATCAGACCACACCCTTGTCTAGGCGTCAAGTAATCCTAGATGTAATACTATGACTCTATCATGATAGACAATTTTTGTTAATATAATTGTTTGCACACACTATTTCTTCAAAGTCTGAGCATTTTTTTTATATTTCAATTGCAGATAGGGGATTCGGTTTATGAAACTGCGTCTCAAAACTCTTTATAGAATGAGGTCTCCCAGTTGATCAGAGATAGTGAAATTAGAGAGTCTGCAGACCCGTTTAGGGTGCTACAAAAGACCAGGGAAAAACAAAATGTGGAACTAATTCTTCTGACATTGGTAGTTCCACAAACAGAAGGGGTCGAAAAAAGGATTCAATTGTTGTTACAGCAACGTAAACAATTGGATGTAAGTTCTCGAATAATAATGTAAATTCATTTATAAAAACTTTATAATATTTGATTTTATATGCTATTGAACTTATAATACAATGGTTTGAATTTACAGCACGCTATGGATATTATCAGTGGTGGTCAAGGCAATGTTGGTCCCAGTAACCAAACCACTCCACCGTACACCACATACTGCTCCCATATTGTCCATTGAACAGTCAATAAAAAGCTCTGCGACACCCCCGAGGGTAGCAGAGGGTGCAGTCGATGCTGCCCCACCCACAACAGATGATGCAGAAGAAGGGGTGGATGCAGGGTTAGATAGATATGTGAAAGCATTTCTTGGATCTTCTCGTGTCACTGGCACTGGTTCAATAGTGTGTACATTTTTTGGTGAATGAAGAACTGGTTCTAATAAAGATAGAGAGGATTATGTTGATGTATTTGTAACTTCGGAATGTATTCACTTGTATATGTTATGTATTATACCCTGATGTTTATTCTGGGAAGTATCTGTAATGTAATTGAGTCATGTCATGCCCCGATGTTCCTATCGGGTGATTCAATAATGTAAACAAGTCATGTAAAGTCATTGAGTTTAACCCTCCATTGTAAGTTGGGGAAATAGTCCCCTCAATTGTGTCAAGTTTAACCCTCCTTTTTGATCGGAGGGAAAAGTCTCCACAGTTGTGGGGCACTAGGGTTATTAGACTCTCCTAGAGATGTCGGCCCTAGTAAGTAATTGTTAAGAGGGGCCGACATGTTGAAGTGGACATCAAGTGAACGAAAGAATATAAATAGAGAGTGAACCTATCTATTTAACACACACACACTCACTCACTGGGGTGCATGAGTGAGAGAGGAGAAGCTCTCTCAAGTGTGAGAGAGAGAACAAACTGTGGAGATCATCTTTTTTATTTTCAGGTTTTACTGCTGCTATTGGTGCTCATTCTATTTCTAAGGAAGTTGCGGGTTTTTCTCCTTTATGGTTTCCCTGAGGAAAATTATTTGTGTCTCTTGTCTCTTGTGTTTTACTACTGTGCATGTTATTCTCTCATATAAGATCCTAAGATCATATTGCTTAAATGATAAAAATCTAACATGGTATCAGAGCTAACCTGAGAAGAAGACATTGTGCAGCTGCAGAAGCTAGGGATTCTTACTTTTTGGGTCTCTCTCCACAATCCATCAGCAAAAGTATGCTAGGTTGACTCTCCATTGAAGAGCGCATCTTTCTGTTGAAGCAGAATTCGATTCCGAGCATTTTCAGTTTTTGGTGCGGAAAATTAGCGCTTCTTACAAAAGAGGAATTTTTTAGTGAGCCCAGCATAGGATTTCTCTCCTCATAAAAATCAAAGTTTAGAGAACTGGTTCGATATTTTTGGTTGGGTACAACTCTAGGAAAGTCAAACCCTAGTTCGACCCCAGGCCGTAAGGTTGAAGATGAAAGTCTATAGAGGATGACAAGCTCATAGATGGGTGCGAGAAGAACTTTTGAAAAAGTTCAAGATAGAGGATCTTGGTATCCAGTATAGATACATAGAATAATAGTAGCAGAGGAAGCTACTTGTCACTCCAGTATAGAATGTTTCAATGCATAAAGTACGAAAGGCAGAGGGATAATTATGCTCCGCTTCAGAGGGAGTGACTACAGAAGATCCTGAGGTTCGACATGGTATGATAGGATGGACAACTTACTGATGACTCTAAGATTTATTGAGAGTAAAGTGGATTCCAACCTTTGCTTCAAGGTTGAAGGCGAAAGACCAGTGATGCTCCTGTTATATGTCGATGACTTGTTCCTAACAGAAAACAGGAACTCATTAAAGTTGCAAGAAGGAGACTTGCTACCGAGTTCGAGATGAAAGACTTGGATATGATGCACTACTTTCTAGGCATGGAGGTGTGGTAGAATGCAGATGGAATTTCCCTAGGACGAGGGAAGTATACTGTAAAGATCTTGAAGAGGTTCAGGATGATGGATTGCAAGGCCATAACCACAACTATGGCATCGAACCTGAAGCTATTGAGAGATGCTTCATCAAAGTCGGTTGATGCTACAATGTATCATCAGATGATTGGGTCCTTGATGTACCTGACGAATAAAAGACCAGATATTTTATTTACTGTGAACACCTTGATCCAGTTCCTGGCAGATCCGAGACATGTTCACTTGATTGCTACAAATCATATTCTGTGGTACCTGAGGGGTACAGTTGATTATGGGCTCAAGTATGAGGCGAATCAGAAGATTAACCTGGAGGTTTATGTGGATTCATATTGGGCAAGTAGTGCCATTGATAGGAAGAGCACTTCAAGGTGCTACTTCAGTATGATATCAGGTGTGATCTCTTGGTTTGACAGGATGGGGTCCTACATGGTGTTGAGTACAACCGAGGAAAAATATGTTGCCACTTGCGATTTGGGAGGTAGTATGTTTCTTTTGAAAACTACTATTTGATTTGATTGATCTGACTTGCATTTTGGTATGATGTAGAGAGGAGTAGTGAAGCTCCAGTTTGTGATTCAGATTGAGATCTCTCGAAAGAGGGAGTTCTAGCAGAGCTGGTGAAACAGGTTGTTTGAGCATAAATCCTGGCGAAGCTCGTAGGTTGATCAGACGTAAACGGTCCTGTAGGTTGTCCTCGGATGTAATCGGTCCTGGAGAAGCTCACAATTTATCCTTGGACCTAATCAGCCTTGATGTGATTCTATGCTAGAAATGGCCAGAGTGAAGTTTGAGTACTTCAGGGAGAAGCTTGGTGTTCTCCAGATCGACGTTCCTTCCAAAGGGAAGTGATGATTTCGTGAGCCCTTCTGACATGGTGAGAGGATTGGTTCCTTCCATGGTTAGATATAAGTATTGTGCCTTTCTAACATGGTGAGAGGATTGGTTCCTTCCATGGTCAGATGTAAGTGTTGTGCCCTTCTGACATGGTGAGAGGATTGGTTCCTTCCATGGTTAGATGTAAGAGATGTGACATGGTGAGAGGATTGGTTCCTTCCATTATCAGATGCATGTGATGATCCCACATCCAGCATGAAAAATGGTTGGCTCTGTGAAGACACATCTAGTATGAAAAAGGACTAGCTCTGTGTAGATCCCACATCCAGCATGAAAAAGGGATGGCTCTGTGAAGACACATCTAGTATGAAAAAGGACTAGCTCTGTGTAGATCCCACATCCAACATGAAAAAGGGTTGGCTCTGTGATTACACATCTAGTATGAAAAAGGAATAGCTATGTGTAGATCCCACATCCATCATGAAAAATGGTTGGCTCTATGATGACACGTCCAGTATGAAAAAGAACTCCCAGCATGAAAAAGGGTTGGCTCTGTGATGACACATCCAGTATGAAAAAGGACTGGCTCTGTGTAGATCCCACATCTAGTATGAAAAAGGACTAGCTCTATGATGACACATCCAGTATGAAAAAGGGCTGGCTCTTTGTAGATTCCACATCTAGTATGAAAAAGGACTAGCTTTGTGATGACACATCTAGTATGAAAAAGGACTAGCTCTTTGTAGATTCCACATCTAGTATGAAAAGGACTAGCTCTGTGATGATACATCCAGTATGAAAAAGGACTGACTCTGTAGATGTGCATCTAGCATGAAAAAGGGTTGGCTCTATTGATGAAGACCTACATGGAGGCTAGGCCTACAACCGTCATGAAAAAGGGTTGGCTCTATAGAACTTCCTGTGACGAGAAGAATGAATAGATAGCACCATTTGATTGAGATAGTGAAAGCAGTAATGATGATGATGATCCAGTGATGATCCAGACTTGATGATGATCCATTGATACTCCAGATCAAATAATGATCCATACTTGATGATGATCCATTGATACTCTAGATCAAGTAATGATCCATACTTGATGAAGATGACTTGATGATGATACAGAGAAGAAGACTTGTGTTGATAAATTGTGTCGAGATAATACCTTCCTAGTTAAGAGGGAGTGTTGATGTATTTGTATCTTCAGAATGTATTCACTTGTATATTTTATGTAGTATACCCCGATGTTTATTCTAGGAAGTATCTGTAATGTAATTGAGTCATGTCATACCCAGATGTTCCTATCGGGAGATTCAATAATGTAAACAAGTCATGTAAAGTCATTGAGGTTAACCCTCCATTGTAAGTCGGGGTAATTGTCCCCTCAATTGTGTCAAGGTTAACCCTCCTTGTTGATCGAAGGGAAAAGTCCCCACAGTTGTGGGGCACTAGGGTTATTAGACTCTCCTATAGATGTCGTCCCTAGTAAGTAATTGTTAAGTGGGGCCAACATGTTGAAGTGGACATCAAGTGAATGAAAGAATATAAATAGAGAGTGAGCCTCTCTATTTATCACACACACACTCACACACTGGGGCGCATGAGTGAGAGAGGAGAAGCTCTCTTAAGTGTGAGAGAGAGAACAAGCTATGGAGATCATGTTTTTTTGTTTTTGGGTTTTACTACTACTATTGGTGCTCATTCTATCTCTAAGGAAGTTGCGGGTTTTTCTCCTTTATGGTTTCCCCGAGGAAAATTCTTTGTGTCTCTTGTCTCTTGTGTTTTATTGCTATGCATGTTATTCTCTCAAATAATATCCTAAGATCATATTGCTTAAATGATAAAAATTTAATAGATTCCAGGTCATTATAGATAGTTCAATTTAGTTTTTATAATTTGTGTCTAATATACCGATAATATATTTTTTTCAATGTTGACTAATGATGGCATTAATGTTTTGCAGGAAAAGATATATTTTATAAACACATGAATGATTTGGCCTTGGATATCTTCGGGCCCACCATTCGCACAATGTGGAACAAGCAGCCAAAAGCTTTAAAGGATGATCTAACTACTCACTTGGTTAGTCTGTTCGAAAAAGATACCTTCGATACATCGAAAGTACTACAGAAGGATGGAAAACATCTGAAGATTGTCCGAGACTAGTATAGGGTTCACCTGGAAAATAATTCTAGGTATGAGCACCCTCCAATGATTCCATATATGGAGTGGAAAGCCCTGGTGGAAGATGGAAAAGAGAAGGGCCTAAGAAAATCAAGAAAGATACCACCAGCTGGAACAGGGAAGTATGCAATACATTCCAAAATGTAGTGGTATGCCTTATTATTACTAGTTTTTATATCAATTTTGGTACATCAACTAACGTATTTAAAAACTTAATTAGGCTCTCGGACACATCTAAGGCCACCAGCAAGAATTGAAAAAATTGGCCAACACAAGCTTGGGCCTGGTGGTTACTCCAACTTGGCGGCCCGATATGTAAGTATCGCAAAACCCGAATCCGCATCCAAATATCATACAGATTATTATTTTCGTTTTGTTCTAGCATAAAATGTAAAATCAATGACATCATGCAAATATGAAGGCCGACCGGTTCAAAGAATTACCCAGTGCGGATTACATGAAGCTTGGCTTCGAACAAGGCTTTGACGTCATTATTAAACACCGAAGAAGCTTGTCTGGGCATACTGCATGATATTATGTTGATCCATCTGGTGCCCATGTATGTAAAAAATGTATAGTTTAATGATAATTTATTAATGCTCATGCAATTTATTCCTTATAAATAAATTAACATAAATTATTTATTTCTTTTTATGCAGGAAAGTAGTGATCTCGTTCATGTCAAGGATGTACATGACCAACCAAAAGAATATCATGCTTCTCATCCTGGTAATGAATTTATTAATGTGATACTGTTTTTTATAGACCATTGCAGATGATGAACATTAATTCTAATTCTACACAATTCAACTGCAGAGCATGTAGATGTAGATAACACGGAACAGGTTGGGCCTGTACAAGATAATGTTGAACATGTTGATGTGCCCATGGCAGGTAAAAACACACATTCGTAATGTTTTTTTAAATGAAATACCCATATTTATCAAAATATAAATATATTAATGACTTATTTTGACATTATTGCAGAAATTCATTGCCCCTCGCCTGAAGTTCAACCTTGCGAGCAGACTAGTGGGGATATCGATGATTAGATTCCGGAAGATGTGACTCTAACTAAATATTTAAAGATAAGAAAAGTAAAAAGGAAGTGACTAAACAAACTTTGAGTAATTCTTATTTATAAAAAAAAAAAAACATTTAATGGTTTTTCCTCTGTTTCATGAATGAATGTTTGAATGAATGCTTTAATGAATGGTTTACTAATTTTTTTTTCTGCCATTGACTAAATGAATGTTTTAATGAATGATTTAATGAATAGTTTAATGAATGATTTTTTCAGCTATTGAATGATTGAATGGTTTAATGAATGATTTAAAGAATGATTTAATGAAAGCATCTTTCAACTATTGAGTGAAATAATTTGCAGTAGATGCATTGTTATTTGGACTGTGAAATAGTGAAATAAATTGTTATTTGCAAGTAGATGCATTGGGTTTGGGGAGTTGAGAGTGATGTGAGGGGGGGAAGGGCCATAAGAGCTTCCACCTTCATGTGGTTGGTCCTGTTTAGTAGAGAATATTAAATTATTCTCGAAACAGAGAGGAGCTCAATGAATGGTAAGGAAGAATACATTAAAAAACATCTATTTCTATAATTTTAGTGTATAATTTTCACTATTTCTATTTGAATCCTCCATTGGAACTTGTTACAGATAGCGTTGAGAAACATTTCCATAGTTAAGAGGCAAGAAATGGTGTTTTGATTATATCGATGGCCTTATATACATAGTATTTTTGGTTATCCATGTTTTATTAGGTGATCTATTCTTAACGATTAATTTACTTGAATATTTGAATAGTATTGTAATTTACATTGTAATAGAATTGTATTTATTTAGATTGGTTTTGTTATTTTCATAAACAAACATAAATTTATTTGATGGGTCCTAACATGAAACTATTGCAATGAGACAAAATATGAAGTATGTTGAATGATGTTTTGAAAGGTAAAGCATCAGAAGACAGTGTGAAGATCCACAAATCAAGGTATAATTATGTTTTCTTTTGTTTGATTGAGCTATGTATTGGGTATTTATGCATGTGCACACACATACATTTAGTTGATGATGATGATTACCATACATTGAGGTGAACTTTGTTCTATTTGATCTAAACAATTACCTTAAATAGTTTGATTTATCATGATAACTGGCCCCTTGGTAATACTTTACCAATTCCATATAGCTAGGACAACAAAATTAAATGTAGGCATTTCATTACAAGAAATATGATAGGAATTTGAGTTTGATGGGAATATGAAAGGTCAAAAGACAGAAAAAGATAGATAGACTTGTGAGGAAAATGGAATCTCAAGCACTATTATTCTGCATGAGTATAGTGTTATCTTCCCAAGTTTATCTTTCTTCAGTAATTTTGTATTTTGTTTCTTAATCTCATATCTTGTTCAACTTTCATGTTTGATTCTGCAATGGAAAACCTATATTTATATTTGTGCTTATCCCTGTAGGTCGTGAGTTGGGCATGGTGCACATTGGTATTTTCAGTTTCCATTGTAACTTTTCCCCCCAACATCACTGTGCACTTTATTACTCATAATTGCTAATTTGTTACAAAGTCTTATTTGTGCAAATCTTTTATTAGGCATTTATATATTTCTTTATTGCTTCCAATTTATCACCGAGTTTAAAGTGGTCACTTAGAGCAAACATCTCAACTCTGGAATACAAAAGAAGAATAACTGCATTGATAATTATGGTAACAAAGTATTGAGATCTGCTTGAAAAAATAAAGATCTATTTGATACTTTATTTCTGGAAGGCATTGTTTGAATGCTTAAGTTATAAAAACTGTTTATTTTTGTTGTTTTCAGGCAATCTTCCAGAGGTATCCATGGCCTGAAAAATATTATCAGTCATTTTCACTGATTTACAATGATAGATCACTAGATTTGGTATGACATCTTTTCGCTAAAGGCAACAGTTTCACATTTGTTGGAAACAGTTTCGAGGTTCTTTCCCAAGGAAAAATTGTTTTTATTGAAGAAATCCCATTTGCAGCCATGACTTTTGGTGGTGTTGATCCTAATCACTTCAAGGGTAAACATCAATATGCTCGTGTTACTCGAAAGGGTTACTGGAATGTATGTAATAGAATCATGTTAGTCTTCCAGGTTTAATATTGACTGTATTTAAGGATAAACATATGCATACCATGTTCTTTGTATGATTCATAGTTACTAGTAGGTATGTCGTGGGATTAATATACTCTAATAAATCGATTTTGCTATTTCTTTCAGTTTGACATGGCATACTTTCTCGTTGATGATCAATGAACAAGCCAGCATACAGTCCATCTTATTCAATTGGGCACATGATTGCTTCTTAAGGAATCTTATGAAAATATTGATGGCATTTTATGAACATTTAGTTGCAGGTTTCTGTGCTGGAGGTTGTGTTTCTATTGCAGATTCTGGAACTTCTTTGCTAGCTGGTCCATTGGTAAAGCTTGCATACCTTTGAACTTTTGGAAATTTCTTTTATAAGTTAGTGGTGTTTTATAGGTCTATGCACGATAAAAGAATATAAACCACAAGGGTGTGGCACATCTGATGCTTGTATGCTCAAGCAATCAACGAATGTTCATAATGCTCATTTGATAAATTGATATGCTATCTTTGTAGTATGAAAGATATATTGTTGAACCCTCATGAAACAACATGAAATTCCCTCAAGAATGATTGAAAGGTATCACACACAAAACAAATCTCTTAGTATCTTTTTTTTTATCAACCATATCTTGATCACCTCGACATATTGGGGATACTATATTCATGAATTTTACCGTTTATATTGTGTCTGTCAATGTAATTAATTCTTTAGATTATCATGATGTTGGGGCCAGTTCCTAACAATCACTAAAAAGTGATTTACATCAATTTGTTCGTGTGAAAAAATTTGTTTCAAATGTACAAAAGAGGATCATTGTACTATTGCAATGTGTGATTTCCATGCATGAGTCATATTTAAAATTATATGCATCTACCATTCTAGGTGAAACTTTTGATTTCCATGTACGTTCTTAAAAAAATAGCACTTCCATCTTACCGAAAAACTCAGTAATATGCTATAGAATCCAACTGGCTCATTTTGAGGGAAGTTTTTCTTCACAAAGAAAAGTATGTAGATATTTCCAATGAGATAAACCAATGTAATCCCATGGAAATGGATATTGGAACATGGGAAAGCGATACTTGACAAGTTGTGTATGCCATTTAACTTGAAGGATAAATGGTGTAATATGAAGAGGAGTAATTACTGAAGCATGTACATACATGGATGAATTAATTATGTCTATCTTATTCCTAATCTTCCTCTTTGGAGGAAAACTGCTTGGAATCTCATGTGTAATCTCAACATATCCTTCTAGCATTCTACTCAATTATACTAATACTTCCTTCTTAGTGTCACATTTTTCAACATTATTAGACTTTATGCTATATCTAAGACTCTTATTTGCACCATTTCATAACACTCCTTGGTATCCTTTATTGCATTTATGAATTTCTTTGTAAATAACAACACTTCTCTCTGGCCCTTATCTTTAATTGACAACTAAATTATTTTTCTATCCTTTATAATGTCCTGAGTTCTTCTCAAGTGATTTATATCTCCATTGACCATCCACAAACTACTTATATTTTTCATTTTAGTCCTTCGGTTGACTTGGAATTGAGCATGCATTTTATTTATATGTTTGACAAAATGATTCTATATCATCACTCATTTGGACAGGTTGAGTGAAAATCTATCATATCTAAAACACTTCTTAGATTATTTTGATGCATAAAATTCAATGATCACCGGCAGAGTGTGTGCTCTGGAGTGAAAAAGATATATAGAAGCATACCATATTGATATGTCATAAAAGTTGTCAGGTAAAGAACTATAAATGAAAACAGATTATCAACATTGTATGTCATAAGAGTTGTATCACGTCTGTTTGTTTGTTTTTGAAGTTTCAACCACGCTATCTCCACTTATGCTAATGTTTCTATCTACATGAATAATAGGTGTTTGGTATTGTTGCAAGTCTATACTAGCTTGAATCTCCAAAGCTTCATATATGCAAGGCAGTTTTCTATGACATTCTATTATCACTTCGGATTTTTTGTAAGCAAGTAAAGACGTACTCGTGGTTTAAGTGAATTTGTGAGCTCAACAAGTTGACAATAATCAATATTTGTTTTGCATGAGGGAACAACTTGAGGCCACATTCAGAAGTAATAATGAAACAGTGATTCATCATCCCTCTATTTTATGTTGAACAACAATTTCATGCCAATATCATAGGTCTAGCTATGTCAAAGTGTCCAACAAGGCATCTATGATTTGTTGGAAGCGACTGATAGATTCAGTGCTAGGTGGTGAACCATCTAAGAGCTTCATCCCTGAATGAATCAGGGGAAGTTTCAATATAATGTTGTTTTGAGGCATCCACTCAAAACAAGTATCAACAAAAGCATCAACATGGGCAGCATGGTCTTAGCTAGGGACTCAACTATAGATATTTTGACTTCCTTTATTATTATTATTATTTTAATGCTCAGTGTTAAAATTGGTTCTATTTCAATTTGCAGGCTAGGTTTCTACAAGCAGTAGTCAATTGGAAGAAGAGTATAGGCTTCAGTGGTAACATTTTTTCTTAAACCTATACTTCTAGAAGATTAGGAAAAAATGTGCTTGGGTGATATTGTGAAGAAACCCAGTGCCTTGCTTTAATGTTAGTTTATGTCAAACTTCAAAGCTTAATTGAAGGGATGCCAAATTTTCACTTTAGCATGGCTAAGCCTTATTTTTTTGGTTACAGGAACTCTTCTAATTGAACCCAAACCACAAGATACTACAAAACACCATTAAATATCAATCCTTCTTTAAGTTTTTATATAAATTCATTGTTTTATGTCTTCATCTCCATCTGTTGTACTATTAGAAGTTGACAAGTTTAACAGTAATTTAAGATTTGGTTATCCTTTTTGCTAGGTATGATTGGGATGCTACAACAACAATGGGTTTCCTGCAGAGATATGGACTTGCAAGTGTGTATTTCTTCAATTCCTGAATGCTTTTCTTTTGTCAGAATGTTGCATATACTTATGTAAAGTATTCTAGCCTCCTAACTGCACATCATGTTTTTGAATTTTGATCCAACCTTTGCACATAGCATTTTTTGAACTTTGAAGTAATTCATCCCTCATTACAGTATATTTTTAGCATCTCAACATTGTGTCTATTATCCTTTGGTTACAGCTGGACATTTGAATTTTTTTTATTAATGAATTCATGTAATTTAGAAGGGACTGCCATGCTTTTCTTTTGTAATATCAAATTTCCAGCTCCACTGCATTTGATATGGTTGGACTTTGTTGATGCCTGTTTAAAACCACCCTTTAATACTGCACAATGTTGCATGTACATAGTTCTTGTAGTTTTTTTATTACAAAATGAATCCATTCCTTGTCCTGCAAGGACTTTGGCCTTGGATGTTTTCTGGTGGCATTTATTTGGACTTTTGGCTTTTCACCATCATGTGCATATTAAGGGATTGTGTTTGGGCATATTCCTTGTCTCATAGATTCATGATTTTCCCTGTATTTTTGCAGTCTCCTATAAACCATGTTTGGGAATGATTCTTGAAATTGTTTTTTTTAGTTCTAACATGTACTATTTTTAGTTGCTAAATTGCTAATCAATTTTTGCATTTGACATGGTTGGACTGCAATCCAGATGATTTTAAACTGAACATTGAGTGCAACCATGCAACACTCTCTGGGCATAGGTAAGCAAACTTCCCACTAACGTTCTATCAAACCGCTAATTCTAGTGTCATTGGATTCTAGTAAATTCAATGTAAAGACTGTCAGTTATCCGCCCCTTGATAGTTTTATTTCCTTGTGATTTCTCCTAGGGACCAAATTATATGTTTATTTCTAAATGTTTACACTCCAATAGTAAAATGGATGATATATTTGGGATTTAATATATGATGACTTTTTTCAGCTATCATCGCAAGCTGGAAATGGCATGAATTTATGGGATGCTTGGTAATATTGACGCAAACACTGGAGATTCCCAGACATGTAATGGGGCTTATAGTCCTATTTTGTTTGATTGAATTCATAAGTTTCCACTTTCGAAGAATGGATCGCATCCCTTTCTGAGCTAATATTTTATATTTTGTATTCAACATGTCTAGGTTGGGATACTGATCAATTTCTCACAGATATTAGTGAAGCAACTTTGATCATGTTGACTCTTATAATGTAAGCCTTTACTTGCTTTTTATCCGGATAAGTCTCTAATTGCTTTCATGTTTATGAATGTACTAAAAATTGTAAAATCCTACTTACACAACATCTTTACCTTTTATTCAGGGTGGGCTTGCACCTGGTGATTTCAACTTTGATGCAAAACTGTAAATACTCTGGAAGTCATCAACTTATACATTCCTCATTATGACCAACCACAAAAGATTTGTGTGTTCAAGACATTCAAATGTTACCATTGTTACTACATGTTTAAGTGAACTACACTACACCACTTCCTTAATGGAAACCTGTCAAAAAAAAATTTGTTAATTCTACCTGTTGTCATCAGATCTACTCCAACAAAATTTCAGTTTTTGGCAGCATCCAAATGTCAAAGTGATCACTCAAGCTTCAATTTGGATACCGAGATCAGATGGAAAAGAACTTATGATGGCACTCATGTGGAAGAAAAGCCGATTGAGCAGAAAGTTCTTCATTTATAGAACACAAGGGACAGTCATATTCTCCTTAGACTCGGTGTAACCGAAATTGAACTGGCAAGAAAACCTAAGGAATCTGCATACAAAAGAGATCCGGCCTGTTGCCAGTGATAACGGAGTGCCCTCTGGACTTTCCATTGATTTGAGAGGAAAAAGAGAATTTATTGCTGGAATAGCTGATGACAATGGATATGGGTGGGAAATAGCAAAGTCCTTTGCTGCTGCTGGTGCAGAAATTCTTGTTGGCACTTGGGTGTCGGCCCTGAACGTATTTGAAACCAGCCTGAAACGAGGCAAGTTTGATGAATCACGTGTGCTACCAAATGGTTCTTTGATGGAAATCTCTAAGAGTTGTTTTGTTACGCTGCCTCTTCTATATTGCCGTTATACACACCGGTACTCCCATTTGCCAGAGCAAGACCCTCTTTCTTCTTCATTTGGTTCCCACCCTTTTCCCCATTCTTCTCGAGTTGCTTCTTACGTTGTTACTTTAGGACCCTACTTTTCTCAAGAAGAAGACGCCCATGATGCATTCCGATCTTCTAGAAGCAGCCATGATGCAGCTGCAACTGATACTAGGGTTAACATATTTGTTGAAAGGTTCAAGATGGCTTTGGACTACTTCTTTGCCATTTGGTTTGTTGTTGGGAATGTGTGGATTTTTGGGGGACACTCATCTTCAACTGAGGCTCCAAACTTGTACAGGTTGTGTATTGTATTTCTTACATTTATCCTTATAGGTTATGCCATGCCATTTATTTTATGTGCAACTATATGTTGTTTCCTACCCTGCATTATATCTCTTCTTGGTTTTCGAGAAGACCAGGCCCAGACAAAAGGTGCTTCGTCATAAGTCATTAATTTTCTACCAACTTACAAGTTTAAGGGAAAAGTTGAACATGAAAGAACTAATCTTAAAGATGACAATGAATCTGACTCGGACAGTTTATGTGAGGTTGGCTTTGTGGCAGCTAGTATAGAGAATGAAAGATTTGTCTCTGCTGAAGATGCAATTTGTTGCATTTGCCTTGGCAAATACAAAGATGATGTACAGTTGAGGGAGCTTCCTTGCTTGCACCATTTCCATGTAGAGTGTGTTGACAAATGGCTGAAAATTAATGCTTCATGTCCTCTCTGCAAGCATGAAATTGGTGATTCTAGTGAAGTAGCAGCTGAATCTGTTCATGAAATAGAAGAACAGAGAGATAGAGGTTCTCATAATGAGGGAGTTTGAATCAGGAAATTCTACTATTGGAATCTTTATGACCTTAGCTAAATCAGAAGAACTTTGTATGTTGCATATTGTGCATGAGTTATGCTTTCATCCTCTGGATGTTCTTTATGATACCCTCGAGGATGTTCCTGAATATGTAAAAGCAAACAAAAGGTACACAGGCGCTTCAAATTGGACAGTTCAGAAAGTTGCAGAGTCTGTAAAACAAGATTTCGGAAGCATTGATATTCTTGTGCACTCACTTGCAAATGGTCCAAAGGTCAGTAAACCTCTTCTTGAGACATCAAGAAAAGGGTATCTTGCAGCTGTTTCAGCTTCAAGTTATTCCTTTGTGTCACTGCTGAAGCACTTTATACCTATAATGAATCCCAGTGGGTCGACAATATCTCTCACATATATTGCATCATTTCGAGATACGAGGGAGAGATTTAGGAAACTCCATGAAGGGCGCCCATACGCAAGTGATATGATAGAAAATGGTCAGATTCAGTTAATGGTGATCGAAAATTCATAAAATATTGCCACAACTAGAAACGTATTGGAACCCAAATCCATAAATCATGCTCATGAATCGTCTTCATTAGTTGGATTGCTGCGCAAAATCAGTGACAAGTTCAAAAAGGGGTTTCGTGAAGTTCTAGAAAGTAGGGCCTCTGGACATCCGTTTGAAAATATACCAAGTTTGTTACCACTAAATCTGTGGCTGGGTGTTCAGCCTCCACCAGCTCATACATGTTGGCTTTTGAAAACAGTTAGGTTTTGACAGATGTCTACTTTATTTACACTTGTATTAAAAACTGTTTGAAGAAGATCGACCTTTCTATTTGTGGAAGAACTCGATCCATAGATGTAGGATCTGATAAACTATTTTAGAAGCTCATATGTTTTGTATATAAGGATAGTAGCTATATTGGAAAGGGGGTGGCAATTGGAGTTATGGAAATCCAATTTTGATGATATGCTGTATGACATGAAATGTTCTGCATCTTCAATACAGGTTCTGCTTTGATATGATTATGATTTTGAGTTGACTTTGTATCTTATGAATTGTATTTTTTGTGATTTATCCTGTATATGGTCAATTAAATCCCATTACATGATTCTTATGGTGAAAGTTATCTTTTAAACTTTTAATGACAGAGTCAGTCTCATTTCATAAATTCATGCTCGTAGTTTCTTTGATATTGAATTTTGTATTCTATTTTATGTTCTACAGATATTTAATGGTTATATGATTTCCTTATATCTTTGATTACATACCAGACCAATTTTAATCTTGATTTCATTGAATTATATTTTTGAAAAAGATTTCTTTAAGCTTAAACCCCTGTAGTCTAGGTTCAACTTTAGGGATAACATCTTCTGGCACCATTTTCGGGGACGGAGGAGTGAAGATATCTTCCCCGGGAAAGAATGACAACGATTAGATCCAGCTCTTGATGGTGGATAGGAGCAGGACACTAGTTTGACTACAGATTAATTCACCAGGCGACTCCATGTTTGAAGAATCCAAAGGCGATTTTATGATTCCAAGATGTCAAAGGGTATTAATACTATGTTGGCACAGAGATTTGCTCCGCTCAATTTCTCAGATGTTCCTGGCTTTCCAAATACAGTACCTATCATGGATGAATGGGGAGATTTTCTTCCGGGATTCCAAGAAAAGGAAGAGGAAAATCTGGCACATCATGTAATTAAATTTCATCAATACATGGATCAGCTGAGTATACATCATGAAGATGTATTGATGAAAATGTTTATGTATTCATTAGAGGGTTGTGCGAGACAATGGTACAGAACTCTTCCTGCTTCTAGTATTTCCTCTTTGAAAGATTTGCATGATGCCTTTTATTCATATTGTAAGAGGATTTACCCAGCTGAGTGCCTTTTTTAGCATTGTTGTAGGGGATATGCATTATATATCCAAGGTTTAGTAGCATATTCTTCCAGTAGTAAAGATGAAGCTGGTGGTTATGCTATGAAGAAGGAAAAAGATCTATTATTTTCCTCTAATTCTGTTTTACAACAAGAAATTTTTCAAAAGTCTGATACTAAAGTTGATGATAGCATCATAGAACAGAAATATTTATCTTTCGAAATCGATTAGAATGCCCCATTTTATGATGAAGACATTGAAGTTCTAGATTGGGATCAGCATCAACCGATTCACTCTGATATTAAAGTTGATGATAGCATCATAGAACAGAAATATTTATCTTTAGAAATCGATCATAATGCCCCATTTTATGATGAAGACATTGAAGTTCTAGATTGGGATCAGCATCAACCGATTCACTCTAACGATATGCCAATCTATGATGAGTATTCAGATGAAAAAGAGCAGATCCCTACATCACCTTTTGTTGATTTGAGGAGCAGTCAACAGATGTATAACAACTATGAATCAAATTTTGATAAGGAACAACATTGTGTGAAAATCAATTATCCTGAATTCGTAAAAAATATTAAACAACCTATGATTAGCAAAAAAATCAAGCTGCAGCCATGTTTAGATTTGCAGGTAGCTGAAACTGGCAGCCATTATGAGGAAGAGGATATACAGAGATATTTTGATCTTCAGCAAGAGGTATTTCCTTATAGCTTCATTGATCCATTTGTTGATTATATGGAGTCTTTGAGCAGCTCAAATGTCAGATTGTTTTTGTCAAATGGAGGTTGGCTTTTCTCTTCTTTTGAAATGAATTTTGATATTCCATGGGATCCTTTATTCATCGTCTCCAGATCAGAAGTTTTACGAGTTAGTCAAATATTTGTATGGCTTCATTGGAAGCATAATTTTACCTAATCAAAAGAAATCAAATGATTAGAATGGGAGTTGTAAATAAATAAGCTTGATGCTTCAAGCATTTCCTTAAGTTTGTACAGTGTGATCAGATTGTTGTGAGAGGATTATTTCAATTTGTAGAATAGTTTAAAGATTTAGTCAGTAGTTCGTTTTCAAGCTTTTTAAGTAGCAGAGATTTGTGATGAAGACTCCAGCCCAATGAAATGGAAAGGCAATTGTCTACCTGTTCTTGACAACTCACAGGGAGCATGCCATCCCCAGACGAAGCCAAATATTGTCATCAAATATGCTCCAACAAAATTTTAGTTTCCAGCAGCATCCAGATGTCAAAGTGATCACTCAAGTTTCAATTTGGATACCGAGATCAGATGGAAAAGCACTTATGATGGCACTCGTGTGGAAGAAAATCCGATTGAGCAGAAATTTTTTCATTTATAGAACACAAGGGACAGTCGTATTCTCCCTAGACCCGGTGTAACCGAAATTGAACTGGCAAGAAAACCGAAGGAATCTGCATACAAAAGAGATCCGGCCTGTTGCCAGTGATAACGAAGCGCCCTCTAGACTTTCCATTGATTTGAGAGGAAAAAGAGCATTTATTGATGGAATAGCTAATGACAATGGATATGGGTGGGCAATAGCAAAGTCCTTTGTTGCTGCTGGTGCAGAAATTCTTGTTGGCACTTGGGTGTCGGCCCTGAACATATTTGAAACCATCCTGAAACGAGTCAAGTTTGATGAATCACGTGTGCTGCCAAATGGTTCTTTGATGGAAATCTCTAAGATTTGTTTTGCTACGTTGCCTCTTCTATATTGGCATTATACACACCGGTACTCCCATTTTCCAAAGCAAGACCCTCTTTCCTCTTCAGTTGGTTCCCACCCTTTTCCCCATTCTCCTCAAGTTGCTTCTTACGTTGTTACTTCATGACCCTATTTTTCTCAAGAAGAAGACACCAATGGTGCATTACGATCTTCTAGAAGTAGCCATGATGCAGCTGCAACTGATACTAGGATTAACATATTTGTTGAAAGGTTCAAGATGGCTTTGGATTTCTTCTTTTCCATTTGGTTTGTTGTTGGAAATGTGTGGATTTTGGGGGGCCACTCATCTTCAACTGAGGCTCCAAACTTGTATAGGTTGTGTATTGTATTTCTTACATTTAGCTGTATAGGTTATGTCATGCCATTTATTTTATGTGCAACTATATGTTGTTTCCTACCCTGCATTATATCTCTTCTTGGTTTTCGAGAAGACCAGGCCTAGACAAAAGGTGCTTCGTCAGAAGTCATTAATTCGCTGCCAACTTACAAGTTTAAGGGAAAAGTTGAACATGAAAGAACTAATCTTAAATATGACAATGAATCTGACTCGGACAGTTTATGTGAGGGTGTCCTTGTGCCAGCTGGTACAGAGAATGAAAGATCTGTCTCTGCTGAAGATGTGATTTGTTGCATTTGCCTTGGCAAATACAAAGATGATGTACAGTTGAGGGAGCTTCCTTGCTCGCACCATTTCCATGTAGTGTGTTGAAAAATGGCTAAAAATTAATGCTTCATGTCCTCTCTGCAAGCATGAAATTGGTGATTCTAGTGAAGTAGCAGCTGAATCTATTCATGAAATAGAAGAACAGAGAGATAGAGCTTCTCATAATGATGGAGTTTGAATCAGGAAATTCTACTATTGGAATCTTTGTGACCTTAGCTAAAGCAGAAGAAATTTGTATGTTGCATACTATGCATGAGTTATGCTTTTATCCTCTAGATGCTATTTATGATACACTCGAGGATGTTCCTGAAGATGTAAAAGCAAACAAAAGGTACGCAGGCACTTCAAATTGGACAGTTCAGGAAGTTGCAGAGTCTGTAAAACAAGATTTCGAAAGCATTGATATTCTTGTGCACTCACTTGCAAATGGTCCAGAGGTCAGTAAACCTCTTCTTGAGACATCAAGAAAACGGTATCTTGCAGTTGTTTCACCTTCGAGTTATTCCTTTGTGTCGCTGCTAAAGCACTTTATACCTATAATGAATCCCGGTGGGTCAACAATATCTCTCACAAATATTGCATCATTCCGAGATACGATGAAGAGATTTCTGAAACTCCATGAAGCGTGCCCATACGCAAGTGATATGATAGCAAATGGTCAGATTCAGTTAATGGTGATCGAAAATTCAGAAAAATATTGCCACAACTGGAAACGTATTGGAACCCAAATCCGCAAAGCATGCTCATGAATCGTCTTCATTAGTTGGATTGCTGCGCGATATCAGTGACAAGTTCAAAAAAGGGGTTTCGTTAAGTTCTAGAAAGTAGGGCCTCTAGACATCTGTTTGAAAATGTACTGTTATCTCCTAAAATAACCCAGTCAAATTTTCATTATTTTAGGTGATAGGATCGAGTCAAAAAATTTCCTTCTAAATTTTTTAGAGTCCATTAAGAGGTCTTGTTTTGAAGTATATAGTTGAAAATTTCATTCATCCAAGTTTTAATCTTCAAAATTCAAAATATCAGCTTTCGGCAGCTAAGCTTGTCTGTAAAAGGTTAGTTAACCACCGAAACAGGTCATTTTCGGCAGCTAAAGCACGAAACAGATAGAAGGCTTAACTGCCGAAAATCTGTTTTTCCAGAAAAAAAACTGCCTTGCGTAAAAATCGTTTTTCTCGGCCGTGGAATGTCCGTTTGGCACGTTCAAATGGTCGATTGACATCTACAAATCATAAGCTATCCATTGGTGCAATCAGATTTCATTTTAGAGATCAGGAAGCTATTTGAAATTGCCCCGCAATATCACGTGTCAGAAAATGCTTACAAAACCTGTTACAGGGCAGCAAACTAATGTTTTTGCCCAGATTGGGATTTTTTGAATCCAAATGGCTTGAACTCGATTCTAATGGATAAATGGTGAATTATGAAGTCATTTTTGAATGCTATTTGTGTGGGATAATATCAGAAGAGGTTATTCAAATAAATTTGGTGTCTTTTTCAAAGGCAAAAATATAGGATTTTTGGTCAATTCAGCAAATTCGAATTCTATCTTTTGGAAGAGTCATCAACGGCCTTGGGAGGCTTATCTGCACTACATCAGGACTTGATCTTCTCCTATTTTGATATGATTTTCCATTTTTAGAATTTCAGATCCATTTTTATAGGATCTCATCCTACACTTGTCGATTTGACTATTTTTGGCAAATCTGATCCATTTTTCATGGATCTAGATTTGATCTTGTAAGGCTATAAAGCCAAAGACATTTGGAGAACAGAGAGGGGGGTTCGATTTTGGATAGAGTAATCTGCTATTGTACTCAGTCTTCTTTATGCTAATACATATCACAGGTTTCTTTCAGTTTTGATGTCAGCTTTCCATATTCCTTTTCACTATTATCTGTGTTGTCTAGCTTTGAATGGTTGCTTTTCCATTGTTTAGCTCATAGCCTGATATTAGTTTCTTGGATGTCTCTTGAACCCTACTCTGTACTGGTTTAGTTACATTCTTTTCTTCATCCATATTTAAAGTTATCTGCTGACTAATCAACTCTTGAGAGCACTGTTTTATTTGTTTACCATTCTGAATGTCTAAATGCCATACTCGGATTGAGTTGTCCCATTGATCCACCTTTACAAAAACACAAAAACATAATTTCTTAAGTTACCAGGCATACCTAGCTTATAACCCTAGGTAGTTTCCTGGAGTGATAACAAATTGGCGCTGTTGCCGGGGAGCGAGTTGAGAAGCTGATCTTCCTGGGAGACGACATAGATCTACTCTTTGATGATAGACAAGGGGTAGACACTTATTGGTTATAATCATCTATCTGGCGACTCCATGAAGGACGAACTCATTGGCGACTCCATTGTTCAGAATCTGTTGGTGACTGCACTGGTATGACATGAACAGGATCTTAGCCAAGAGGTATGCATTCTGTGATTTTTCAAGCATTGATGGTTTCCCTAATCAAGTTCCTACTAGAGATGAATGGGAGAACAGTCTTCCTAGATTTCGAGGAGAAGAGTGGGAAGTGCCAGCTGAACATTTGTTGGACTTTCATGACTACATGCATCGGTTGCAGGTAGTGCATGAGGATGTTCAGATCTGGCTCTTCTGTTTTTCATTAGACGGGATTTCTCTTCACTGGTGTCAGTCTCTTCCAAGAGCAAGTATCAGCTCTTTCGCTGATTTTCATGCTGCCTTCAATTTGTTTTGCAAAACCAAGTTTTCAACTGATCTTCTTTATCCAGAATGTTGTCATGAGTTTAGTTTATTATATAAAGATTTAGACAATCATGAAGAACATGTTGAAGCAGAAGATATTTCTCATCATGATAAGGAGATAAATGATTCACACTATGACAATCTTAGTTATGCTTTTGACATCATATCAAACGCATCTAATGTTGTTAGTTGTCACGAAGATCATATTTTTATCTCTGAAAATTTTGAAGATGATGAGCAGACTAACAAGACAACAGCTGACAGTTTCAGATCTACAGAGGTTGATGAGGGCAGCTTACAAAGTCCAGATTTGCAAGGACTGTCCAATCTTCAGCTAGAACATGAGAATCATGATCAAGAATGGGTTGATGCTGTAGTTGATACTAGTCATGAGTCTCTTGATCCTAATAACAGAGAAGATCCAAATCCTGGGGTTGAATCTGCAGCACATGTTATGAGCAGCTCACATTTTTTAAACTTGCGGGAGAAGGTAGATCACAGCACATATGAAGAGAGTGATGGTGGCAAGAAACTGAAAAGTCCAGATCAACAGTCCGTCTCATATGTTTCTCCAGTAGATCTCAAGCAGTCTACGTTCAGCAATGAGTTTTGTGGAGTAAACGAAGAGCAGCTGCAACATATTCAATTGGAGCAGCAGCTCCAAGAGGTATTTCATTGTGATTTTGATGATCCGTTTGCTGACTATTTAGAGTCTATGAGCAACATAGATCTTAAAAATTTTCTGCCAGAAGAGGATCATCTTTATCATCTGTTCAAACCTTTTTTCTGCATGATATGGTTTTCATTGTTTTTCGGGTCAAGATCTAGCATGATGGCATTAAAAAAGTTCTTTACATGGCTTCATTGGAAGCATCACTTCATTTGATAAGAGGCAGTACAGTTGGTTAGTGGAGGAGTAGGTAGAGGAATAAGCTTTCCTATGAGCACGAAGATCATTTTCAGTTTTGTTCAGTTCATGAATAAGCAGAGCAGGCTGCATGAAAGCTACAGGTTTGCAGAGGGAACAGTGGCACCGGCTTAATGACTCCATGGCCAATGCCAAAGGCGGCTTAATGACTCCATGCCCAATGCCAAAGGCAGCTTGATGACTCCATGCCCAATGCCAAAGGAAACCAGATGACTCCATGCCCAATGAAACACTAGAGTTTAAAGTTCTGTTTGAGCTTTCTCCAGGAAAGGCACTTGGTTCTGGGATTCTTGGAACCTCACTGGGAGGATTCCTTCCCCGAGTAGGATCCAAATGTTATCTCCTAAAATAACCCAGTCAAATTTTCATTATTTTAGGTGATAGGATCAAGTCAAAAAATTTCCTTCTAAATTTTTTAGAGTCCATTAAGAGGTCTTGTTTTGAAGTATATAGTTGAAAATTTCATTCATCCAAGTTTTAATCTTCAAAATTCAAAATATCAGCTTTCGGCAGCTAAGCTTGTCTGTAAAAGGTTAGTTAACCGCCAAAACAGGTCATTTTCGGCAGCTAAAGCACGAAACAGATAGAAGGCTTAACTGCCGAAAATCTGTTTTTCCAGAAAGAAAAAAACTACCTTTGGTAAAAATCATTTTCCTCGACCGTGGAATGTCCGTTTGGCACATTCAAATGGTCGATTGACATCTACAAATCATAAGCTATCCATTGGTGCAATCAGATTTTGTTTTAGATATCGGGAAGCTAGTTGAAATCTCCCCGCAAGATCATGTGTCAGAAAATGCTTACAAAACCTGTTACAGGGCAGCAAGCTAATGTTTTTGCCCAGATTGGGATTTTTTGAATCCAAATGGCTTGAACTCGATTCTAATGGATAAATGGTGAATTATGAAGTCAGT
>LPNX010039724.1:17792-55176 GCA_001517045.1 Pseudotsuga menziesii | reverse complement strand
CCATACTCGGATTGAGTTGTCCCATTGATCCACCTTTACAAAAACATAATTTCTTAAGTTACCAGGCATACCTAGCTTATAACCCTAGGTAGTTTCCTGGAGTAATAACATGTACCAAGTTTGTTACCACTGAATCCATGGCTGGGTGTTCATCCTCCACCAGCTCATACATGTTGGCTTTTGAAAACAATTAGGTTTTGACAGATGTCTATTTTATTTACACTTGTATTAAAAACTGTTTGAAGAAGATCGACCTTTCTATTTGTGGAAGAACTCAATCCATAGATGTAGGATCTGATAAACTATCTTATAAGCTCATATGTTTTGTATATAAGGATAGTAGCTATATTGGAAAGGGGGTGGCAATTGGAGTTATGGAAATCCAATTTTGATGATATGTTGTATGACATGAAATGTTCTGCATCTTCAATACAGGTTCTGCTTTGATATGATTGTGATTTTGAGTAGACTTTGTATCTTATGAATTGTATTTTTTGTGATTTATCCTGGATATGGTCAATTAAATTCCATTACATGATTCTTATGGTGAAATACAGTTATCTTTTAAACTTTTAATGACAGAGTCAGTCTCATTTCATAAATTCATGCTTGTATTTTCTTTGATATTGAATTTTGTATTCTATTTTATGTTGTACAGATCTTTAATGGTTATACGATTTCCTTATATCTTTGATTACATACTAGCCCAATTTTTATCTTGATTTCATTGAATTATATTTTTGAAAAAGATTTCTTTAAGCTTGAACCCCTGTAGTCTAGGTTCAACTTTAGGGATAACACTACCACCAGGAGTCACTTTTTCGACGGTGTTTGGACACTTTTGTTGGAGCTCTGACACCTTCAGCTGAAGGTCAACCGATGCTTTTGTTGAAGCTCCGACACCTTTCCCGTCGAATATTCGATGGCTTTCAAAAAACCACCGACGGCTTTGCCATGCCTCCGGCACTTCAGCCCGTCAGAAGGCTGACCCTTCAAGTGTCGATAAGTGTCGGATATTCGACAGTTTTTCCATGACTCCGACACTTCAGCCCGTCAGAAGGCCAACCCTTTAAGTTTCGGTAAGCATCGGATATTCGATGGTTTTTGCAAGTTTTTAGTGACACTTTGAAACATATAAGCGTCAGATATTCAACGGTTTTTACAAGTTTTTAGTGACACTTTGAAACAGATAACGGTCGAATATGCGGCACCATGGTTGTGTCAGATCTTCGACCGACATTGATAACATGTCGAATATCCGGCGGTATGCGACCGAGGGCCAAAAAAAGTGCATGTGTCGAAGATGCGACAAAGAAGTGTCGAATTTCAGACATGCAAGGTGTTAGATTTTAGGCTCAATTTCTGTTGTGTTTGTTGATGTGTTATATGTTCTAGGACTGACCAAGAACCTTATATCCGTCTCCACTCTGGAGGAAAAGGGATATTAGGTGAAGTTTCATGACCTTAGAGTGTATATCAGGCCCAAGGGGTCAGATAGGAGCTTGTATCGGGTGATTGGCAAAAGGAGTGGGAAAGTGTATAGATTACACTTTGAGCCTAGCTCTAGTCAGCAATAGCAGCAGCAGTCATGGTGAGTTGTGGCATAGGAGGATGGCACACTTACACCATGGAGCACTGAATCATTTGAGACAGAAATTCATTAGAGTTCCTCAGGTACAGGAGGAAAAGCATAACCACTGCAAGGGTTGTGCTTTGGGGAAGAACGTTAGGAATCATTTCCCATAGAGTGAACACAAGTATAAGGAGCCCTTGGACTTGGTACATTCAGATGTATGCGGAACTATGAGTGTCCATTGGTTCAGTGGTTACATTTACTGTGTAAACTTCATTGATGACTATTCCAAGAAAACCTGGATCTATTTCCTGAAGGCCAAGTCAGAGGTCTTTAAGAGGTTCCGAGAGTTCAAGACTCTTGTCGAGAACCAAACAGGAAATAAGATTCAAGTGTTGAGGACAGAGAATGGGGGTGAGTACACTTCCAATGAGTTCATGGAGTATTGTTCGACTGAGGGGATCAAGAAGGAGCACATTGTGCCCCATAACCCACAGCATAATGGAGTTGCAATGCAGAAGAATAGGACTATGGTTGTTGCAGCCAAGGCCATGCTATTTGATCAGGGATTACCACTATTCCTTTGGGTCGAGGCATGCAGGACTGCAATATACATTCAAAACAGGTGTCCCCACATAGCCTTGGGGAGGAAGACACCTGAGGAGGTCTTCACAAGCACTAGGCCATATGTGAGTCACATTCACATATTTGGCAGTGTCTACTATTGTCATGTTCATGCTGACAATAGGAAGAAGATGGACCCTTCTGGAGAGAAGGGGTTACTTGTTGGTTACAGCGAGATTTTGAAGGCATATAAAGTTTACATTCTTGCTCGCAAGAGGATCATTGTGAGTAGGGATGTCTAGTTCGATGAGGAGAGGGCCTTGCAGATATCTCTGGACTTACCAACAGAGCAGCATCCAGCACAGGAGTCGGGAGTCAAGTTGGAGGAGCCAGATGTACAGGTACAGGTATAGACACAAAGCACATGTTCTAATGGTCAGAGGGAGTCAGGTGGACAGGATCCTTCATTCATTGACTTGAAGGATGAATTACAATAGGAGATGGATATCCAGCAGTCGCAGCAGGTTGATATTAGGACAAGGCCTAAGTGGTTTAGATCCACAGTGCAAGATTCCAAGAAGGTAGATCCTCCACAGACATCTTTTAGACGGAGTGTACCACCACAGAGGCTTAGTTATATGGCACTGTGACAGAGTTGATTAACTCTGAAACTTCCAGCTTTAGGGAGGCTGCACAACATGATGTGTGGAAGGAAGCTATGGTTGAGGAGTATGACTCCATTATGAAAAACCAAGTATGGGAGGTTGTGCCAAGGCCACAAGGGAAAAAGGTGGTGGGATACAGATGGATCTACAAAGTGAAGCATGCAGCAGACGAAATCATGGAGAAGTACAAGGCGTGCTTCGTGGAAAAGGGGTTTTCACAGAAGGAGGGTATTTACTATGAGGATACCTTCGTCCCTATTGCCAGGTATTCTTCCATTCGGACCATTATCTCACTAGCAGCTGAGATGGGTTGTCATGTCCATCAGATGGACGTCAAGACTATATTCCTCAACGGAGTTATAGAGGAGGAGGTGTATACTGAGCAACCAGAGTGGTTTGATGTGGAGAATAGGGAGACGCATGTATGCAGACTGCATCGAGCTCTTTATGGGCTCAAGCAGGCACCTCGAGCATGGTACTCGAGGATTGATAGCTATCTACAAGAGATGGGATTTCAACGGAGTGAGGCTGACCACAACCTGCACTTCTTGACAGCTGAGGTGCCTCTCATACTGGTATTATATGTGGATGATCTATTTTTGAAAGGAGATGAGAGGTTGATTGGAGACTATAAGTCCAACCTTGCATTAGAGTTTGAGATGAAAGACCTTGGGCTGACGCATTACTTTTTGGGCTTGGAGGTTTGGCAAAGAGATGGATGCTTCTTCATCAGACAAGGGAAGTATGTAGTAGAGATCCTGAAGATATTCCGGATGGAGGATTGCAAGCCTCTAGCCATACCTCTAGTTTCCAACTGGAGGAAGATTGATGCATCAGGATCAGACAAATTTTATCCTACCTTGTATCGTCGGCTTATAGGATCTCTTATGTATCTGGTCAACACTCGACCAGACATCAGCTTTGCAGTCAACTCTTTGAGTCAGTTCATGGTGGACCCTCGGAGAGTGCATTGGACGGCTTCAAAGCACATACTTCACTAAATCAGAGGTATAGTGGAGTATGGATTGGTTTATGAGCGCGGGGGGAGTGTACAGTTATCAGGTTTCATAGATGTTGACTGGGCGGGATGTGTAGAGGACAGGAAGAGTACTTCAGGTTGTTGTTTCAGCATTTGATCAGGGGTTGTCTCTTGGTTCAACAGGAAGCAGAAGTCAATTGCATTAAGCTCGGCAGAGGCTAAGTACATGGTAGCCAGCATGGCTGCTTGTGAGGGTATGTGGCTGAGGAAGTTACTTGTAGGGTTGTTCGAGTGTGAGATAGAGGATATAGTAGTTCACTGTGACAGTCAGAGTGGCATCAGGCTATCTGAAAATCCAGTGTTCCATGACTGGAGCAAACACGTAGACATCAGATACCACTTCTTGAGAGATTGTGTTCAGAGGGGAACCATTCAGTTGGAGTACATACAGACAGATGAGCAAGTGGTGGACATTTTCACCAAGGCACTTTGTAGACAGAGTTTCTTGAAGTTCATGAATAAGTTGGGGTTGCTACTGAATCCCTTCCTCGTTGAGAGGGATTGTTAAACTAGCAGCAATAAGGAAGGTCTTCCTGCATGCATGTGTTCTTGCATGCAGAAGACTTAAAATAGGAAACCAGTTGTATTTAATTTACTTTTCCTAAGTTTACTTTGGAAAATAAATTAAAGTGATCTAAATTAACTTTAGTGAACCACTAGTTAAAGTGAAAGTGAAATTAGGGTTTTTGCTTTACCACTAGTTAAAGTGAAAGTGAAATTAGGGTTTTCGCTTTACCTAAAGTTATAAAAGAGAGATCAATTGGTGGAGAGAACACACACTTGTATTCCAACAGAGACAGGATACAGACAAGGAGAGAAATTTAGATATAGGATTTAGCCAAGAAGACAGAGGAGCGAGCAGCAGGATCATCGAGCTTCGTATAGTTGGGTCGTACACTCACACAGGAGGGTGTTGAGATTTAGCTGGGATTTTCCCAGTGATTCTATCGGGTACTGCATTCGTTAGGTTTGGGTGAATTTGCAATGATTGTAAAAGTTCCATATTTTCTCATAATAAAATCTATATCTGACTGTTGCACCGATTTTCCCATCTTGGGTTTTCCGGGGGTTTCCATACCCAAAATAATAGTGTCAATATCATGATGTGATGTTGTGATTTATTTCTCAATTTTATATTCTGCTGCATACTATAAAATATATTCATGTGTGGTTATCATTTGATATTTTGCATGCACTGTTTATCCCTAGTTGAATATTAATGGAAAATTTACATGTGGATGTCTGGGATCATTGTCGTAGCTATGATGCCTGTCAAAGGATTGGGAATCCGCCGCGACATGACGAAATGCCATTAGTACCTCAAATAATGTTGCACGAATTTGATAAATGGGCCATTGATTTTGTGGGTCCTATCAACCTGACAGGAAAGTGCACCATTCCACGCTATATTATTACTGCAATCGATTGCTTAACCATATGGGTCGAAGCAGCGCCAGTAAAGGATTGTACCACTGTGGGCGCTGCGAAGTTTTTATTTCAGAATTTCATGACACGATTTGGATGCCCAAAGATTATAATGAGTGATCAAGGTACACACTTTGTCAACCAGTTGATCGTAGAACTCACGAAGGAATTCCAGATATAGCATAGAAGGACAAAACCTTATCACCCTCAAGCAAATGGAGTTATCGAAGCCTTTAACAAAATTCTAGAAAACGCATTGACAAAGATTTGTAATTCCTAAAGAGATGACTGGGATCAAAAAAATTCAACAATGCTATGGGCATATTGCATGACTTGTAAGAAATTCACAAGGCAAACCCTATTTCGTTTGGTGTACAGACAGAAAGTTGTGATGCCTATGGAGTATATTTTCCCGAGCTTAAGAATTGTTGTGATCACAGAAATAACAGATGTCGATGCCATCAAATAAATATTGTTGCAACTTGTGCAGTTGGAAGAAAAATGTTTTGTCACACACTTTCATCAAAATGTTGAGAAACAAAGGCAAGCATGGCATGATCAACACATTAAGAACAAGCACCAGGTCAGACGACTTGTTCTTATGTATGACACCAAATTTTTCAAGCATCCAAGAAAGTTAAGAACACATTGGTTAGGATCGTCTATCATCACGAAGATCACTGATGGAGGAGCAGTGAAATTGCAAAAGTTAGATGGAACAGGAGTCCAAGGACTAATGAATGGAAGTCAGCTGAAGTCATATCACTATAGTAGCAACTTGGTCACATTAAAAGAGAGAGAGAGAGAGAGAGAGAGAGAGAAAAGAATGAAAACAAGTGGGGGGGGATTTTATTGGTCACAGACTACTAGTTTGTCGTCATAAAAAGATGGTCTCGCAGACTCTATGTCTGGAGAAGACCAGAAATCTAGAGAAAAGACACTTAGTCTGTCACAAAAAAAAGATATGTCAAAGGATAAAATAGGTCGCAAGGAGTGAGATGGTGTCGCAAGAAATACAGGAGGCACAGATATGATAGATGGAGGGCATTAATTTGAAAAGTCTAAGGAAATTTGGCGGCGTGCTTTATAGTCACATCCTTCTTTATGGAAATAAATACCACTCGATGTTCCAGCTAAACGACAAAATGCATAGAATTTTCCTTAATTATTCGAAAAATACACCCATGTGACTGAAAGGATGGATTCCTTTCTATTAATTACGTACATGTGTGAAGAACAGTCGGGAGGGAACCTTTGCATGCTACCAACCTTTATGCCCAATTTAATTTCATTCTGTTTGCATGAGAGAAGAGCAATTGTTGTCTACAACTACAAGAGCCGAAGCAAATTTCTCAGAGCATGGTCATTTCGATCTCTAGTGCTAGTACAGCTGCTCAGTTCAAAGTTTTGACTGCATCCCCTACACCAATCATAGAAAATACTGTGGTATATGTCCTACCACAGCAACAAACTTCTCCAATTGTTGAGAAATTTCCAGTCCCTCCAGTCAGAACACTTGAAAAAATCAAGTGTGGACCTACTAGGTCCATCAAGTACTTCATGGGGAAAGCGCACAGGAAATAGGAAGCGAAAATAAAAAGAAACGGGGCCACCAACACCACCATCAATACTTGAGGAAGACGATGACTTTGAAACCAAAAAAATGTTTCCGCCATATATCCCACCAAGACGTGTGGATGCACCAAATGTAAAAATTAGAACCAAGTCACGCGCCCCACTGGTAGAACCCATAATGCCAAATGGAGTCAAGGTGTTGAAGAACTTTTTGTCGAACCTGCAGAAGTTATGCTTTGTTGACCACGATATGAAGAAACATAAATATTTGGATAGGAACAACTATATGTTAACTGTATAGGACACACCGGATTCGTCAAAGCACTTGGTTCCAATGGAATGGGTGAGAGGACTAGAACAGTCTGGATTGTTATTGTTGTAACACATGCCACACCCCAGCCGAGGTGCAGAAGTGAATACCTTTGTTCGACAATTTCTAGTATAATTTTATGGAGGATTACTTTGGCTAGATGAAGTACACTCTGTGGATGTCGAGCTCATCGAAGTGATAACAGGCCTCCCGCTGCAAGGTATAGATCCAGCACAATATTTACGAAAGGACCAAGACACAGTTATGACAGTAAGGGTTAAGGACATGTATGACTTGACTAGATCCAACAAAGGGTTCCTAATATCTTCCATTAATCACTATATCGTTCGTTTTGTCATGAAGGTATTGGCATATAAAATGTTGCGCAAGATGTGACCGAATCAATGTACTGTGGTTGCGATTGTGATAGTTTAACTCTGTGCGGAGGGAGTTCATATTAACTGATCGTAAATACTGCTGAATGAATTGCTAAAAGACGCATCTATATCGTGGGAAAATGGTAAACCTTTCCACTGTGCCTAGTTATTTATTTTGATTTCGTTTGTTGTCAGGTCTAACACACCAAAGTACCAAGCCATAAATGTACAAGTTCGTTGCATGGGGGCCAGATACCAGAATATCTGGTTCACACAGAAAAACAAGGACAGGTAGCGAGATACTAATATTGAATTTTTTATGCACAGAGAGGCCTTGAGGGGTCAGGTGTGGAAGCAGACAAGACTTACGTATGAAACTATTAAGCGGTTCCACAAAAATATTAAGTTTCAGATCGGGCCACATTATGTTCTGATGCAAACGCGACAAGACCCACAACACCAATCATTGGGGACACAGTTTTTATTAACTGGAGAAGAAGTGGAATCCATTGTCCATGAATGAACAAAATAATGGCGTGTCTTTGTTCCATACGACCAAATATTAGATGACGACCTGGACCAGAACAAACCACCATTGCCGCACAAAAAAGATCAAGAAGAGGACCCACAGGAAGATGCACAAGATCCCGATCCGGCCCAGAGTGGCTCGAGCTGAACTCCCACGCATCCAGTCGTAGGAGAGAAGAGGAACCAGGAAGAAACAAAGCAAGGGGAGTCCAAGTGAAAAAGAAAAGTAAAGTTGACAAAACCATCAATACAGTCAACATTGATGGGGAATACCTTACACAGTTAACTGAGGCATTGGCAGAAGTCGCAGAGACGGGATTTCAGAAAATAGACAAGTGACAGACAGAGCTCATAAGCAGTATTACTGATTTGCTGAAAATAGTCTGCACAGATGTTGAAGAGGTTAGAATTGTAGTGGATTATACGCCTCAAAGAAATGAGTTGCAATATGTACCTGGCCCTTCTGAAGAATAGCAACCTAAAATTCCAATGCAAGTTCCAGGAATCTGAGCACAAGTATCAAGAGAAGTACTTGATCTGGGAACCCCAGAATTCAATGATGTCACCAAAAGCATAGGGAAGATAACCATAGACTTTTCATAGATGTGCATAACTGAGGTATATGCAATACAAAATGTCACAGTCGCATAAATGAAAATAAGAGAAGGCACCGTGATTAAGCAGGCTAAGGTAACAAACAAATATGTTAATAATATGAAGAAAACAATGCAAGAGACAGACCAAAAAGAAAAAACATGGAAAGAAAACAGACTTAGGCTTGACTAGGCTATAAATATTGCATGCACAAAATTCACTGACGAAGGGATTATGGAAGACATGTTTGCAGAGGCCAAGGTCATTCGATTTGGCGAGATAGCAGACGACCTTCGTAAAAATATCACAGAAATTAAAGTACAAATAAGACCAAGCACATTACCAGAAGTGTTGGAGGAGTGAAGAGAAGCAGCAGCAAAAGCTGTGAAGAAGATAGAAGAGGCAGAGGCACTATGTGCCAAGGCTGTCAACCAAGTCTCTCAAACTTGGTAAGCCTTGATTGAAGACGTCGAACTAGAGAAAGTCACAGAGGAGATGTGCACAGTTGAGGCAAATGTAACTCAAATAAAGAACATAATGAAAAAATTTCCCTTCGCAAAAAAAAATTTCTAAGGCGACAGAAATGAAGAAATTGCAACACCAGGTTACATTGTTGCGCACACGACAACTAGAAAGAACTAAAAAAGTCGCAAAACTACAACGAAAGTTGAAATAATTACAGGAATCATTCAACATTTACATCAGAAGGTGCGCGAACCAGCTCAATCAGTAGAAAAGGTAATGTCGGAACATGTCAGTTCCCACCTTGTGGAGAAGCTAAAGAAGACATAGGAAGATGTGCGACAGGAGGCAGAGAAAGTGGTGAAAATATTGCAATATTTTCAAGTTCAAGTCGGCACAAGTAAAGAAATGGAAGAATAGATTTGTGTGTCTCAGGACAAGCCACATGTCAGTGTTGGGGGCATGTTGGGCCTAGCGAAAGATAGGCAAAATTCAGTTAGAATTCTTCCCAAGTATGAAAAGAGTCAGGTCGCAAGAAGGAAAAAAGAATTGCAACAAAAGTAGTCATGGAAGGAAGGACAGGGTCGAAGAAGTAGTAAGGAACAAAGATGCAACAAAGGAGGAACAGAAGCAGACAAATAACAAAGAGCTAAGGAAATAAGCAGTTGAAGAGGAAGTTGTGACAGAAGAAGAAGAGAGTCCACGACAGAAGAGAGTTCAGGACAGAAGAGAGTCCGTGACAGAAGAGAAACAACGACAGAAGGAAAGGATGCGACAAGGAAGGATGTGACTGAGTTAACCGTGTCAAAAGATGTGCAGTGGTGCAATGGCTGGAAAGAGACAATTCGGAAATATCATGGGTACGAGGTCGGCTAGATTCGGCAGCGGAAGCCGCACGTATGAAATCATCTTTTAAAGTCTGGTCGTTAGTGCCTACTCACATGTGTTGATAGAATAGGAAAGACGGCATGTTGGATAACTGTATGAATTCAACTTAAAACGACATGTAAGAGTCTATAAAAGGAGGAATCCAAGTTGTATGCAGGTTACACACTCTCTGGTGATTCTTAGCCTCTGTTCATTTAGCTCCTGGAGAATTAGCTCCTAGTCAGTTAGTTCTGGCTCATGTGTTAGCTTATGTAAGTTGTATTGTCTGTTATTTTTATAAGTGTGTTGAGTCATAGTAAGGAGTTGAAGAATATGCAGCTGAGTGCGCAGAAGTGTAGAAAGGTTGGGTTGTTCTAGGCTGTGTGCGGATCACCAGTAGATTCAAGTAGAGAAAGAGTAGCGAGAAAATACTAGAGAGCATGAGAGGAGGAAGAAGTCTGTATAGATAAGAATGAAAGATCTAAAACCAAGTCTACAGCTTAGTGTGAAAACGAAAGGGTGACATATATTTCTCATGCCAAATGAAGGGAGTCTTGGTGGTTTTTCCCGAATGGGTTTCCACGTTAGATGTTGTGTCAAATGTGTGAATGATGAATGTGCTTGAGTCACAGATATAGGTTACTATGAATGTGTGTTTATGTATTTGCTTATGAATGAGTTTATATGTATTTGTCGCATTGTTAATGCTGTATGTATCTATGTTGCAATGGGTTTGTTGTTATAATACATGTTGAAGGACAAGTTGTATCGCGGCTTAACTGTGTAAAATAAGTATAAATACCCCACCCATCAACTTCTGTCGAGCACCTTGGTAGAATACCAAGGGACAAGAGATCCCCCACCCAACTGCGGAAACCTGGTTCTAGCAGTTACCCATAGAAAGATATCTCGAGTGAGACTACATCTGCGTCACAGGTGTTGCTGACTGATCCTTGCTCTGTCAGGTCAATATCTTGGGATTTGTTGTGTGTCAGGAAAGGACAAAACCTGGGTCGAAGAGAGTTCAACGCCAACATCCTTCCATTCTTTCTTCTTGGTTGCTTCTTCATAGATGGAAGGAACTGTATCAATGATATCACTCAATAGTGCCACATAACTGGAGTGTTCCTGAGGCCTCTTACTTTCTCTCGAAGTCCCATCTAGAGAACCATACTTTTCTTCTTCTAGGATTATCTCTCATGCCCAAGCTTGTCTTCACCTCTCAAGGTGGATCTACCTCTCTCTACGGCTTGATCATATCATGATTCTTATATTCTTCTGAGGCTCATTCTTTCGTCACGGTGTGTCTGACCCTGAAAGCTTCAGGTTTCTCTTTATGTATTTTTGTTGGAGTGAACCTTCTAGTTGAATCATCATCACTTATTCTTTGGAACAAGTCTAATCCTTCTTTTCTTGTAGGTGATTGTATGTGATCTTTCCTACAAGTCGAATTTAGATGCATAATTAAAAAAAATTCATAATTTCCAAAACATATTAATAATAACAAATTCTTATGCATAAAGATATATGTCACACAGTGATGCAACTATTTCATCCCATGCAACATTTTTCCATATCTCGTATACATATGATAACTTTCTAGATACGTTCCATCTCTAACATAACAATATTAAGAGTTTTCACTACTCCCAATATGTTAGCAAAGAGGTTTCATTCTAGATAAGTAGCAATTGAATATTTTACAACACCATAGGGTACTTACCCATCATATGCAAGTCAGTAGTATATTGTTCATAAATGTAGACACCCAATCATGCATAATACATCAATTGAATATAAATATGTGCATAACTAAACAACATCATTTAAGTAACTAGAAATATAGGGAAAGAAAATTTAAGCACTTATCTTTGTGTGTTTGGTTGGTGGACTCCCTCTTGATCATTATCTCTTTGAATGAATTACTGGAGTCTTTGATAGTGTGCTTTACTTCATCATCTGATTATGGGAACTTGTGTCTGTCTTGCTCATGCTTGAGAAAGTATTATATACCATAGACCACATGGAACTACATATTGGTTATGAGTCTAATTGTCACTTATTCATTCACAACTGCATCCCTTCTTATCCAAATACTAAGATCGATAAGATGTTCTTCTTTGTCATGGGTTGATCCTTCTGGATTAAAGTACATATTCCTCATAACTTGAGGAATCAACTCTTTCTTCTCTGAATATTTTCGTTGTTGGTTCATCATCTTCAACGGTGTGAGCATGATGTATTTTCTTGTTTGACTTCTTATTGAAGGAGCCTTTGTTTTTGGGACAATATCTGGAGTAGTGTCCCTTCTCATCATAAGTGTAGCATCTAATACTGGAAGGATCTCTTCTGAATTTCTTTTGTCTTTTGTGATGAGGGTCCTCCTTTTTGTTGTGATGGTGGTCCTTCTTTCTATGATTTCTTCTAGTGTGGACTATGAGAGTTTAATCTTCAGTTGCTCCCATCTTATCTTCTCTTATTATGATCCTAGCTTCTTTGTGTGTGCATTCTTCCAACAGTCTGTTGAAAGTGATCAACTTTCTTCTAGCACATATTCCTTGAATGAATGAATCCCATGATCTTGGGAGACCATTCAAGGTGGTCATAACAATCTCTCCTTCTACATTCTCTTCGACTGCTTCATGTTATTCATTGATTTGGGAAACCCCTGTGAAGTAGGATTGCATGGTCACTGAGTTTTGTATCTTCACATTCTTCAACTGGCTCCTCAATATCATCTTTCGGTTGATGTTCTTTCCTTCAAACGGCTTCGTCAAAGAATTGAACGCTTCCTTAGGTGTCTTCAAGGATGACACATGGGGGATGAGATGATCCTTAATAGAATCTGTAATGATTCTCTTGGCCTTGACCAAGTTATTCTTATGGATGGCCTTAACCTCATCTCCCTCTGGTTCTGGAACTTCCTTACTGATAAACTGATCCAAATCATTTTCTTCAAGGACCACGGAGATCATGTGCTTCCATGCTTGGAAGTTGTCATCTCCCCCAAGCTGGGTGTGATGAATCATTTGGAAATAATAACCTCAAATGGAAATAGCAATGAAATATATCTTAACGATTTGAGATTCCCAAGATGATTCTGGAGTTGGTTGACTTAGTGTCCCATAGAGAAACCCTAATTTTCCAAACTTGGAATCTTGGAATTTTGTTTGGATAGAAATATGTGCCTCGTTGAGATGATTTGTTAATTGAGGTCCTTTTCCAAATTTAGTGGAGAGAAACTCCAAAAACTTGATTCCCTAGTTTCCCCTGACAGCAGAGACGAGTCCAAAAAATGAAAATTCTCGAAACTAAATTCTGACTTCACAGAAAGATTCACCCTTCTAGGGTGAGTTTCTCAGTGACGTCCTTTTCTGAACAGTGTGGTGGGAAGCCTCCAAAACTTAATGCCCTAGTTTCTTCCCATATTGTCCCGCAGTCAAAAATTGAAACTCTCCAAATTTGATTTTGCTTCCACCAAAAGATGTGCCCTCCTAAGGAGAGTTAGCCTAGCCCTCTTTTCTTGATGATCTGTGGAAAGAAGACCTTGAACTAGGAAGCCCTAGTTTTCATTATTGCACAGTGCCTTCTTTCAAAGAAGCTCTGATACCATATTGATTTTTCTAATCTTATTCAAATCGATTAGGATCTTTATCTGAAAGAATAACACGCACAGCAAGATGCATAAGATAGACCAGATACACAAAACACAAATATTTTCCTCGAGGAAACCATAAAGGAGAAAACCCCACAAACTTCCTCGGAATAGTTTTGTCACTAAGACAATATCACAAGATGAAAAACCCCAAGAATAAGAAGTCTTGTACAGCTCTCTCTCTCTTCTCATGCAAAATCGTGAGTGAATGAGTGCGTGTGTATAAATGAGGGAGGGAACCTCTCTATTAATATTCTTTTGTTGTGTAACTTACTTAACTAACTAAGTCAGCCAGGTTATCTCTTTGGGGCCAACCTACCTAGGAAGACCCAAAAATACATTTTACTTTATTTATCTAGGGGACTATTTCCCCGACTTACAATGAAGAGTTTACCTCGATGACCATACATAATAATGACATCTCGAAAGGAGGGAAAAAATATCTAGCGGGGTTACAACAATATACAATAGAATATCTTCTGAAGTTATAAATACAACATTGATCCCACTGCAGAGAGAGACATATTTCTTGGGTATGTTGAGACTTCGAAGGCCTTCCGCATTTATCTTCCTACCCTGAGGAAGGTTGTTGTGAAGTGGGAAGTGAGATTTGAGGAGGAGCGAGCCTTCAAGAATTTGAGAGAGTCAGTGCAAGAGGAGCAACAGGGTCCCACACCTCAGGAAGCTTCACAGGTACCTTCAATGCAGTGTACAGGTTCACAAGTTTATGGGGTAAGTAGGCCACAGTTTACAGGCACAAGGTCTTCAGGTTCAGTGGTTTATCCAGTATATACTTTGGGGATAGGTTCTAGTTCTCGGGTCACAAGTTGACCATTTACAGCTACCATATCACAGGTTTCACAAGTGGCTAGTTCACCAGTGGCTGGTTCACCAGCTCCTGGTGCACAAGTTTCTGGGCCATCTACTTCTGGGAGTTCTTCAGATGATGATAGACCAGTATGGGAGCAACCTTTGGGAAAAAGGAAGACTAAATGGCTTTGTGACACCTTGAAGGAAGAAGAGGCATTTGGATCGCTCGAGGAACCAGTGAGGACAGTCGTGATGCTAGACAGGTTGGATATGGCCTTGGTTGCTGGTCTTCGTGATTCAGAGCCATCTACATTTGAGGAGACCTCTCAACATCATGTTTGGAGAGATGTCATGATGGAAGAGTATCATTCCATCATGAATAACAATGCATGGGAGATTGTACCGAGACCAGAGGGGAAGTTAGCGGTGACTTCTAAGTGGATCTACAAGGTGAAGCCCACTGCAAATGGCATTGTGGAGAAGTTCAAGGATCGGTTTGTGGCATAGGGGTTTTCGCATATTGAGGGAGTTGATTATGATGAGACCTTTGCGTCGGTTACCCAATATTCCTCGATTAGAGCAGTAATTTTCATTGCAACAGAGATGGGTTGGAAGATCCACCAGATGGATGTGAAGACCACATTTCTCAATGGACATTTACAAGAGGAGGTATAGTTGGAGCAACCTCGGGGATTTGAGATCGATGGGAGGGATTCCCATGTGTGCAAGCTGAAGAAGGCCTTATATGGGCTAAAGAAAGATCCTCGAGCCTAGTATTCCAAGATTGATGTTTATTTACTATCGATGGGATTTCAAAAAAATGAGGTTGATCCCAACCTTTACTACATTGTGGTTGGTGGAGATTCGTTCATTCTTTTGCTATATGTAGATGACTTGTTTATCACAGGTGAGGAGCGTCTCATTGTAGTTTGCAAGAGGGATCTCGCTTCAGAGTATGAGATGACATATATTGGGCTGATGCAATATTATTTGGGGATGGAGGTTTGGCAGGAGCCTAGTCATATTTTCCTAGGACAAGGAAAATATGTAGTAGATGTATTGAGGAGATTCTGGATGGAGGACTGCAGGTCGATGGCCACACCGATGATCACCAACTAGAGGAAGCTTCATGCTTCTAAGGGAGAGTTGGTGGATCCTACTTTAAATCGTTAGCTCATTGGTCCACTGATGTATATGGTCAACACCATGCCAAACTTGTGTTTTGCGGTGAAGACTCTCAATCAATTCATGGTGGAGCCTAGGAGAGTGCATTGTGCGGCCACAAAAAATGTGTTGAGATACCTTGTTGGGACTATGGATTATGGTTTGGACTATAGAATATCGTGTGAAGTTGTCTTGGTTGGCTTCACCAATTCAGATTGGGTGGGTAGTGTGACGGACCAAAAGAGCACTTTCAGTTGTTGTTTGAAGTTGGGCTTAGCAGCGGTGTCATGGTTCAGTCAGAAGCAAAAGTTCGTTGCTTTGAGTTCTGTTGAGGCTAAGTACATGGCAACTAGTCAAGCTAGTTGCAAGGCACTGTGGCTTCGCAAGTTGTTGTTAGATTTGTTTGATTAAGAGCTTAGGCCCACAGTGATCTACTGCAACAATCAGAGTTGCATTCAGCTCTCTATGAATCCATGTTGAATTTTAGCATTAGCATATAACTTAAAATTTTGTAGATAAGTTTAAACAAATAAGCAGTGCAGTAAAAACACATTCATCACATCAGCACAATGGACACAACATTTTTCACTGGGGAAACCTTCAAAGGACAAAAACCCCAAAAAGCATTAGTAGCTCATCTCTTAAATGAGATGACTTAGGAAATTCTTCTTAAAGTTCCTCAAACCCGGAGCTGGGCTTTAATCACAGTCACAGTAAAATTTATCAGTAAAAAAATCAAACTGATAATTTCAAACCCCATATCCACATTTTCCAGATTTACAAAAATGCCCAATTTAGGGTTTATCAGAAAAACAAATTTTTCTCTCTTACCTGAGAAAAATCACAGGCTTCCTGTTCATATCTGATTGTCACTGGCAGTCTGTACCATGTTGTCGTACATTTCTATGGCCATACCGATCTGTGCGGATCTGTGTAATGAATATAAAATAAATTATTAAAATAGATTAGTTAATTATATGAAAGGGTGTAACCCTTCACACTCAAGCCTATAAAAGGGAGAGCTTATTGTACATTTTACCCATCATCTAATATATTATTATAATTCATATTCATTATTACAATGATAGTTGGATTTGACTAACCAACAACCGTATTCGGTTGCTCCATTTGGTATCAGAGCGGATTCGCTCCTACACTCTGAGCTCGTACTCGGCTCATCAATCCCTCCTTGAGCTCGGACTCGGCTCATCAATTTTTGATTCCTCCGCTGCTCCATTTCTTCACCTGTCACTTCATCCCAAACCCTATCCAAATAAAAAACAAAAAAAAACCAACTTCTTCTCCCCGCTGCCATTCTCCAACCCCCCCTACTTCTCCAATCGCCTGCATACATCTTCTCACATCCCTCATATTCATTGCGCTTGCATACTCCCTACTCTCGCTTCTCTCTCTCCATCATAGAAATATCCTTCTTGTGATCTCCCTTCACAGTCCATCCTCCTGCCAACATACTATTCCTCTCCTTCCCATTCGCAGTCTCCTCTAAGCCCAACTCAGACCATCCCCATTTCTCCAGGCACTTCTCTGCTCCCTCCACATGTTGCTCCCCTCACCTCGTCCTCCTGCCCTTGTGCTTCTACGCCCTCAACGCTGCCCTCCACCACGTCCACCTCCGCTGCACCAGCTGCCACCCCCTCCACTCACGCAACTCTCTGTAACTCGTTGTTCCTCTCCGCGTCCCTGCCAGCGCCGTCACTTCACACTACTCGCTCCCTCCACCTCCATGACCTGCAACCAAAAATCCACGACCTGCAACCGAAAAACAATATATTAAAACATAATATAATAAATATATTATTTCAATATATTTATAATAATATATTTAAAACTAAAAAATAAAAAAATCAAATATTATATTTTTTATTATAATATTTGTTTTAAAAAAAACTATATACAAAATATAATATAGTTTATAAAAAATATAGTAATAATAATATTAATTAATTAATTAATTAATATTAGCCAAAATAGCATTAAAATACACGCCTCCGCATACAAGGTCCAAGACCATGGCGGAGCTAAAAGAACAAATCGAAAAAATGGAGGAGGACATAAAGTCCCTTGCCGCTGACCTAAAATGCGTGAAGGAAAAGATGAAAAATAACAATACATTACTCAAAGACGAGCTTGTTGTGGTACTAGAAAGGAGGCTCGACGACAAACTTGACATCCTAAACGAAAAACAAAAAGACTTGGATGAAAAAATGAGTACCGTGACGCAAAACATAAACACCATAACACAGAACATGACCACCATGACGTAGAACCATAATACGTTATTCGAGATGTTACAAAGGTTCATATCGAGGCTGGGCCAGATGCTTAAGCAAGAGATAGAAACACAAGTACTACCAGATATGGAGGCACAATTAAACAACAAAATAGGCGTTATAAGTAAGATAGTAGAGAAAAGAAAAACTAAAAATCACTGCCAACAACGAAGCAATTTAGATATGTCACTTTCATCGTCCAGCAGTTTCGAGCCACCATCAAACCATAAGGCAAAGGGAATTCAACGTCGCCCTTACAAAGTGCACCCACCTAAGGAAAAAATAGAGTTGTCAAAATACAATGGGAGTGAAGACCAATGTGTTGCTTGGCTAAACAAAGCAGAATAATATTGTGACATTTACAACATTCAATCTGACGAGGAGAAGGTGAAATATGTGTCAATGCATATGGAAGGGTATGCCTATAATTGGTACTTATGGTGGAAGAGAGATACTTTTACCTACACTTGAACTTGTTCAAAAATTATTTTTTTAATAGGTTTTAAGGAATCAAAGAAGATGAATTTTTCAGTAAACTTACCAGACTGCAGCAAGTCGAAAACGTTGAGGAATTCACTCATCAATGGGAATCCTTATCAACACGAGTATTTGGGTTGTCTAACAAGCAAAGACTCGAAACCTATTTAGGTCTTAAACCACACCTCCAAAAAGAGTTAAAGTTACATGACATACCTAACGTAGAAGTAGCAAGACATAGAGCAAAGGCCGCAGAACGCAAATTGGAAGGAATAAAAACAAAAGACGATAGTCGTTATCGACAAGAAAAAGAGATACAACGTAGGTACTGTGCAGATATTTGGTCTCCTGGCCATCAATGCCACAAACCTCAATCATACGCCTACGAAATGGAAAATAGATCAAAGTCATCTAACGGTTACTCTGAAAATAAAAATAAAAAGAAGAAAAACATATGTCGTCGATGCGGTGATGATTGGACCCCTGGTCATAAATGTAGGAACAATTAGACAATACAGTGCAAAATCATCAATGGAAAGGAAGTGTAAGTCTCTGCACAAGAGACCTCGTCTGATTCTTATACCGACACTGAGTCAGAATGAAGAACGACACTAGGAAAATACTTAAGCTTTGAGGACAAAGCTTCCTTAAAGAGAGTGGCAATGTAATGAATATAAAATAAATTATTAAAATAGATTAGTTAATTATATGAAAGGGTGTAACCCTTCACACTCAAGCCTATAAAAGGGTGAGCTTATTGTACATTTTACCCATCATCTAATATATTATTATAATTCATATTCATTATTACAATGATAGTCGGATTTGACTAATCGACAACCAGATTCGGTTGCTCCAATCTGTCCAAAAAACAGATCGACTGACCTTTTTGTTGCCCGATCTGTCCTTCTACCTACCCTATCTGTCCTTCTATCTGCCTGCCTGCCCGTCCTTCTTCCCGAAGCATGCTGGGTAGGTTCAAGTGCTCCCTGCAGCACTTAGGGTCTGTCAATTGACAGCCCAAGACCCTAAGGGATCTGCCAATAGCTGCTACAACACACTGTTAGAAGCTCGTAGCCCTCACGGGCTGCCTCGGAGGTTGCCCAAGGGTCTGCTAGCAGGAAAACCCCACACGAGCGGTTGCCCTAGGGAAAATGGGGAGAGGGTCGAGCCCTAAACATTCTGCCCGTAAAAGGAAAGGAGCAGTCGTGAGAAGAGGGGGCTACTGAGAAGGAGGCAAGACTACTCGAAAAAATATGAAGAAGGCTGCCCACAAAAAATTATGAGAAAGAATTGCTGATAAAAACCCTGGTTGAGGGTTTGATGAGGATGCCCTAGCTGAGGCAAGAAAGCAATCTTGTTCAGTAGCTTTACCTGTCAGAACAAACTTGTGTGTAATAATGAATTGACTTGATCTTCTTTTATAGCCTTTAGTCACTTGTTAAGTGGGCCAAAATTAGGAAAGATAAAATATAGTATTTTAATATTTTCTTAATTTCACTTTTACCTTCTTACCAAAAAGTCTTTTATTTATCTTTGAATTTTACCAAAAGTCTTTATTTAATTTGACTTCCACCTATGGTCATTTTCATGTGGTCCAAAAGTCCTTATTTATTTTCGACTCTTGACTTTGGCCTTTTTCCAAGTGCCCCTATGGTCATTACCTGTGGTCATTTTTTATTCCAAAAGTACATCATCATAAACCAAGAGAGTTACTAATGCTTTTATCTCACACTTTGTGTGACACCTAGATCTGGTACTAGGGTAACTTAACCAAGGGCAGCTAATCCTTGGAGAAGTACACAAAGCCCATAGATCAAGGGTCAGAGTGTCACACATGCCTAGACCTAGTCTAGGGCTTACAGTGTCTTCCTAGTAACAAACCAGGTGTCTCCATTCTCCAAGAGAATGGATACTCAGAACTAAGCTAAGTCTACCAGTACTAGACTGGTCTATATCATGGTCCTAGACCAGATGTCTACTCAACACTAAGTTAAGTCTACCCAGGGTAGAACTGGGTCTATATCATTGTCCCATAGCAGATATCTACCATTCAACATAATGGTCACTCAACACTGGGTTGAGTCTTCACCGTGGTCCCGGACCAGGTGCTCCTGATCTCCTAAGAGAAGGGCTCTCAATGCTACTCAGAAAAATCAACACTCCCTCTTAGCGAGAGAGGCATTCTCTGCCATACCAAGCTTGTCACGAAAGTACACGAACTTTGATGATGCCAGAGGCTTGGTTAAGGTATCTGCAATATGTTTATCTGTATGAATGTACTGCAACTTCATTGCACCTCTCTGCACTAAGTCTCTGATGAAATGATACCTCATTTCAATGTGTTTCGATCTATCATGAAACACTGGGTTCTCTGAAAGCTTTATACAACTCTGATTATCACAATGGATGATCATTGAGTCAAGCTTTCCCTCGAATAGATCAGATAACAATTTTCTGATCCAAATTGCTTCCTTGCAGGCATTGCTTGCAGCAATATACTCTACCTCTGTTGTACTCTGAGCTATGGAACCCTGCTTCCTGCTGGACCAAGAGATCATTGCTGATCCCATACTAAAGCAATAACCAGAGGTACTTTTCCGGTCAACTGCGTTGTCAACCCAATCTGAATCTAAATATCTAAATAATAATACTCCACTACTAGAAGTATACCTGATCCCACAAGTGATAGTACTTCGCACATATCTGAGTACATGTTTGGCAGCTACCAAGTGTATGTGCTTCGGATCTGACATGAACTGACTCAGTGTATTCACTGTGTAGCAGATGTCTAGTCTCATATGCACGAGATACATCAGGGAACCAATGAGTTGTCTGTATAGAGTAGAGTCAACACTCTGTCAACTAGAGGCTGAGTCCGCAACTTTGTCAAGTTGGTAACCATTGGTACGCTCATGGACTTGTAGTCCTGCATCCCAAATCTCTACAAGATATCCACTGCATACTTTCCTTGTGTCGGGAAAATCTCACCTAACTTTTTCCAGACTTCTAAGCCAAGGAAGTAATGCATCAATCTGAGATATTTCATCTCAAATTCAGAGGTTAACTCCCTCTTACACCGGTCTATCAACTGTTCATCACCTGTAAGAAACAATTCATCTACATATAGAACAAGTTTCAAGACATGATTATGAACAACTTTAAAGTACAAATTAGAATCAACTGTAATTTTGGAAAAACCCAAGCTATGGAGAAATCCATCCATCCTGGCATACCAGACTCGGAGCATGTTTCAGTCCATACAAGGCTTTCTTCAGTTTACATACATGGGTCTTCTTCCCATGAGTCACAAAGCCTTCAGGTTGTTCAATATAAACTTCTTCCTCGATCTTACCATTGAGAAAGGTTGGCTTTACATCCATCTGATGTAACTTCCATCTAAATACTACAGCAAGAGAAATGATGGTTACTACAGCAAGAGAAATGATGGTTCTTATGGTAGTATACCTGGCAACAGGGGAAAATGTCTCGTCATATTCAATGCCTTCTTTCTGAGTGAAGCCACGAGCTACGAATCTAGCTTTATACTTGTCCACACTGCCATCTGCAGCATGCTTGATCTTATAATGCAGCATGCTTGATCTTATAAAGCCATCTAGAAGTCACTACTGAATTTCCTGCAAGTCTGGGAACAACTTTCTAAACATCATTCTTCATTATTGACTTATACTCTTCAATCGTGACATCAACCCATACCTGTGTACTTACTGCTTCTTCGTATGATGAAGGTTTTGAACTGATAAGCTGACTCATAAGACCGGAGTACTTATGTGGTTTTATGCTTTCTCTGAAAGTTCTGGGAGGAGATTTATGCTTCTCGCCTTCTTTTACCGTCCCTCAGTACCAAGCAGGTCTCCTTTTGGAAGGAGGAACTTCAAGTAGTTCTACTAGTGGGCTTTCAATGTTCTCAAGAACATCTAGAATTTGATCATCAAATTCCTCTTCCTCCCTCTAAATTTCTGAATCTGGAAACTCAAGTGGAGCAACTGCATCTTCCGGTGAAAGCTCTAGTGTTTTACGAAAAACTGCTTCCTCATGGAAGATCACATCTCTGCTGACCTCAAGCCTCTATCCAGGTATATATACTTGATAAGCCTTCAAGCAATCACTATACCCAACAAATATACATTTCTTACCAAAGGGCTCTAGGTTGGCCCTCTTCTCTTTTGGCACATGAGCATACACAGGAGTACCAAATATCCTCATGTTATCAACTGCAGGTTTCTTCTTGGTGAAGACTTCTTTTAGAGTATTCTCCCCCAAGATAGCATGTGGGCTTCTGTTCTGAATGTATACTGCAGTTCCGGTAGCTTCAGCCCATAAAGACAAAGGAAGATCTAGATCAGTGATCATGGCTTTAGCAACCTCACAGAAGGGTTGTAAGGCACTGTCATCTCTTTCTTTATTCCTGCTTCTCGACAAAAATCATCAAACTCATTAGATTCATACTCACCTCCGTTATTTGATCTCAAGATACAGATGTGTCTGCCAGTTTGATTTTCAATCAGTGTCTTGAACTCTTTGAACCTGTCAAAGGTTTCACTCTTGGCCTTGAGGAAGTAAATCCAAGACTTCCGAGAGTAGTCATCAATAAATAAGACATAATATAAACACCCACTCAAGGAGGGTGAATACATAGGCCCACAAATGTCAAAATGAATCAAATCCACAATGCCTTTAGATCTACTCTTGCTTCTGGGAAAGGATTTCTTAGTGTCTTACCTAGAGCACATCCTTTGCAGATTCTTTCATGTTTTGGAGAAACTTATGGCATACATGTAACCATCTTCTACAATCCCGGGAGAGTTGTGTAGTGAAGGTGTCCAAACCTTATATGCCAAAGTTCACAAGGATCAATTGTGTGATGTACCAAAGCATGAGTGGAAACTTTGGAGGCCTTGTAGAGGTCTCCCTCTCGAACCCCAATCTGTACTGTTTAGTCTAGCTCTGTGTCTTTTGCCCATAAATAGACCTTCTTGTCCATGAAGAGGACTATGTGGCTCTTTTCTTCTAAACTAGCAACAAATAAAAGATTCTTCTTTAAACCAGAAACATAAAGAATATCATCAATATGAAGAACCGTACCTGAGTCAAGTTGAAGTGAAGTTGAGCCAACTCCTTCAATCTTGTAAGTGGAGTCATCTCCAAGTTCTACTTGAGTGGTGAACTTCTTCTTTCTGTAACTGGTGAGGGTTCCATGATTACCTGTCATGTTCCTGGAGGCACCACTGTCAACCAACCAAGAAGTGGAATAAGCTGAGAAAAAACCAGTTAGGGCAGAAATCAAGTAGTACTTTCCTTTAAGCTCATCAGTTTTATTAGCCTTGGTTTTCTTCTTCTTCTTTGGTTATTCATCTTCTTCTTCCTCTACTTCTGCAGCAGATGTTTGAAATCTTCTCTTGGGTGTCTTCTTGTTCTGCCTGCAGTCTCTAGCATAATGTCCAAACTTGTGACAAATATAACATTCAATTTTAGACATATCAAAAGACTTACCCTGAGGTTTCTTACCCTTCTTTTGCTGAGGGAAAGGCTTCTTGAACTTCTTAGTCTTTCCTGCAAGTGCAAGGTTTTTCTCCTTGATTACCTTGTCAGTGTTCCTTCCATCTTGTATGCAATCATGCCAAAGTCTTTCAAAGGTTGGCTGATTTTCTCGTCCACAGACGAAGGCCATGAAGGTTTCCCAAGAGCTTGGGAGACCATCAACCACTACTTGCACAAGGTCAACATCATCAACAGTCATATCAATAGCAAGGAGTTGATCTCTTACCCGTGCAATCTTTGTGAAGAAGGAACCAACGCTTTCATATTTGTTCAGCTTCAAAGTTCGTAGCCTCTTCTTCAAGACTCCCTTTTGACTGGGAGCCTTCTTTTCATATAGGTTTACCAACGTATCATAGCATTCTTTAGCAGTCTTCAAGGAAGTGATGTTAGGCATCAATGCCTCTGTGATAGAATCATAAATGACTCTTCTAGCCTTACCTTGCTTCCTCTTGTAAGCAAACCAACCAGCATTTGTAGTTGGCTCTTCTATGACATTAAGAACAATGTCATCCAAGTCATTCTCATCTAGAATGGTTGTCAACATGGCCTTCCATGAATTGAAGTTGGTTGAACCATAGAGCTTCTCTTCCGGTTTGAAACCATTGATGGCCATATCAGTCATTTATCCAAATGTTAGATCTGCAAATCTTATTCCAAGATCTAGTAAAAAACAACAGCAGTGTCCATTTACTGTGTTTTCACATGCTAAGCTCTGATACCATGTTGAATTTTAGCATTAGCAAATAGCTTAAAAATTTGCAAATAAGCTTAAACAAATAAGCAGTGTAATAAAAGCACATTCATCACATCAGCACGATGGACACAAGATTTCACTAGGGAAACCCTCAAAGGACAAAAACCCCAAAAAGCATTAGTAGCTCATCTTGTAAATGAGATAACTTAGGAAATTCTTCAAAAAGTTCCTCGAACCCAGATCAAGGATTTAACCAGTCACAGTAAAATTTATCAGTAAAAAAATCAGACTGATAATTTCAAACCCCAGATCCACAATTTCCAGATTTACAAAAATGCCCAATTTAGGGCTTTATCAGAAAAAACAATTTTTTCTCTCTTGCCTGAGAAGAATCACGGGCTGCCTATTCAGATCTGAATGTCACTGAGAGTCTGTACCTTTCTGTCGTACAATTGTACGGTCGTACAGATCCGTACGGATCTGCCCAAAAACTGCCCAGCTGACCTTTTTGCTGCTTGATCTATCCTTCTGCCTGCCCGATCTCTCATTTTGTCTGCCCGTCCTTCTGTCCGAAGCCTGCTGGGTAGGTTCAAGTGCTCCCTGTGGCACTTAGGGTCTATCAATTGACATCCCAAGACCCTAATGGGTCTGCCAACAGCTGCTACAGCAGACTGTTAGCAACCTACATCCCTCACGGGTTGCCCCGACGGCTGCCCAAGGGTTTGCTAGCAAATAAACCCCACACAAGTGGCTGCCCTAAGGCAAATGGAGAGAGGGTCGAGCCCTAAACAGTCTATCCGTAAAAGGAAAGGAGCAGTCGTGAAGAAGAGGGGGCTGCTGAAAAGGAGGCAAGACTGCTCAAAAAAATATGAAGAAGGCTGCCCACAAAAAATTATGAGAAAGAATTGTTGATAAAAACCCTAGCTGAGGGTTTGTTGAGGATGTCCTAGATGAGGCAAGAAAACACCACCCTTCTTCAGTAGCTTTACCTGTCAGAACAAACTTGTGTGTAATAATGAATTGACTTTATCTTCTTTTATAGCCTTTAGTCACTAGTTAAGTGGGCCAAAATTAGGAAAGATAAAATAATAGTATTTTAATCTTTTCCTAATTTCACTTTTACCTTCTTACCAAAAAGTCTTTTATTTACCTTTGACTTTTACCAAAAGTCTTTATTTAATTTGACTTCCACCTGTGGTCCAAAAGTCCTTATTTATTTTTGACTCTTGACTTCGGTCTTTTACCAAGTGCCCCTGTGGTCTTTTTTTATTCCAAAAGTACATCATCATAAACCAAGAGAGTTACTAATGTTTTTATCTCACAATCTGTGTGACACCTAAATCTGGTACTAAGGTAACTTAACCAAGGGTAGCTAATCTTTGGAGAAGTACACAAAGCCCATAGATCAAGGGTCAAAGTGCCACACATGCCTAGACTCAGTCTAGTGTTTACAGTGCCTTCCTGGTAACAGACCAGGTGCCTTCATTCTCCAAGAGAATGGCTACTCAGAACTAAGCCAAATCTACCAGTAATAGACTGGTCTACATCGTGGTCCTAGACCAGATGTCTACTCAACACTAGGTTGAGTCTACCTAGAGCAGAGCTGGGTCTATATCATGGTCCCAGACCAGATATCTACCATTCAACATAATGGTCACTCAACACTGGGTTGAGTCTTCACCGTGGTCCCAGACCAAGTGGTCCCATTCTCCTAAGAGAAGGGCTCTCGATCCGGCTTTGAAAAATCAACAATCCAGTGTTCCATGACAGCTCCAAGCACATTGAGATCAGATACCATTTTATCCGTGATTATGTTCAAAGAGGAGTTGTTGAGTTACAGTACATAACCACTGATAAGCACATGGCAGACATCCTAACAAAATCCTTGGGGCGAGGCAAGCTTGTCTTCTTCAGGGACAAGGTGGAAGTGGTGCAAAACATCTTTCGCGATAAGAGTGAGTGTTGATTTTTGTATCTAGGAAGTTGTCACCCTAGTGACCATATCCTAAGTCACCAAAAAGTGGAAATTAAAACGACCCTTGCATTAAATGACTTGAGATGAGCATTTAATCTACTTTAGAGATTAAAGTGACCTTTTGATAATTTAAGTGAGATGAGTGAAATTAATTTTGGAAAGAATTAAATGTACAATTAATGTGGGCCCTTGGAGTAGGTCTCTTCACTTACCCTTGGATTCCGAACAAAAAGGCAAGGGAAGGCTTTTCATTTCATTCTTTCATGAGATTTGAGAGAACTGGGAGCAAGTCGATTTTCTTGAGAAGAGAAAGAAGGCAAACTGAGAAATAAATTTGCAGGCACACAAATCAAGGAAGGTACAATAATCCGACAACAATAAATGTGCACAATTTTTAAGGAGAAACAATGGCACAGATTTCCAAACAAGAAAAACAAAATCAAGGTACAAAATCGGCTAGCAATACTCAACCTACTGCAGAGCATTCAATGCGACTGCAGCAGGCATCCCATCCCTTGGATCTTAAACAGTTTTAATCCAACGATTGGTATGCCTACTGCAATCACATTAAATGCTCTATAGCACGCTGAGTATTGTTGGTCGTACAAAATCCGTATGTCTCTACAACATTAATTGGGCACAAAAATCAAGGTCTAAAATGGGCACAAAATTCGAGGGGAAGAATTGAAGCTAGAGTTGTTGGCACAATTTTTTAGGAGACAAATTCTGGGCACAAAATTCGAGATCCATAGAGCCTATTTTTGGACAATCCATACACTGCTGGGTTGGCACAAAATTCGAGACAACATTTTGGGTTTTGCTGGTCGAGATAAATTGTATTCTGTTGTTGCATTATTTTACTGAAGAAATAAAATTACTCTCTCAAACAACATTCTGGGTTTTGCTAGTTGAGATAAGTTGTATTCTGTTGTTGCATTATTTTACTGAAGAAATAAAATTACTCTCTCAAATAGGTTTTCCCCTTGTGGGTTTTTCCTAGGCAATTTGCCAAAAATATGACATCTGAAATTTTTCCTGTGTGATTGTCAGTGAATTTATGTTTTTATGTTTAATAGATTAGTAAATTTTCCCTGTGTGGCTGTCACTAAATTTATGTTTCTTAGATTAGTGAATTTTTCCAGTGTTTCATGTACAATTTGCTTATAAGAAGTCAATTCATCTACAACAGAAATGTTTATTGGGTTGGGCATTGAACACAAGAGACTTGAAACCGGGGTTGGAAAATATAAATTGAGCATATCTTGAAGATTCTTACTTTATTTGATAAAGTAATTTGGTTGAGAATGATTATAGTAATGACTCTTAGCCTCATAAGCAGTATATGTGCAGTGTATTCATTGTACTTTGAGCATAAATAAGTTGGTGTTCACTCCATTTGTGCAATTGTTGCTTATTTATGACTCTTCAAAACTGAGAATTTCAACTTCTGCATGCATTTTATCTGTTTATATGAATTATGAAAAAACATAAATATTTAGCAATTCTAGCAAATTTTGAAATTCAAATTTTTCAATTTAATATTTTTGCCTACTCACTTACTTAGGTGCAGACACTTACATTTAGACATGCCCAAGCATCAACGGTTGCAAACTTCAATATTTAACAGCCAAAATTGTGAAGAAATACTTTAAAACCATTAATACATTCAACCATATCCAGAAATACTTCCCTAACCCTCTGCTTTATACAAGATGCAGATACATTGCACTTTCACTTTTGTCCATTCCACCCTCGTAGCTTCCACATTTGCAAAATGTTCTCATGGCAATAATAACCACCAATCACATTCTAGGCAAGAATCAACATGCTCAAGGACGATTTCGTCTTGAGTTCAAATGTGATGGTTTCTTCTTGAGTTTGAATTTAAATGTGATGGCTACCTTTTTATGGTCTGATCGACAGAACCAGTGAACGGCCTCTGCATCACAGTTATGTCAAAATTGAACAATGTGCATTTTTCTTTAAACATCAACTAAAAATTTACAATTATAATTGGTCTTACATGGAAACAGCCAACGTCAAGGAGAACCTTTTGTCAAGGGCTGCCAACTGCTCATTTTTGCTATAAGCAACCTACAAAGTAATATGGGTATTGGTTGCCTTCAAAAGCAAATAATTCTCAACGAGAATAATGGATGGAAAACCCATGGTTGTCTCAGTCCTCTCCCTCCTTTCAGTAGCAACCTCATTAAAATTGCAGAGTAAAAATAAAGCTGAAGCTTTACAGACTACCCCAAAAATAATGACCTGTTTCAGATGAATTATATGAAATAAGGGTTAACATCTAATTGTCTTTGCGATGAAGTACCAGACACGATGGAATATTAATCTGCCTTCTCAGTTCAACTGTAAATGCCACTTTCACCGCTATTGGTTGAGGCCACCTTCGAATGAAAATTATTACGCCGAGAGGTGTCAAGGGATGGAGGCCAATCTCTAGAGTCCCAAAAATCCAGGAAGATCCATCGTAGTCGTCATTGGTCAAGCATCCTAACAAATGCGGATCAATTATCAATTATTAAGGATGCAGATTGTATTCCACGAACTGAGTCGGTGGCAGTTAAGCGATCCACCCACACCTTAACAAACTGAGACAATGGCAGTTAAGCAACCCACCCGCCTCTTAAATTCACTGAACAACCATCCATCCATCGGAAGGAGTCGTGAAAATTTCAGCTCAAGAAAAGACTGCAGACTGCAGTAATGCCGATTCCGAAACGCTAGCAGCTGGTAAGCAGCAGTGGGATGGAAATGGCACCTTACAGGAAGTAATGCGAGGTCAGACCACGGCCTCCTGGTAATGAACTTTTTTGTTTGTAACGCTGTTAATGCATCATGCTGGGAAGGTCTAAGGATGCCAATTCATCCAAGGTCCAATCCCTTATCAATTAAGTGATTAGCATCACAAGTCACAGCATCCAAAAACACTGGATTTGTCCCAGGCCAGACGTACTAAATTTTCAGTCAATTTGAATTATGCTTAGCAATTATATTGAGACATTTGATTGATTGGCACCTCCAGAAATTTCAATGATGGTTGCAACAAGATCAAGACAAGCAAAATGTTTTATTGAAGAAGATCTACGTGGTTTTGGTTTCATTTTTGTTAATACTTAATAGATCGGGAGCATGATACGATCTATGAAAGATCCAAGAGGTTTTGGTTTTATTTTTCTTACTATATAAATTGGGAGTAAGATGCATTCTATGCCAAACATAATATTAGTAAAGTTATTATTCTTTCTGCTTAAATTGTTATTTGATAGCAGATAGATTAATAAACGATCGTGATATACCTGATCTTGTCTTGTCAAGTGTCCATGGTCATAGCAGTAACTCGTGGTGCGAGCATTCTGAATCCAAACAGCGTAGCCCACTTCAGCCAGAATGAACACTGGGGATACATCGGGTTGATCTGAGGGATTAAGCACCAAGTGTCTCCACTCTGGCATATAAATCTCAAATCAGTAAGGCTCCCAGCAATACAAATTAACAGAACGGAGGGAACTAAAGAGCTTTACGATGGGAATGCGCTAGAATAAAACACCTTTAGTGTATTAGCACAGTCACTTGACTTTGGCCTGTCATTGCCTATCGGCGTTTAACAGCCACAAATTAATAAAACCTTTAGTGTATTAGCACAGTCACTTGACTTTGACCTGTCATTGCCTATTAGCTTTACCGGCCACAAATTAATTAAGTGGCTGTGCTAGTGTATAAAGGCTGGCATATGAATTCAGTCTTTGTGTGCTAGCAATGAATAAAAAAGATTATCGGAAAGAATAATCATTTACCCTTTAATCATCTGCTGGGCCATCTCCACCAAGTCCATCCTTAACTACCTCCAATACCAGGTGCTTTTCAAGTAAGTACACCTTAACTGCCTCCCACCCTGCGAGGCTCACAAGAAATGTACCTTTTAACTACCATTTAGATTCTCATGTCCTTTTAAGCCCTAATACAACCGCAACGTCAACTAAATCTCAACAGGTCCTCGGTGCTTTCTTTCTTTGCAATTGAGAACAGAATTCAAATACCACTGATTTTCTTGATATCCTTGTGCCACATTCTGTCTTCAAAGGAGAAATACTACCTGACACCTGCTCCTTGCACATGCAAATTCTCCATGCTGCCCAAGGGCATTATATACCACATTTGCCTTCCCCCTTAGGTTTTTGAAATGGCATATTTCTCCTCTTCTCTCTCCTAGTCGAACCTACTTTCATTTTTAACTACGGACTTTTCCTTCTACCATTCACTCACCATTCAGCAACCTATCAAATCATTTTATCAACCAACCTTCATCTTTTTCCTTTTTAACAAGGTTTGTAGTGAGAAAAAGAGAGATCTCTGATTTTGCTTCAATTTATCCCCAATTTGAGCTGATACCAGAGGTTCAACCTTTTATCTAAGATGCCTAAATAACCTGAACGATTAGCTCATATCTCTGGGATCCAGGACTCCCAGAGATATTCAAGTTGATATTTTCAACTGTATTGATAATATCAAGTTGAACTCCTTATGCCTTGAAGGAAAGCTAAAAACTTGGTAGAGTATTTGATCATCACAATTATGCAGAAGAGATTGTCCAGATGTCTTTTCTCAGCTTTCCTTATTTTTTACGTTAAGTTTTTTTCAAATTGAGAAAAAATTTACACAGGAGAGATTTGATCCCTCTTGGTGTGTGCTTTTATTTGGTGTTTTTATTTTATAAGGCTGACATGAATTTTTATTATTATTTTCATTTGCTTTTAACTTTTTATTTTATAAGTGGACATGTATTTTTTTATTACATTTTTTTTAAGTAAGTAATTATGTTCATTTGGTTTTGAATTTTTTATTACTTTTTATTTTTTATAACATTACCTTACATTACCTCTCCCCTGTGCTGAGCTGTAGAGCACCTGGCTCTTCGCTGTGCAAAAATCAATCTTAGTAGTCATGGAGCCATCCTTGACTTCTACAAAAATTGTTACCAGCGCCATGATAATACCTACTTGACTCCTGATATCATGTAAGATTGAAATGATGTTCAGGAGTTGATCCCCTTGGTGCCTATTTTAGAAGAGAGACCACAACAATTTAAAGAGCTATGGAGCTAGAAATTACACAAATACATGGATATCCAACATACAAATTAATTAGTCTAATAAATGAAACAGATATTTTATTACTTGTTAATAAGAAGATACCTTGCAATGAAGCAGGCAAAATTGATCACTCAGGTTAATTACTTCCAACTGAAAGGTCAAGTTCAATGCTAACAGCTGATACAAGTGATTTTGAAGTCAAAAACACATGCCAATACAGGAGCTGATTATTCAATGTTAATAAATTTCAATAGCCTCAATCTAGCACAAATACCAGAATTAAGATTCAATATTAATGAACTTGAACTTACAAAATCCTTAATTTAGCAATAAGAAGCTCAGGTTCAAGTGTAATGAACTTCAATGACCTCTCTAAAATTACCCCTTAGTGTAGGTGTAGCCATATGTTATAAACTTACTACAAGATGTACAAAAACATATTTAATGGAGGTTTTCCACCTTCAAGTACACATCCAGTCTTGATGTGAATAATACAAATATGAAATATGCAAGTAAACTCAAACATCTATTTCTGTAGGAGCCCATTGGAGAAAACCAATGAACGTGATATATGGTACAATGCTTTTTCACAAAACGAACAAGACAAGGGCAGGAAGAGAAAAGCCCATTGGCGCCAGCACAGTTACCAGAACCATTTGTCGCAAGCATTGACAGCCTTGACATTACTCACCACCAAGGGCATGTGCCCATATAAAAACACAAAATCATTTAAACATTGGGTTCGCCGTTCACTATGTCCTTTCAGGCTGCTAATGCCAGTTGAACCAATCTCAAATACTTTACCTGCGAAATAAAAGAAAGACATACAATGAACTCCCCTGCCTTTCCTACATCTTAGGAGCTGTACAAGAATATCTCTTTTCATTTATATATAGACTTATACAAGGTGCAGAAAAAGAAACAACCTACATTTAAGATTCAATTAGAGAGATGCCAAAAATTTACATAATAATGTAAAAAAGCAGATGGAAGATATAATCCCTGATTAAAATTAGAAGTTCACACATTTGAATATACTTCACTGTTTTAAAAAGATGGAATTTACAAAGCAACAGGCAATCATCTCAAGCACATAGCACTAATCATTGTTTAAATCCCACTTTTAACTAATTATAAGACAAACAAAGGAGTAAACCCAAACCACTATTGTCTGCAACCCTGTTTGTAAACAATTATTCATAAATAATTGAAAACAGCTCTTGAGCTCAAATATGCACTACAGTTGATTGTAGATCAGTTTCTGTTCACCTGAAAAACAAGATCACGTTGTTTCAAATACTCTCTGAGTTCAGTTATCCTTAGAAATGAGTCAATAGCTAAATCTGTAGGGCCTGCCCTCTCCACAGAGAAGGCAATGGTGAGCTAATGGGCCTTTACCATTGAACCTCCTCTTGAGCTGCAATCAGCTTCTTTAAGAGAGAGGTCATTTGGGGCATACCCCAGGTCCCCAGGACCATAATATGGAGTTCTCATAGACAGTTTGCAGAATTGAATATACTTCAATGTTTTAAAAAATAAAAAATTTAAAAAGCATCAGGCAAGCAATACAAGCACGTCAAAAACCAACAAAAAGTCAGAAAGTAAACCCAAACCACTATGGTCTGCAACCCTATCTGTAAACAATGTTATTCATAACTAGTTACTAATGGCTCTTGAGCTGAAATATGCACTACAGTTGGTTGTAGATCAGTTTATATTAACCTGGAAAGATGAGATCATGTTGTTTGAAATACTTTCTGATTTCAGTTATCCTTTGAAATGAGTCAACAGTTCAATGGGTAGGGCCCACCCTCTCCACAGGGCAGGCGATGGTGAGCTAATAGGCCTTAACCATTTACCCTCCTCTTGAGCAGCAATCAGCCTCTTTAAGAGAGGGTCATTCGGGGCATACCCCAGTTCACCGGAACATAATATGGAGTTTTCATAAGCAGTTAGCAAGAACCAATGTTTTTAAACTCGGTATCAGATCTGTAATCGGTATAGTGTCAACTCAGATTCGAATTTCGGACTCAGACTCGAGCATGACTTTGACCAGTTTGAACTTAATGACTCGGTTTACTAAAATATACATAAAGAACTAAAATTTTAATGGAAAAAATTATTTCAAAGATTCCAAACAATTAGAGACTAAATATGCAAAGTCTGTTCATGTATATACCATGTAAGGGTGAATATATCAAAACGGCACTCAGTACATTACATATGTAAAACAAAATACATAATCAACAAAGATTTAAATGGCCTCTAGAATCCAAAACCCAACATGCTACAAGCCTACAAGGTACTAGCCTACTACATATCACTGGTCAACATGATCAATCATGAAACTTATCACCACAGTTGGAAATGGGATCCCTGGCATGAGCTATAGGACCATCCTGTAGAAATTTCACTTCTCAAACTGGCAACTAGTTAAACTTGGATACTGTTTAATACACTATCTCATTCAACATTCAGCTGTAAATGAGAATTCCCCAAATACACTGCGAGCAGAAATAATTTTAGTCACACAAACAAACAAAAATCAGACTCTGAGTTTTAGCCAATTTGGGGAAAACCTGTGAGAGAGAGTGTCTTTATTAATTTATTCTTCAAAATAAAATGTACAGCAGAATTTTAACAGTAAATGCAACTTATCTCAACCCAACAAAGACATGAATCCAAATCTGGAAATTTTGATGCTGTAAATGACGTATTCTCAGCCAATCTCTGACTGTAAAGACAGTTTACTGGCTTTCCTGTTCATCGAATTCTGTGCCAAAACTCAGTCTTTTTCTCGGTAAATGTGCCCACTGTAACAGCAAATATTTCACCTTGAAATTCATTCCAGCTACAGTAAAATCGTACGGAATAAATACGGACTGTATAGAATTGTGCAGACGGTGCGGACTGTACAGACTGTCAAAATTCAGCTCCTTGAAAATTGTGCCAGCAGCCTCTAGTTTCGTGCTGCTGTACAATTTTTCACTGCCTGGGAATGTATGCCACAGTCTCTCTCTCTCTCTGCTGCTGCTCCTCTCAAGAAGTCAACCTCCTTTCCAACTCTCTTGGCTGAGTGAGTAAAATGAGGAATGGGGTGCCTTTTTTTATTGATTTCCCTTGTCGCTGAAAGGACACTAAATCAAGGGCCCACTTTTAATTTAGTGTTTTCTCATCAATGGATGAGAAAAATCACTTTTCTCTCCATTAAATATTTTCTCTCTCAACTCCCACTTAAATTTATTAAAAAAGTCACTTTATTCTCTAAAGTGAAGTAATTACTCATCTCAAGTAATTTTTACAAGGGTCATGTCTTTTGTCCCCTTTTAGTGACTAAGGCACTAAATCACTAGGGGAACACTTCCCTGGCATGTCTAATTTTTAACAGGTCTATATTTTGCAGGTGGCATGTAATGGAAAAGTAGGGTGACATTTGGCATCTTTTGATGTTTTAGTGAACTTGTCTTTAGTTTGGTGCAGTTCAGTTAATTGGAATTCTGAAAACTGTTCACTCTGATGAATTTTGGATGGGATATGAAATTCTATTTTCATCATATGAGGTCCAACAAAGTTGGAACCACTCTTTAACATCTTGAAACAATTAATGATAATATAAAAAAATTAAGTAAAAGTTTTCATTTATATATATTTCCTTATGTTTTCATTTATTTATACTTCGTTTTCCACCCTTTTATTTTAAGAATTTTATATTGTCATTCTAGGTTTGATTGTGTCATTGTCAAGCAAGTTGTTGCTTATCTCTAAATAGTGCTATAATCTATAGGAATTCTACAACGCAGGTTGACTCAACAATGAAGTAGGTTTAGCCTCTTGAGGTTTAGGATTCTAGGTCAATTTCCAAAAAATAAAAATTGAAAAGGTGTCATGTGAATGACCTATGCAGTATGGCATTCACTCCGCTGAGTCGATACGAACTTGGCCGAGTTGACCAGTTTGGTACCAAACCAATCAGGTCAGGGTCACCTGAAACAGTTCAAAGGACGAGTCGGATCAATTGGGAGTCAACTCAGTCAAGTTGGAGCTCCTTGGCTGGAAGATGCTCTCCATCAAATGTTTCATATATCCTTGGGAAATTTCAATTCATATTTGAGACATCCTAAAAATTTCTTCCATTTTTTAGATATCCCAGAAATTTCGATCCATATTTGAGACATCCTACTAAATAATGAAATGATATTTTAAATACTAAATAGTGTGGATTTGAAACCTTGTTTTAGACAATCATAAGAGCGCTCGTTCAAATTCCCAAAAATTTTCCTGACTTACCAGGAGTTTATGCATTCACATATTACACAAAATACTTTCATATACAATTGAGAACATTTAATCTCTAAACCAAACACAAAAGTTCCAACTTCCTGTTAAAGTTGATGTCTTCAAAGAGCTCAAAATCTAAATGGAGTGTTGAGATTATGTGGCTAATCTTCACTTGAGGCCTGACCCACTATTTGGGGTATTGAGTGCCTTTATAGGCTTATTTTTGCATACATAACCCATGTATTACACTTTATGTTACTGTCTATTATTGGCTAATGCCATCCTAGCTTCCTTCTTGGGGCCAGTACCTAAAACCTAATACATCACCCTCCTCATTGGTAAATCATTCATTCAAGTAGTTTATTCCAACGTTACAAATATTGTGTCCTCTGTTGCAGGGAAGTGCTCCCCCCCCACCTTCGCCCCTGCTCCGAAAATTGGCTTTCACCCGAAGCTAGCCCGCTCAATTTGGAAGCGTTTTCTAAGACACGATTCAGGGATAAATAAAACTCTCCCTGCCCCTGTTTTGAAGCGCTACAAAAGCAATAGGAAGGTAGCGCTTCCATATCGCTTCTTGTTCGCTTCCCAACGCTTCCGGACCCAACTTAAAACAATTCTCAGCATTTCAAAAACAGCTTCCCATGAACCTGTTGCTACCGCAACTGTTCTCCCCAAATTTATTTTTATTTAAATTCTGGGCCCCTCCTCATCATTTTTTTTTGCTTGGTTGGATCGTTAAATGCTTGAGCCTCTCGAGCATATCTTCTTTTGTTTTACTTTGAGGTTGGATGCCCGCGGATTTATGTCCCCCATGTTCAATTTCGGTTAAGTCGTGGATTTCTGGCCGTGGAGAAGTAAAATCTTGTGCTTCAGAGCAGCCTTCGCGAAGGAAAAACAACTTTGGCTGCAGTTGACCCTTAACGTTGTTTTAATCGTCGATTTTTTCTTTTGATCGGGCCTCTTTTCGTTGTTAGATCGGAAGCTGCAAAGTTCCAGCCCCTCCGCCGTTGCGGCTCCAAGATTGTTTATTCGTCCGAAGTCTGGATTCCTCCGACGCCCAATTCGTTTTGGCCTTAAATCGCTAGACCATAGCTTATACCCTCCCGCCGTTGCGGCTGGGGAGAGCTAGTGAGCTGCCGATGCGAGTATCTGCCGACGTCCGATTTGGTCCTTTCCCCACACGCGGTTAGCTTATGTCTTCAGCCTTGGCTCGTCCGCCGTTTCGGCTGGGAGATTCTTTCAGCTCCCAATGTATCATCCTTCCGACACCCGATTAATGAAGTTTCCCGCCAACGTCCGATTAAACCTTTTCGCCGTGTTTTGCTCACCCGATCCCTATAATCCTCCGCCGTTGCGGCTCCCGAAGTCTTGTCCTTGTCCAATTCCAA